>WBNH01002850.1:147594-203156 GCA_013401255.1 Urocolius indicus
TCTTCTTCCCAGGAGATTTGATGTCTGTTTTCTTTTGCCTTTTTTTTTTTTAACTGTGGCAGTTTACCTGAGTTTTTAACACCATATTTTTTTACCACTGCAGGCTGTTTGCAGACATTTTCCTTTCAGACTACTAGTATATTTATTTTAATAATTTATTTTAATAATTTGTTTTGTGTTTTTTTTTTTTTTAAGTATAGTTCTGCTTCCTTACATTAAGTATTTGCACATGGGATTTGTTGAGCTTGCTCTCTTCCACTAAAATATGAAACTTCATTGTATTATGAACACTGCTAGAGAGTGATCTTCCTTTAATTCACCTTGAAGTAGGTCTTGTGTATCACTTAAGAAATAATTTAGAATGACTTTATTTTTTAAATTTTTTTTAAGCCTTAATACTATCACTCAGTCTTTTACAACACTGAAAAACTTAATCTCTATATTTCATCTTGATGAAACATAGACCTTGTCTGTACATGGGTAAACAAAATCTATTCCTTTTACCAAGTATCCTAAATTCACAACTTGTCATTTCACATTGTTTTCACTTCATATTCACTGGTCAGTTGCTGTGAGAGTTAGCAGTACAATTGTAGTTATTTTTATTAGTTAATTTTTATTATTTGAGCAGGCAGAAATCCTGTGTAAGGCCTTTTTATTGCTTGTCTGTTTCTGTAGTATTTTCAGTGTTACATTTTTCACACTATGACACTCTCCTGCCTATGCACATTAATCTGTACCCCATTAATCACCATACCATTGATCATTGTCCTTCTACCCCATCTAAGATGTGTATCATACCCATCTGTCATCTCACAACTAGCATTCCTGCTCTCTGTCTCACATGTTAGGCTTCCAATACTAGCACAGAAGCACTTGCTGGTTCATTCTTCCCCTCCTGAGTAGTAATGCACACATCACTTAATTGAATGAAACATAATGAAATGAAACATGCATACTTTGTTATTCTGCTCCCCCAAAATCTTTCAGTTTAAAGTCCTCTTAATCATGTTGGCCAGCCTATCCCCAAAGCAATAGGCTTTCACCCAATGCCTTTTTTTCTCATGGCTTCTTTAAGATTAAGCATCATTTTGGCCTTTTTTGCAATAACATTGCACTTTTTGCTCACATTTTTCTTCTTGCACCATAACCCCCAGACTATGTTTTATGATTGTTTTGTCATCTTATAAAACACTAGAAGAAATTACATGCACTACATATAAACAAACATCATTAGCATTTACTTTCAAGTATACCACTGACAGAAAAAGTAGTATTCACATCTTCCTTCTTTTTTTTTTCTCCAGACTCTTACTTTGTAACTGTTAGAATCTAAAAAAAAAAAAACTTAATGTATGTGCAGGCTTACCAACATTGCTAGTGCTTGAGCTACTTTTACCATTGTTTTTTCCTGGATCTGGTATTTCAATCATAATTATACAGGCTTTGTTGATTCAATATTGTCTTTTATGCATTATGTTCATAAACCCTTATTAAAGTTTAATGAAGACATGAAACTGGATAATATTTGCATGTAAAATAAATCTGTACTCTGAGCAATGCAAAGTATCTATAATCATCAAAACAAATCATTCAGCACAGGAGACAATAAAAAGAGAATGGNGTAGAAATCTCCCCATTGTCTTCAACAACAAAGAGAAATTCAAGGAATTAACTGAAGCTCTCTGCTACAGCTTTTTAATTCCCCAGACCTTCCTTACGGTTTGGTCATTAAATGATCCCACTTATGCCGTACCTGACTTCCTGCTTTTGATTTAAGAACCTTTGACTACAAGCTTCAGCATTCCTTGTAAGCTGCTCTTCAAATGCTTAGTACTCTACTTCCTGTCTACATTTGACCTGCCATGATTTATGGGCTTTCTAGATGTCATTTGGACAAGCTTTGTACCTTTTAAAGGAATCTTTTGTACCTTCCCCTATGATAGCCTCCTTGTAGTCTTCTTCCCAGGAGATTTGATGACTGTTTTCATTTGCCTTTTTTTTTTTTAACTGTGGCAGTTTACCTGAGTTTTTAACACCATATTTTTTTACCACTGCAGGCTGTTTGCAGACATTTTCCTTTCAGACTACTAGTATATTTATTTTAATAATTGGTTTGTGGTTTTTTTTTTTTTTTAAAGTATAGTTCTGCTTCCTTACATTAAGTATTTGCACATGGGATTTGTTGAGCTTGCTCTCTTCCACTAAAATATGAAACTTCATTGTATTATGAACACTGCTAGAGAGTGATCTTCCTTTAATTCACCTTGAAGTAGGTCTTGTGTATCACTTAAGAAATAATTTAGAATGACTTTATTTTTTAAATTTTTTTTAAGCCTTAATACTATCACTCAGTCTTTTACAACACTGAAAAACTTAATCTCTATATTTCATCTTGATGAAACATAGACCTTGTCTGTACATGGGTAAACAAAATCTATTCCTTTTACCAAGTATCCTAAATTCACAACTTGTCATTTCACATTGTTTTCACTTCATATTCACTGGTCAGTTGCTGTGAGAGTTAGCAGTACAATTGTAGTTATTTTTATTAGTTAATTTTTATTATTTGAGCAGGCAGAAATCCTGTGTAAGGCCTTTTTATTGCTTGTCTGTTTCTGTAGTATTTTCAGTGTTACATTTTTCACACTATGACACTCTCCTGCCTATGCACATTAATCTGTACCCCATTAATCACCATACCATTGATCATTGTCCTTCTACCCCATCTAAGATGTGTATCATACCCATCTGTCATCTCACAACTAGCATTCCTGCTCTCTGTCTCACATGTTAGGCTTCCAATACTAGCACAGAAGCACTTGCTGGTTCATTCTTCCCCTCCTGAGTAGTAATGCACACATCACTTAATTGAATGAAACATAATGAAATGAAACATGCATACTTTGTTATTCTGCTCCCCCAAAATCTTTCAGTTTAAAGTCCTCTTAATCATGTTGGCCAGCCTATCCCCAAAGCAATAGGCTTTCACCCAATGCCTTTTTTTCTCATGGCTTCTTTAAGATTAAGCATCATTTTGGCCTTTTTTGCAATAACATTGCACTTTTTGCTCACATTTTTCTTCTTGCACCATAACCCCCAGACTATGTTTTATGATTGTTTTGTCATCTTATAAAACACTAGAAGAAATTACATGCACTACATATAAACAAACATCATTAGCATTTACTTTCAAGTATACCACTGACAGAAAAAGTAGTATTCACATCTTCCTTCTTTTTTTTTTCTCCAGACTCTTACTTTGTAACTGTTAGAATCTAAAAAAAAAAAACCTTAATGTATGTGCAGGCTTACCAACATTGCTAGTGCTTGAGCTACTTTTACCATTGTTTTTTCCTGGATCTGGTATTTCAATCATAATTATACAGGCTTTGTTGATTCAATATTGTCTTTTATGCATTATGTTCATAAACCCTTATTAAAGTTTAATGAAGACATGAAACTGGATAATATTTGCATGTAAAATAAATCTGTACTCTGAGCAATGCAAAGTATCTATAATCATCAAAACAAATCATTCAGCACAGGAGACAATAAAAAGAGAATGGAAACCAGAGAAGGAGAATTTGTACAGACTTCATTCCTGGAAATCAACTGCCAAAGGTTCATTAGACATAATAATTTAACATACAAAGCTTTATTTATGAAACAAAATTGCCATTTCCATAATAAATTATTTTCTACCATAAAAACCCTTTAAGACTCAAATGCAGTAAAAGCTTGTCATAATTTTTAATTATTTCTAAGAATACAACTGTAGACTATATCAGTAATAGATAAACTATAATGTATGTGGGCTAAGTAGCAGAAAGATGATCCCTTGATTGAAATGCTACTCATATTATGAAATAGAAAGAAGGAGTGAATTAGTTTCAATAGACTTCTAAAAATTGAAAAAGGTAATGTAAATAGAAATGAGAATGCATATTCTTTGCTCCTGTACTATCTGCAGGAGATAAGCCATTTAAGACATAATTTATGCTAAGATCAAAGTTGTCCTACTTCAAGTGTCTCTGCTGGCAAAAATTATTTTAACCTAGCAAATTATTTTACTGGTTTTGTATCAATTCCCAGGACATGTGCTTTTAGGTTCTCTCAATGCAGTAGACAGTGACCAAGGAAATGCTTTGTCTGATTCAAAGCTAGATCATAAGTCTGCTTCTCCTTGAACATAAGTAAAAGAACATTTCTTGTTCTTAACCATTATAAACCCATATTACTTCAAGTAGCTAAGGAAGGAGAAGATAGCTTGTCCCCAGCAAACTACCAGTGAAACTGAGCCAATGCTGCAAAATATTACCTATGAATATTCATTTGAATTTTAAAACACATTTGCTTTTACTTCAATTTTGCATTCCTTTTGTGTTTGCTTTTGGCACATTCTAGTAAATTAATTAAAAGCAGAAATGTTTGCTGAAGATGTGGATTTTCAGCAAATACTATAAAATATTGACTGAAAGTGCCCTTTGAATTTACAGCTGCTGTTATAGCCAGCCACAATCTGATTTTTGAGGTTAATTTAGAACTGTCAATGGAAAAGAAAGCAGCAGGTAATCCACATTTTTAAATTCTTACTATTAAAATCAGCAAGAAACCATTCATGAGCCATTGTGACTTAATTGCATAGATACAGTAAATAATTTTGGAAGAAAAGTACTTGAGAACATGCAAATAGTCCAAAAACATACTGCAAGGTGCAGACAATACAACTTTTGTTACTGCAGTAGTTATGGACACAGCTTTACAGTATTCCCGCCCTTGGAATTTTGTAGGAATGGCAGGTTTTGGCACATCTAAACAGATGTTACTCAATTTGCCAAAATCAGAAACTTCATCTTAAATCTTCATGTTAAAACTGTGGAAAAAAAACACATTAGCATATTATGTGTACATCTCAGCATTATTCAGAAAAATTTAACATACCATCTTGAAATATAAATCCCTGTCCCTTATAAAACGGGGTGTAGATCAGTAGATACAACAGAAAAAAAGTGATGCCCCAACCTCCTGACATCCACCATTTAGATATTTGCAAATATTAATGAGATCCCCTGTAGTCTCTTCTTATCTAGCTCTTTAGGAGAGGGTCTGGTTTGCAGAAAGTCAGCCCTTTTACTGTTTGATCTAAATAAGCCTTCTTTCAAAAACTACTGCCACACAACCCTCCCCCAATACGGGCATCCCCTCTGAGTAAAAGAATACCAGTACAATTTTGCAGTGGAGTATCCATAAAATCAAAGTGGAAAAATGACCTTCAAGGACTCAGTCTTTGATCAACACAAAACAGCATGAGAAACAGACACTTAAAACAGATAAAGGATAGGGAATGATATTCATCTCCTTGAAACTGTTTGACTTCAGGAATGAGCAGCTATTAAGAAACAGCAGAAAGTCTCCCTCCAGAATAACACTCAGAGCTGTAATGAAATGGTTGGAAAATATTAAACATATTTGTCTTAATTATTTATTAGGTAAAGAAGGTCATGCATTTGAAATACTGAAGGTTATTTATCTGAAAATCCAGCAAACAAAGGGAGAAAGTGTTCTGCCACATCTGTATGCAGGGACATGCAATGCTAAGGAGAAATCATGAAGCAAATAATGAACCTTCTTGGGACTATATGAGAGATTATTCCTGCTTGAAAGTTACAGCACTTCAGTTTTTTACTTCCCTTGTCTAAAGTTATTTTATGACTCAAAATTAAACTTTGTATTTTTATTGGAATGATTACACAAGCAAAAAATTAAATTCTCTTCATGTTTAGCAAGCAATCCTCAATAAAACTCTTCAAAATCTTATGGATTTTGGTCTACCAAAAGATTGTGACAAACATCACCATGAACAGAATAACTAAAATGTAATAAAGAATTGAAAGAAGCAATCATTCTTCACAAAGACATCTTCAGCATTTTCAGATTTTGAATATTGAAAAATATGGTTAGAGATTTACCTTTTATAAAAATAAAAGTAGTCTGTACTTACATACATAAGAACACTTCTAAGCCTTACCATTCTGCTTTAACTTTTATAAGGAACAAGGTGTTCCTTATTGAAACTATTGCAAACAATATAAAAAACACTAGAAATGGCAGGAATCAAGACCATTTGTGTTAAGTTCTGAGTTCTCAGCAAAGATATCTCTCAGTAAATTTAGCAGTGGAAGTGTAGATTTTAGCTGGATGAAGACAACACAGCTTTTGAGTATTGGGGCATTGCTGGTAGCCCTGACAACACATGCTTCCTGCAGAGATGCTCCACATGAGGCTGGACCTAGGGCTATGTTGTCCCTCCACATGACAGATGTTTACTCATCAGCTAGCCCTGGCAGTCATATCAAGACTGCAGAGCAAACTGTAGTCTGGTCAACAGTTTCTTCTTCATCAGCAGGGTCTGATTGCATTCTCTGACTGCAGAGAATTTTACTGGGCTGAGAAGATACAGCATTAATTTTCAGAAACAAAAAATAACATAATTTGTTATCATTGTATTGTTATTTTTCTATATTCCAAAATGTATGTGAGAAAACTATGGTTTAGTTGAAAGATTTTTAATATTTTCAATTAGTTGTACTATATATTTTCCATAGCTTGCTCTAAGAAAGCATTTTAAATAATCACTTTATTAATGGAAAACTACTCCTCCATTTCCTGTGATGTAAGTTAGTTGTTTTTTTAAAAAAAAGAGTAATAATTGAACTAAGCCTAATTTCTCAAACTTTTTTTTATATGATCTGAGGTTAATAATCTTTAAGTCTTTCAAGTGATTTGCTTTACTTGACTATTTTAACATAGTGCAGTGTACCGAAGAATTTAATTTAAACCTGTGTATTTTTTCAGCTTACTTTTCCTCTGCTACAACAGCATCTACATCACATCAGTAGAGCATGACTCCACATGGGAGAAACAAGGTCCCATGCTGTGCTCCTGAGTAACACAGCAAGGAAGATAGCTGGGAATTGGGAAGGCTGTTGTGGGAACCTGTGATCCACATTCAAATTAATGGAGACTTTGTCTTTGACTGAGAAACTTCTCACTCACTATACAAATAGTTATATTTATATAACTATTTTGGGTGATATAATTTTTCATTTAACGAGATATATCTCAAAATGACAAATATGTATTCCTTTCATGGAAGGAAAACTCTTCAGCCCAGATTATTTCACACGATTTTTGAACTCTTACTGATACCCCATTTCTCATAAGGCATCATCAAGAACAGGGCATGCACATTATGCAGAGGACAGCTCTGCAGTTCATAATGCAACAGATCGAATATCTAGATTTTCTGTCTGTGACATCATGCCAATATTTTCATTCAGCTGCCTAAAATTAGACATGTGAATTCATTCAGAGGAAAAAATTTTAAAAGCCGCATAAAATGAAATATTTTTTTTTAAAATGAAACAAAGCTGTGTAAAATAAATAAAAATGAACATCTGAGGTATCCACAATTGAGAACTAGTGTTTCTGAAGAAGGATGGATGAACACACATATTTCAGACCTTTTTTGAATCAAAATATATAGAATAACATAATAAACTTTGGATCTAGTGTGAAAAACATTTAGAAGGATTTAAAGCATGTAATTTTGAGTTCCATGTGTTATAGCTTAAGTTCATTCACTCCTGCCCTTTCAGCTACCTTGGACAAATTCTAAAGCCTTCTTTCTTCAAGCAGAAGTCAGCCATACACATTTCCTTAGCTACAGATCAATAATTCATTTTTTCATTCCTGAAAAAATCTTCAGAATCTAGTTACTCCAGAGAAAATCTGGATCAAGTTTCTATATATTAATATTTTCCAATATGTTAACATGTGACTATATATTTAAAGTTTAATGTAAACAAATAGGTCTAATGCTGATAAGCTTTTGGTAATCTAGGAAACAAATTTGACAACACAGCAGCTTTCTGATGTAATCTCAATGCTGAGAAAGGGTGAATGTAAAGTTGATTTTAAACCTGTTCAGTGCTTTTAAAGAAGTATATTCTCAGAACTGTAGCTTAAAGGCAGGGACATCATTCCCTCAGGAATATCAGAAATAGGCATGAAGACCTTAGAAAGTGGGCATGGGTCCAAACACCTAGAACAGTGAAGAGCCATAGGAAACAAATGAATAGCACAATTACTCTGGTTTTCAAGAAACAGAGCTATATTCACCATTTATTAGTTGAGTAAATACAATGCATTAGTAAATAGTTTTGTTCAGGTTATTTATATTTTATCAGTAAAATAATGAAGAAAATTAACAACTTCATAGGAAAAAGGAGAATTTGAAGAAGTTACATTCAATAAGACCATAAAGAAATGTCTTCTTGTTTTCTCAGTAGTAAAAACTGCCATGGAAAATTCAAGGTGAATGTACACTCAACCATTTCCAATAATGAGAGAGATAAGGTGTGTTGGGACATAGGGACGATGTTTTGTTGACTTCGTGGAGTAGTCCATTTATATATGGGGAGTTGCATAAGACTTTCACAAGGCTCATTTTGCAAAGGTATTCAAGATTTCAAGGACTGGAGTTTACTTTTGGATTGTTGTCACGGTTTATAAAGGATATTATTGTTTACATACTGTATAATGACAACTATAGACCTGCCTGACTATTGAGATTTGTGGCTGTTTACAAGATGATTGATGTTGACAGCGAGGAGGCACAATAAGTCATGGAAAACAATGTTTAAAGTTTGCAATAAACAGGACATTGTAGGTAACAAGGGCACTTGTCTTCCATTCTGTTTTTTAAAAACAATAAAACTAAGCTCAAATCATGAAAGTAAATGTTGTGACAACAAACTAAACCAGAATTCTAAACCATAGTACATCAATGTACAAATTAGAATATAAAGACAAATGACCTCCCACCTTAATATAAAAACAAACAACCTCCCAGCTTAATGCATATTTAAAGCAAACATCCTTGAGTATTGATATATTTCTTAAATATAACTAACTTGTCATGGCCTTTTCTTGGCAAGATATGGAAAACTGTCCTCTTTTCTTCCCTGATAAAATTGAAGTGCCAACCACAGGAGGAGAGTACAAAGAATCACTGTCTAGCCCACGTTGAAAGAGCAGCTGTCTAGACAAGATACTCTATGAAGTGATATGAAGTAAATTTATTGAATCATAGAATTGTAAGAGCTGGAACGGACCTTTAGAGATCATCGAGTCCAACCTCCTGACAAAGTAGGTCCACCTAGATCAGGAAATGGACCTTTTTGTCTTCCAGCTTCATCCCACTACCCCTCCACCATTTATATACTTATTAATGAGATCCCCCTGCTGTCTCCTCTTATCCAGACTTAACAGCCCCAGTTCCCATAGCCTTTCCTCGTAAGGCCCCTTAGTTACTTCTTGGAGCTACCAGCTCAGAGATTTACCAGTGAGATTATGTCTGTTGTGAATACAAAAGAAAACTACCAATAAATATTAGGGAAAACATTGCACTAGAAGATAAAACTTTTTTTTTTTTGTGGGAAAATGGAGTATACTTGCGTTTTCTAACCATGCAGCTAATAGTTATCTAAGCAAATGCAGGGAGTCATATCAATATTGGAGACTCTTCTTTGGAGCTGATTCAAAATACATAACTTACCAGTACATTTCCTCCCTCACAATTTAAGCTGATTGCTGAAGTACAGTTTATGCACAGAATAAGTTATTTCTGCTTTGAATTACACTGAACTCTACCTCTCTTTATTGATTGACTGTATACAGGACCCAGAGACATTAAGACTTCCTGCTACTCTAGTTTTTCTTAGCCACAGCATGGGTAAAATGTGTATCTACAAATATGTCTTTCCTATTATTTATTTTCCATTTTCTCTAATATGAACATATACATAAAATAATAATTAAAAAGACAACAAACCAAAATTCTACAAAGATGATACAACTATCATCTTGAGGATGGAAGAAAGAATGAGACAGACGTGACAGATTTGAGTTGCATCACTTAATGTCTAGCTGCCAGGCTCCTGGATATTAAAATATTAAGCCTACAAGATTATGACTGGAAAGGTAATGGAACACAAGCATAAAACTCTGATTGATTGTTAGCTAACACACTAAATTCAGACTTCAGAAAGGATGAAGAATATTTTTCATTAAAATAGTGCTGAGAGAACAGTGTCAAACTCAATTCACAGTTAGCATTTTAGCTAATTGCAGTCACACATTCAAAATTACTACAACTGTGGGGAGAAAATTGAAATTAAATTTGTGTAGGGAAGCATGGCAGTCAGTGATTATCAAGGAAAATTATGTGGCTTCTGAGAAATGCTGAAATCATTGATCCTAAAGAACTTACCATTCGTAGGTAAAAGACTATTCACACTTTCTAGGTAAAGGACTATGCACACTTTCTAGCTCCACAGAGGATTAATATGTCTTCAGCAAGAGAAGAGGTAAAATTATGTAGAGTGACTCATTATCTCTGTTGAGACAAGTGAAATTTGACTTTCCTGTTCAGATGACAGTGGCTGTGTCTACACGAGCAGGCAGTAGAAGCTAAGTTGCAGAGAAAAATAAGTATGTGCTAAGGACTCCATATTGACATGACACACGTTTTGAGAGAATTTACTTCAAATTCTCTGCTCAGTAGAACTGATTGAATGGGCATTGGTGGTTGGATGCACAAGACAGATTGATGGAACAGAATTCTTACTTTGATCCTATCTGCATTTCAGTCTAGTGAATCTTCCAGTCAACTCCTCTTACTGTCTCTTCAGTTCACCCTGCAGATGGCTGTAGGACACTTGCTATCAAGTTTAACTAATGAAACATTCAGTCCAGGAGAGTATCTGATAAGCCTCAGAAACCAATAGATATTCAGTGTATTCAGAATGCGTAAGGATATTTGAATATCCACAAGGAGTTTATTGCCTCTTCCAAGCCTTACTATTCTATGATTCTATCATATTGATACAAATGAGAAGCTTTTGATGGCCAAACCAAATCATTATGAAGTGCAAAAATCTGCATATTTCAGTTCTGAAACTGTGACTGTCCTTCAATTCAAGTCACATCCTAATGCTGTTGATGTCAGTTGATAAAGTAGATAACACAATAGTCACAGATGTCAAGACATATCTGCAAGGAAAAGTGAATCCTGCAGGGGAACGTTTTCTTTCTTTCTTTTCAGTAAAATGCAGGAAGAGTACCATTTAACTTTTGTTCTGCTTGTTTTGAGGTTATTTTGGTTGGGTTTTTGTTGCTTTGTTGGTTTTGTTGTGTTTGGGTTTTTTTTTTGCTTAGATAACCTCAAATGTCACTGGCTAATTCTTGGCAGATGCTACAAGTACATTTTTAGTGACATTCTGACGTACCTAAGTGAAAATTTCAAGCATCTATAATTCAGAAACCTCAATTCCCTAGGCATGTACTTCAACACCAAAATATTGAGCCTATATTTTAAAATATCTTTTAAAAATGTACAAAAGCTGTTTAAAAAAAAGCCAAAAACCCCAATTTTGTAACTGGAAGAATGCAGAATGATGCAAGCTCCTGAAAAGACTTCCTGAGATTATTCAGTACCCTGCATTGTTATGCATTGCGAACCTGGAAGACTTTACTTTTCAGATAGATGTACTTGTTTCAGGAAGAAAAAAAGGGTTCTAGAGTTCCCCTGGCACCCTGCAACAACATCTGGACTGATCAAATTAAGCTTGACTACCAGTGAGCAAAGATGTGCAGCTTTTAATTAGGCAGTGTGAGGGTGATGGTTATAGGCCTTCTGGACAGATCATATTTATTGTGACATTCAACCTTTACAATATTGAACAGCTGTGAAACAGTAAAAGTTCTAAAATCACCCTACAATTATAAAAAGCATTTTATCCTAAAGATTCCTATAATTTTTCAGGGACTTCACAAGTATTATAACAATCAAAAGAGGAAAACCAGTGGACTCATCAAAATTCAAATAACAAATGAGAGGAAGGTACAAAGAAAGATAGTTCTGTTTTCACATTTCCTGAAACTGTACCAGATGGCCCAGTGCTTGCCTTTCATTAACTAGTGTGCTGGGATAAAACTGTGTTAATGAAATCACTAAACTACCACTAATTCTGTGTTATTTACTAATTCAACAAAATTAATTTTTTTTTTTGTTCAACACAGCAAATTCTAATTAAGCCTTGTAAAGTTGAAAGGATTAATAGTTAAATGAAGTAGATGAATAATGGTATGCAATTGTCTGTTAGAATATCAGCAACAAAATACAAGTTCAAGACACAAACTAGTTTACGTGGAAGGAATTGTTTGCACTAAGAAGATCCCATGGAAGAAAATATTTAAGCAAGAACTTTATAACATATTTGCTAGAGCATTACAAATGCTGTAAACACACTGAGATGCAGACTATTTATCACTGCTCTTCAGAAAAGCTCTGCAGCTTTTCCCTGACACAAACTCAAAAACAGTACAATCTTTTCAAAACCTGACTTCGTACCACCCAAGTTACAAAGCTTCAGTCTCTCTGATTTCCTGCATCAGCTAGAGGTAAATACACAGTATTCCAAGATATAAATAGCAGATCTCATCTCTGCTCAGGTTTCCTTCACCACAAAGGCAAATTCTTGTCAGGAAAATAGCTAGAATGCCAAGTGGTCTTTCCCACGTGTTATCCCACGTGGCCTTTTGTGGAAAACAGCCAGATGAATAAGCCAGAATAAGCCACCAACTGTCCTAATTATTCCCAGAAGAACTAGCTACTAAGAATTTTATCTGAGTGTTTCTCTTAATTTCGTTCCCTGCTTTCCACAAGCAGTCCTGAGAGTGCAGAACGTTATTTATCGGGATCTGTTTCTTTACTCAGCCATAGTCAGTTAAGAAGTTCATTTGTTATCTAATGTACTAAAATTTCAGAACAAGCAGAAAATCAGTCCATAAATTAATCAAATCTGTTGCTCTTCCTACACAAGGCTTCAGACAACTTTCTGGGTCCCTGACGAAAAGATATACCACCAGTGCTACAAAAAACTCCCAATGCAGGAAGCACACAAGTAGTGTTAAGAATACAAATACTGTACTCCTCTGTATCTTTGGTTATGGGTAAGGATAAGGAAGGCACCTGGAAGGTGAAACAGGTTAACTCCTGACTCCAAGCCATGTGTAACTGACAACATTTTGGAGGTTTTGAGCATACAGCAGTTTACAGGGCACTTGGGCTACTCCAATGGGACACCATACATCTATTACAAAGAGGGAAAAGGCAGCTGGGACAAGAGTTAGTGTGAGGGCTTTACACTAGATTGAAGGGGGAAAGGGGTAAAACCAGGCTTGACAGAGATAGGTCTGGGGCCAGCATGCAGGTATCTGGGGAATGGTCTACTGCCAACACCCTTGGGGCTGCCAACTTGATGAAGGCTGGAGATGGAGATCTTCACGGCAGCAGCGAAATGAGGGTTCACGAAGTCTTAAAGGCCACAGAAGCATCTGCAAATGGCCACATGGAAGACAGGATATCTTATCCCTAAAATGTGACAGGATCGATAACCCAACTGAAGTTTGTCTACACCAATGCATGTGGCATGGACAACAAATAGGAAGAGCTGGAAGCCTCTGTGCACCAAGTTAAGCGTGACATTACCACTATTACAGCAGGGATGAGTCACATGACTCTGAATGTGGCACTGGATGGCTACAGACTCTTCAGAAGGGACAGGCAGGGCAGGAGAGGTGGAGGGGTAGCCCTCTGTGTTAGGGAGTACCTTGACTGTTTAGAAGTCAGTGATGGAGAGGATAGGGTTGAGTGTTTATGGGTAAGAATCCGGGGGAAGGACAACAAGGGGGATGTCATGGTAGGAGTCTACTATAGACTGCTCAATCGGGATGAGGAGGTAGATAAGATATTCTTTAGGCAGCTGGGACAAGTGTTAGGATCACTGGCCCTTATTCTCATGGGGACTTCAACCTACTGGATGGTCTTCTGGGAATAAAACATAGCAAAGAGGAGACAGTCCAGGAAGTTCCTGGAGTGTGTGGAGATAACTTCGTCATACAGATGGTGAGAGAGCCAATGAGGGAAAGCACTTTGCTGGACCTGGTGTTAGCTAACGAAGAAGTTCTGGTGAGGGACATGTTAATTGGAGGATGCCTAGGGCATAGTGATCATGAAATGATCGAGTTCTCAATCCTTTCTCTGAAGAAGCAATGAGGGGGATCAGCAGAACTGTCATCTTAGTTTTCCAGAGGGCAGACTTTGACTCGTTTAGGAAGTTGGCTCCCAGTGTCCCTTGAGAGGCAGTACCAAAGCACAAAGGAGTCCAGGAAGGCTGGACATTCTTCAAGAAGAAAACCTTAAAGGTGCAGGATCAAGCTCTCCCCATGTGCAAGATGAGCCAGTGGGGCAGAATACCACCCTTGCTGAACAAGGAGCTTCTCCTGGAGCTCAGGAGGAAAAAGAGAATCTTTGGAAGACAGGTCAAGCAGCTCAGAACTGAAAGGATGATGTGAGATCAAGTAGGGAGAAAATTATAAGGGCCAAGGCTCAACTTGAATTTAAGTTGGCCACTAGTGAAAAAGACAGTAAGAAAAGTTTCTACAAATACATTAGCAACAAAAGGAAGGCTAGAGGGAAACTTCACCCTTTAATAGATGAAGAGGGAAACTTAGTGAACAAGGATGAGGAAAGGGCTAAGGCACTTAATGCCTTGTTTGCCTCAGTCTTCAATAGTAAAACCATCTCTTCTCTGGGTACTTGGACACTTGAGTTGGAAGGCAGAGATGAGGGACAGAATGAGGCCTTTTTAGTTCAAAGGGAAATAGTATGTGACCTACTACTCTGCCTTGATGCACAGAAGTTGATGGGGCTGGATGGAATCCACCCAAGGGTGCTGAGTGAGCTGGCAATCCTCTGTCCATCATCTACCAGCAGCTCTGGCTCACCAGGGAAGTCCCAGCAGACTGAAGAATGGCAAATACGACATCCATCTACAAGAAGGGCCAGAAGGAAGATCCTGAGAACTACAGGCTCATCAGCCTGACCTCAGTTCCGGGGAAGGTTCCATGGAGCCGATCATCCTGAGCAACCTTGTGAGGTTTATTTGGACGGTCAAGGGTTCAGGCCCAGCCAACATGGCTTTATGAAGGACAGGTTCTATTTGACCAATATTGTCTTCTTCCATGACGAGATGACCTGCTTAGTGGATGATGGCAAGACTGTGGATGTGATCTTCCTGGATTTCAGGAATGCCTTTAACACAGTCTCCCACGGCATCCTCCTGGAGAAACTGGTTGCCCAGGCTTGGATGGATCTATTCGGAAATAGGTAGAAAACTCGCTGGATGGTCAGGCCCAGAGAGTCGTAGTGAATGTAGAGTCCAGTTGGCAGCCAGTTACCACTGGTGTTCCCCACAACTCAGTTTTTGGGCCTGTTTTGTTTAACATCTTTATCAATGACCTTGATGAGGGGACTAAGTGCACCCTTAGAAAATTTGCTGATGACACAAAGCTGGGCAGGAGCGTAGACCTGCTTGAGGGCAGGAAGGCCCTTCAGAGGGACCTGGTCAGGCTGCAGAGGTGGGCCAAGGTCAATTGCATGAAGTTCAACAAGGCCAAGTACTGGGTCCTGCACTTGGGACACAACAACCCCAGGTATCACTGCAGGCTTGGGACAGATTGGCTGGAAAGCTGTCCTGCAGAAAAGGGCCTGGAGATGTTAATTGACAACCAGCTGAGCATAAGCCAGCAGTGTGTCCAGGTGGCCAAGAAGGTCAATGGCATCCTGGCTTGTATCAGAAATAGGGTGACCAGTGGGGCCAAGGAAGTGATTGACACCTTGTACTCAGCACTGGTGAGGCGACACCTTGAGTTCTGTGTTCAGTTTTGGGCCCCTCACTCAAGAAGGACATTGAAGTGCTGGAGCATGTCCGGACATGGGCAATGAAGCTAGTGAGGGGTCTGGAGCACAGGTCTGATGAGGAACAGCTGAGGGAGCTGGGAGTGTTTAGTGTGGAGAAAAGGAGGCTGAGAGGAGATATGATCATTCTCTACAGCTACCTAAAAGGGAATGGTAGTCAGGGGGAGGCTGATCTCTTCTCTATAGTAATAGATAGGACCCGAGAAAATGGGCTCAAGTTGAACCAAGGGAGGTTTAGATTAGACATTAGGAAGAACTTTTTCACCAAGAGGGTTATTAAGCATTGGAAAGGGCTGCCCAGGGAGGTGGTGGAGTCACCATCCCTGGTGATATTAAAAAGATGCATATATGAGGTGTTGAGTGATATGGTTTAATTTAGTGATGGGCCTGGTGATGTGAGCTTAGTGGTTGAACTCAATGATCTTAAAGGTGTTTTCCAACTGTAATGATTCTATTCTGTGAACACAAACCCTGGAGGAGAAAGAGTAAGAAGAAGGAAACAGAGGAGGACTGTTCCTATTCCAGAAGGGCTAATTCACACTGCTAAAAGAGTAACACAGCATAGCTCAGAGTACATGTTTAAGGCACGTATAGAATTCCTCAAACAAGCAAACAAAACCTTTTTGTAGTTCGGACTTCCAGCCTACTTCATAGCATGTGGAAACATCTCACAAAATTATTTGCAAATGCAAAAGAAATACTGGAAAATGTATCATCATTCTATACTTATTTTTAAAAGAGGATCATGCAGGAAAATGGTAATCCAAGGCAAAAAAAAAAAAATCAAAAAAACAAGAAAAATCCAACAGAATTTTAAAAATATAGCATCCCAGCTTTACCCACAGCTACTACCCTTTTCCTAGTTCCACTATGCTGCCAATGAAAAGTCTTTTAAGACTAATAATTGCATGAAACCACTATAGACCTATCAGTACAACAGAATCTTCTGTCAGGAGACAGAAAATATTTTTAAGGAAAGAAGTCTACTTAAGAACTTTGTTTTTCCAAAAGACTGAACTGTACTGGAGACTGTTGAAGTCTACAGTGTGAATAGTACTCATGGTTAAGTACCAATATTTCTCTACATGAGAGATTATCCATTCTCTGTGATGATAATAACTACTTCCTTAGGTAACAGCTATGGTGTTAATACTCAGAAGTTTGGCAAACAAGCCTCCATCAAATATTACTGCCAAATGCTCTGTTGTATGATAGGTGTAACTAACCTGTCCAGTTAATTTTTCCATATTTGCATTTGCGATTCTTAATTGTGTAGTTTCTTGATACACTCAAGTGAATTAAGCCAGTGCCAAAGAACTGGAAGCTAGACTAGTTCATTTGCATTCTAATACAAAGCATTATTTGACTCCTAAGAAACATCTCAGTTTTGTTACTGTGGCTTTTCTAAAGAGATGCATGCACAGGACAATTTAGCGCTATTTTTCTTCTGAAGCCTTAGTGAAAAAAAATGCAAAATCAAGCACCTGAACAACATAAATAGATGATGTCTTTGGACAGTTTACCAAGAGATTGATTCAAGAATCCAAATTGCCAGAGAAACCTCTGAGGCACAGAGCTTGCTTATGCAGATAGATAGGCTGCTGAACCCAAGACATGTCCACACCTTAGATGAAGCATATGGCATTTCTTCTTTCATCCTTCTGGAACTCTATTTAGAAACCACAGTTGTAAACTCCAGATCTGAACTTAGAAATGACTCAGGGCTAAAACACTGAGTAAATCTCTAATCCCTCTCCTGTGGCATCTGAGGGCACAACATCAGCCTGTCTTCCTCTACCAACCCTGACTGATTTCAGTTTCTAGGAGAACATCCTTCTGTCTCCAGCAGCACCCAGGCTGAGTAGGCAGTCAGGTTTGCTGTCAACAAAACTCATGGAGTCATACTCCATGAGTATTCAATTCTTTTTCTTCCAAAGAAAAATGATGCAATTGACAGTTGAAAATTAAAATCAAGTCGAAGTAAAAACTTTAGCCTAAAACTCTAACCCAAAGAATTTGCTTATTGTTTCTAATTAACCTGTCCCATCATGAATTGTAATGGTACAACAAAATAGTTATTTTAACTCCAAAGCACTGATTTTAAGAAAATGTATTGTTTGTATTTCTGCTTTGCAGATGGAAGTAAGCATTGAATTGTACTGCTAGTTGTTTACAAACCAATTTTGTTACAAACAAGCTTGTGCTGCAAATATTTTAACCGCAGATTGTAAAAGCAGAAAGAGAAAGCAAGCTTTATGGTGAACAAAGCAACTCGTCATGCTATTGTGCCCTGAGGGTGCATGTAATGCTAGATGCTTTATCAAATAACATAAAACCAGATGTTATCTTTTTTTTTTTTTTTACATTAATTGGTTCATGATTGAACTTCAATAAACCCACAAACTATCTTTAAAAGTTTCCTTCCAATTTTTAAAGTACATCTCTTTAAATAAAGTTTCCTTAGTCAATGGAATTTCTGAACAAGTTTGGTACAGTGACAGGATTTTATTGCCATTCAGGGTTTTATTTCAAAGCATTTCAAACCAGCATATACATCCTGTTATATATACTGTTATAATTTTAATAATGACTTTCATGTATCTTTTCAACTAGCTTTTACTTTACTTTTACAGCTAACACAAAGTTTTATTATTTAAAGTTTCCTGTAAGATGATAGTAACTATCCTGAAAACGGAAAATAACCAAAGAACCAATAGAAAGTAGTAATTTAAAATATGCATGCTCTAATATTGCTTGTTTCTTGCCACCAGATAGTACATTTAGTCAATGAAAGATATTGAGTATGTAAACTCCTAATGCTTAGTTCGGATGAAACTCCTTGGTTCTGTGTATTCAACTTCAGATTCATCCATTCTGAGGAAAAAAAATTACTTTTTTTTTTTTTTTTAACCTACCTCTCACTAAAAGCTAATTTCTATAAGTAAACAGCTGGGAAATGAAAATATAGGTAGTCAAAACAGATCAAGTAGTAGAAACTTCCACATTTACTCTAGAGAAGCTATCAGCTTAATCAACCTAGTAACAATTAATGAAAGGCTGCTGGAAGGAAGGGTCTATGCAAAAAAGTTCACATAGTTCTGAAAGATGATCTGGTAACATCCATAGACAATAAAATAAGTATAACGAAAGTTCTATTTAAATTTTAGCAGATAAATGTATTAATGCTACACAATCTTAACTTCAACCCCGTCTATAAAGAAAAACCCGACATATAATGTTTTTGAACTTTTTTTTTGTCAACTGTGTCACATACATGCCACTACAATTACACAGCCTTTAAACTGTTGAAAATAGTTTATTAAGTAAAAGATCAGGTAAAACAGCATGGCATAAATCACACAAGTTACAGGATTGTTATCTGAATAATTTTCTTTTTAGCATAATTTCAGAAGAGTCACTCAGACTAATGAGGAAAGAATCTGGACATGTTCCTATGCGACCTGATCTAGGTGAACCTGCTTCTGCAGGGAGATTGGACAAGATGACCTCTAAAGGTCCCTTCCAGTCCCCACCATTCTATGATTCTATGATATGGAAGAATCTGGAATTAATCCCATCAATTCTCCCTTCAAAAGATTCAGTATCCTACCCTTTTTGTTTCAGATGAAATTTATCTGGTCTTCTCCACAATTTCACTATTATCCATTTTATGATGTGGCTGATAGTTATGTAAATTATCCCTTTATTTCAGCAGTTTTGATACGTATATTGAAAAATTACACGTCATTAGGTTTATAATGCCACAATACACTTATTCTAAAGATTGTAACTTACTATTGATTCAAATGGACAAGGAAAACAAGCTTGCTTAGAGGCTCAAGGTTTCGTCTTTGCTTAGTTCAAAACTTCTAAGACTCTACTAGAAACCCAATCACTTTTTAAAAGTAGATGTGAGGATCAGAATTTATAATCCAGGCTCATGAACTCTCAAGTCTTTGTGAAGTGAAAGCTAGTTTGTTACATGTAGCTACTACAGAATCAAATCAAGCAAGTTCATCAGCTTTACATTATTTTGAGATAGATGACAAGACAAAGTTGTCATTTTGTGGGGGAAAAAAAAAGCGCAATATGAAAAACACAAAAAAAACCCCAATTCAAATTCAATAGTACTAAGAAAAGATTACTTGTGTCGTTTGTTGAATAATGCTTTAAAATTTTATAAGATTGGCACCATTTGATTATGACTCAATGGAGAATTTCCTACTCATGTGAGTGCTGATTTTGAGTTCAGAGTAGGAAGCCCTTATTTTCCTATGGTTTTATTTGGGGGAAAAATATGCACTTTTCTTTTTGATCTATGTAATTATTGTTTCTACACATCTTGCTTGCAACTTTGGGAAAAAAACCAACACATTTTCTGAAGACAGCATTTAATGACAGTAATCTGTAATAACTGCTATTTCAAAGACTAGTGATTCAAATTGTCCTGAAATAAACAAAAGAGCTCTAATAAAGAAAAACTGAAAATAGCTTTTCCTCTAATTTTAAACCAATGTAAGACTTGCAGTCATATGAGTTTATAGTTATGCCATCGTGAGCATATTCACTTCATCTATATTCTACAATTATGTGCCAGACAACTAAGTCAAATGTCTAACAAGTCAAGTAAGCTACCAAAAAAATCCCACAAAAATAAAACAATTGCTTTTCAAACACCGTGACATCTGTAAAAAATATCCCACACCTTCACAGGTTCTTTTTGCTCTAAAAATATATGCAGTGACAATACTCTATTCTGAATCTATTGTAACCAACAAAGGAACAATTAGTGTATCACAGTTACGATTGAGAAATCACTTGATGACTAATTCTAATGTTATGGTACTGAGTTTATAAAAAACTCCATCCAAAATAATTTAAAAATATTTATTAAAAACAGATGGCCATATGTTCAGTTGTACTATATATTTGTTCCCTCATTTTATTTGATTTTTCCCTATGATTAAAATTAAATCACTCCAAAAATATACCATTTTAATCCTCAACCTAATGGTGGCCGGAGGATTTGACATGCTGAGAATCTGAAGAAATATTTTATGAAGTAAGGCAACTTATAAGTTCCTGCATATTTGGCTTTTCGCTATAACTGCTATGTGAGGACTTTTATGTACATAAAAGCATTTCTATGTTAGTTCTCTCTGAAGAAGTTTATGTCACCTTGTTTTTAAAATGACTGTTATCTCAAAAAGCTTGCTGACATTAGTTCATTTTTCTTCCATTAGAATCACTTACAAACTTCATTTAGGGTGGTAGTTGTGCACAGCAACAGTGGATTATCTTGATAATTCAGTTAAAATTTTGCATTACTTAACTTGTTCAACATTTCCTCAATATTAAAGAAAAAAAATAGACACTGACATTACTCTGTCCATTCCAAAATAGTTAGCACTTAAACACTTTGTTGAAACAGATTTACTGAATGTAGCTGAATTGGAGACTAAATCCCCAAATATTAATCCTCTTGATTCAACACAAGATTTAGAATGAACCATAAATATTTGGTTCAACAAATTGTGTATAGAATCCAAGTACAACAGGGTATAATGGAGATCATTAAAACAAGTATTTAACAAAAAAAAAATCAGCAGTGAAGATTTATTTACCTATGCCACTGTATAACATAGAAACAGAATTATTTAGGTTAGTACAGATGTCCAATGATCTTCTATAGTAAGATCCAGCTAAAGCAGGCTGCCAAGAATTGCGTCCAATGGAATATTTCCAAAGATTAATACCTCACCTCTATAGGCAATCTGTTCCAGTGTTGACCACCCATGACATTGAAATAATTTTTAGCATAATCTCTTGGCATTTCCCAATTTCTGACTTGTGTGCATTGTCTGTACACCTCTGTGGAGACCCTGGCTCCATCTTCTCTCCATCCACCAATTTTCACCTTTCTCTGTTTGTCAAGAAATGCCTCTAATCTCCAGGCATTCCAAAAGTGACAGTGGCCTTGCAGGGATATCATCCATCTCTCAGTATGCTCAAATGGTTGTAACTCAGCTTTACTATCTCTGCATCTGTTGCTGCTAAATCACCTGCCCCTTCTCTTGTCAGCAAGCATAGCTGCCTTTCATAATGTATGTGTCCATCCATTGCAGTACTTCAGACCAGTGAGCTGTGTCTCCATATCTTTGTAATCCAGATGAGATCATAGCTCTGCAACTGTGCACAGATTCCTAACCACTTTTGTTTGCTCCTTGCATTACAGACGTGTGCAGGCATTTGACATGTTCTCCCATTGAAACTGCTTTCTCAAGAGAAAGATCATAGCTTCTGCTCTCATGCTGTCTCACAGCTATTTCTCTTCTCTTATCATTCTAGTGGCATGGCCATCCTTATTCTAGTACCCAAGCCAGGAAGTTAGTTTCCCCAGAGACTGAACGCCTTTTTAGAGAATCCTTTTGCTTTCCAAGATATACAAAGCTGCTCAATTAATGAGTGTAAGTGGTACTTTAGAGGTGGGTAGCTGAAGGAGCCCATACAAATTTCAGTTTTTTTCCTAATAGTAAATACCAACTTAACAGTAATAAGTGATGATATTTCCACCACTCCCAATATTCCTCGTAAACTGCATAACCATTTCACTTTTCAAGGAAGAATAAAACAGAATATTTTATTCAAGAAATAGTTGTCCAAGAAATTATATAGAATTAAAGGTTCATTAACATGCAAACTCATGGATATATCAAAGTATATTCATGACATATAAACTTTAAGAATCAAAGGCAAGTAAAGTTGCACTTGACTTGGAGCATTTTATAGCCAACACATATATAAAGACAAATAATCAAGGAAAGGAAGAAGGTGCTTTAGCAAACCAAACTATTTTAGCAACTGCTGATAAATCTCTCTGTAACTGATGGAAAACGAATTTGGTATCACTAAAGTTAGTAGAGTTCCTCCAATACATTCCTCCAAAAGATCAGTTCCTACTGTCAACTCTCCTCTAGCTCCGTCAGATGCTTCTTTTGCCATCCTGCCTGGAAATTATTCAGTTCTCTTAGTTACTTTCCACCCAGTTCCTTTCTTACCTTTTGCTCTATCCAAGCTTAACCAGAATAATTTCAAGATCTTGTTTGATAACTGAACCCATAACCTCCAATATTTATTAAGAGAACCAGAGTAGTCTTATTTTGTCTTATCAGTTTGAAACAATTAGGTCTCAATGAACCATAGCATCATGTACCTTGCTTACTACTGTACTGTTGTCTACCAAACCCTTAGGATCATGATTAATGCATTTTAAATGCATACTTAGCATATTTATTCTGTTAGCCTTTACATCACTGGAACTACATAATCCTAAACAAACATAATATCTTGTATTAAAGTATTCAGGCATATGTACATCATTCAGACTAAAAGGTATGATTTACCCCAGACAGTTTGCTGAGTCGTAGTCCATTGGTTGAAAGCACATGACACTTATCGTTACCACTCTTCTCCTGCAACAGTGGAATTCATTCCACAGATAAGTAAACACTATTCAACTTAGAAATACTACAAAGATAAAGCAGTAGAAACATTATTTTCTGTTAAAGGAAAAATATCTGTTACAAACTGCAGCATGTTGCTGGCTGTGGAACTTAAAGCTACATAACAAATTCAGCTTTTCCAAAAAGGAAAGTATGTTGCTGCTTGCAAGGACAGTTGATACTCACACCTGAAGTTTAGAAACTAGAAGCTTAGTTCTCTGAAACATTTTACCAGTAAATCTCTGTTGTATTTATATAAAAATGCAATATGTTACTTCATTATGTTGCTGAGTTTCCCTTCTAACTACTCTTCAGTGGAAAAGTCGGGCCCTTTTGAAATTATGGAGATGATTGTAGTGAAAAGTTGCTAGAAGAATATTTTGCTAAGATATATCCCTACTACTTACTAGAGTATCACCCAAAATTCGTTGTGTAACCACAGCTTTAATGAGATGTGACCAGGGCTTGGAAGAATTTGGTTATGAATACATACCAATAAAACTTTCTAGGCAGAATGATTCTTGCATCCTATTCTTTTATCTCAGTAGTTCTTGATAATTGAAATGAAAAAAAAGCTCAATCATCTTAGCATTGGCAACTAACTTTAAAATTTAAGAAATCGAACATCAAAAAGTGGAATTCAATATCAAAAGATCAAGTCAGAAGACCACCATAATGAACACTATAGGACCATGGCAACTTTAGGCTTCAGACTTAAACCCTAAACTGACAAATTTAGCAGTTCATTGGTATGTGGAATCAAAGGTACAGTTGAACTACATGAGCATCAACATACCAAGACACACTATTGGTCTAGAACACTGATTTTTCTCTTCCTTGGTGTAAAATTATGTTTCTGTCATTGATAAGAAAGATGTTTGAAGGAACAGAAGAAATATCTCTCAAATATTTTTGACTCACGCTTGCAAGAGTATCTAGGAGTTTAATTATTGAGTGTAATAAGAGAAAGAGACAGAAACACTCTTGTGTGTTTGCCATTAATTTCATGATTTCTCAGTGAAACTACTACAAATCTGACCATCCATATCACCATACTCCAATGCTGGAATGAAAAAGAATGACATTGAGCAAATTGGCCACTCTGAAAATTCACAAAGTAGAAGACACATTATGTATATGAGTTTAAATTTAAACTAAAATGAAGGGAAGCTTATGAAAATACAACATAATACTTCATAAGACTAAACAGAATTTAAGTTTCTATACACTTATATAACACTAAAATTGGGGTTGTGTTACAGTCTGAACTCACAAGACAAACCCCACAGTTATCAGTCTGGTGAAACTAATAAAAGTCAAGTTCTATTAGAAGCATAATTTTTGAACATTCTTACTTTTTCATCCCGCTCCTAAACATCTTCACAATTTGCTGTTTGGACATGAGATTCCAGTCTCTCATTTCTAGTTTCTTTTCTTTTTCTATTTTTCTTCATTGTACTCAAGATTTTGAGTTTGTTTCACCAATGGTATTTTCATTGCTTAGAAACAAATGAAATGAAAAATGAAAGAGAGGCAACTAATGGCATTGAAATCCAGATTTTCAAGTCATAGAACGGAGCAACTAGGCAATGGTTGTACTTCTGTTTGTGAAAATTCTCTTTCTAGGCCTGTTTAGATTATATAATTTGTATTCTGCCTATTCTCTGAGCTTTTCCCAGATGCTGTTCTGCACATCCTTATTCTACAGGAGTAACCTATTAACTTCAAGAATCTATCAAACAAGAAATCCTACAGAAACAAGTGAAAATGTTTGTGCATGTAAAATTTCACATATTTAAATCCTTTATTTTTCCTTCTCAGATTTTTAGTAAGACATCAAGTCAGAGACAATGTATTTGATCTTAGATCAGCATTCCTGACAAATTAGGATACCAGCCTCATTTCCAGAGTATTAAATGCCAAGGCATTTCTATCTGTTTTTCTCCAGTATATTTGAATCTAAAAAAACACTTCTATGAGATTCTGTCTCAGTTTCCTCTATTACTCAGCTATTTTTTCCTCATTGTACCACTGCTACATTTAGAATATATAAAATGTAGCAATAATTGTGCAGACAAACTGTCATGCCTCCCATTTATTCACTGCTTTTCCATCTTTATCCCATTACAATTTGTGAAATCAATTTAATTTTTATAATACAAATAAGACTAATATTTAATCTCCTGTCTTTTTGAATCCAGGACCTTTTTCCCTCAAAGAAAGTCAGAAAACTCAGAGAATTAATAGTACCTACTAGTAATCACTGAGTGGTGTTACTATTTGTCTACTTGAATGTCCTCCAGTAACAGCTGTATAGAAAGCTGTTACACATCTTGTCTTTAAGAGGAAAAATAATTACATCTTTTCATAAATAACTTGACATTCTTAAGACAAAGGCATGATATCAAAGGATGATAAAAAAGTAGAATATGCCAGGAAGGTACTAATGTATTAGGCAGAATTGGAGCTCTACAAACCACTGCAAGTTATAGTGCAAGAACGCAGAGCACTGACTGGCCACCACTTCAGAGTAGCGTGGTGGAAGTGTCTTGAAGCACTAACATTTACTCCTAGTTTTTTTTTGTCTTTTTTTTTTTTTTTAAGTGAGAAAGTGAAATTCTAACACCAAACACCCACTTATATTTTTCAGACTTTTTACTCAGTATACCCTCCCCTACATCCTTTGCTTTCAACTGGATTTCTCCTATAATGTCTCATATCTTCTGTGACAACTTACAGACATCACTTTTGCAATCACATCATCACACAACCCTTCCACTTACAACCTCAAAGCACAATAAGATTTGATCCAGGCTGCCCTTAAAGACAAGCTGAAAAAATATTCTTACCTTTATTATTTATGGCTATCACATAACAGCAATACACAGTGAGATGCATTTCCTCTAAAAGATAATTATGAAAATAAATTATTGCTTCTCCTAGCAAATCTACTTAGAGCAGCCTTTAGTTTAAAATACAAGGTCTTGCATTTGTCCTCTATTTCTGTTGCTTCTAACAGTGTATGATAAAACATAGTGTTAAAGAATAAAAGCAACTGTTCAAACAGACAATATCCACTGATTGCATGTGTAATAAGTCAAGAAATCTGCTATACACCACGTCTAGAATAAGGAAGGTGATCACTGGCAGCGCACATGCAAGCAAGTAGCCAGACAGCTGCTTCTTTTACAGTACGCACTAGGCAAAAAAAGCAGACCTGTTTGAAACCTGTTGTTTCCCAAAGCAAACTACTTCTTCATGGGGAAAAAGAGTTTATAAAGGAAATCAGGGGGCAGTTGAGGAAATTAATGGATTAGTAACCTCAGTTTATTTGACAGAAAAAGACTGCTGTCACAGATAGATGTGACATACTGAAAGATGCAATCTCAATGGGGCAAAACACAAAGAAAAAAAAATCACTAAAAACAAGTATCAAACATGCAGATTAAAAAACAATGTTCACTAGCCTTTGATGAGCAGATATTAGACAAGTGACCATCAAGCACTCGTGCACACAGATACATAACACACATAAGATATAAGTGGGGTAGGAGATAGTAAAGCCACTCATAAAGCAGTTGCTCAGAAGCTTGAGACTACATGAGACAAAAATAGTATTGTACCCTATGAAATGTAAGCAAGCAAGGTTTTACCACACCATCTAATAGGTGAATAAAAAAATATAACAATAAGTGGCACAAGTCTGAAACCTTTTGCATCTAGAGGAGCATCGTAATATGGAGGAAGAGTGATCAGGCTTAAAGTAGAAAAAACTGCCCAAAGTCTAGCTATATGCCTTTTTTTTTTAATGGCACTGCCTAATTTCTATCAGTGAAGTCATGCCTGACGAAAATACAGCCTGTGACGCATAAAAGCAAGACAACAAAATAATTTACAATCTGAAGGAATCCTTCAAGCCAATTCCTGTGTGCAAGAAATTGGCAAGTCTGTCAGAACTAGAACAAATAGAGCTACCAAGTGAAATGGCAGTAGCTATAACCACAACATCTGTATTCACTAAAGCCAGGAGAGAATTCAAAAGAGACAAGGGGAAGGAAAACACAGTATATTCTTAAATCAGTATTAAGAAGGAGTCTTACTAATGACAATTCCAAACATTTATCCTTTAATTAGCAGTTAATAGAACAGTACTTTGGTCAGGCACCATACGGGACAAATACATTCTCCAGGACACTGCTTTTTGATCAGATTTTAGATGGTGTACTGATCTGTGGCACTGATAGCAAGATCTGACTTTGAAAAGTCTTTTTAATTACGATAATGGAAATGAAAAGCAGTCTCATTTACTTTATCACACATGAATCTCCATTACTGTGAACAACCTAAGCCATGACAATACTAGTGGTGAGTAGCCAAGCAAAAGTGTGAGCTATATTCTAACAAACCTATTAAGAAAGGAAAATTAATAAGATCGCATCTCAGCACCATGGTACTCACTCTTTTCTTGCAGCTACACAATATATACATATCAGCTTCTGCAGTTCCCTGTTACTAAAGAAGCTGCAGGTTTGACCTGGATACCCTTATCTCTATTCACATCCAAAGTGCTGCTCTTCCCTGCTGTTTTTCCTATAAGGATGCCAGGAAAGCAGTATTTAAGTCTTTTGTCTTCTCTTTTGCATATCCTGGGGTGTTATCAGTTCCTGAGCAGAGAAAGTTTCCTGCCAGGTACCATGAACAAAGTCTAGGCAGTCAGATATGTTTTTTTAACTAATTCCAAGACAGATTTGAGCATTTTGCACCGAATAGAAATGAAATCAGTCACAGAACTCAATAACGTGTGAAGTTTAGAATTTGCTGAAATAAATCTCAAACTATCATTTTAGATAGTCTTTCCTACTCATTTTATCTTTCCTCATATAAATCCACTTGCAACTTGACTAACATTTGATTATCAAACTTACTGGGGAAATAGGAAGGCATCTCTAGGTCTAATTGAAAGGCCAGTCATCTTCTCAAGCACAAGTTCATGTGGATCAAGTAGGGCTTCGATGTCTCATCACACTGTCATTTCTGCATGCTCAATGACATCAAGAGACCGGTATTTGCTTTTGGTTACAGTGCATGGCATTGTAATTGCTAGCCCACCATGAGAATAAGTTACTGTAGCACTTAATGCCCCACTCCTTCAAACTAAAGCAAAGCTATGCAGTAATGTGCCACCTTTGATAATTCAACCACAAGTTGTACCAAATCTGATTTAGCATGTACTGTGAAATACACATTTAGCTAAAGTTTAAATGGTTTTCTGAAAAAAATAAACACACAACATTGGTACAGATTAAAACAGTGTAAACAGAATTTAAAGAATATTATTTGAGTTATAAGAAGTTTCTACTTGAAAAAATTTAATCTGACACTCCCATTTTTAGCATTACCAACAGCACTGGAGCATGCAGTTCAATAGTTCCAAGTTACCAGCTTTAGAATTGTTTTCTACAGACCCTAAAAAAGGGGTTTATGTATCAGGATATAGCTGGATGAGATGGATTATGGTAGTCCTTTCAAATGGAATAAAAAAAAGTTATTACTGTGCTTAGGTACTTACATACCTTTTCCTTTGAGGAACATGAGGAAGAATTAAAAAGTATGATAAACAAATTCTGTAACCAAAGAGTTAGAGAGTGTTGGGCATTTCCAGCTCAAATAATATTTTTAAATCTTACAAAAACCCCAAAACAAAACAGTTGAGACTTTGAACTAATAACATATTTTCATAGAGATACAACATTCTAAATGCTGAATTACAGTTTAATTACTCTTACCTATGCTTTGTGCACTCAGTAGAATATGACAAGTAAGATTCTGTCACCGCTTAGTGCAGCTCACTTGGGGAAAAAATGTTGCTAGGTAGCTAGCATGCTATCTTCAAATCAAATATTATAGTATATTAATAAATTTGGTTTAACTTCATCAGTTAATACTACATGCATAGAGCATGCCATTAGAAGAAGGAATTATTTTTTTCTTATACTGAGAGTTGTCTTGTGGACAGCACCGTCAGATCTACCATTTTAGTGGTGGTCACAGAAATACTTGAGTCGCCAAATAAAGGAAGGACATACTGTTTTCTGAGCAACTACAGTAACTGCTTATTTTCAATTATTAAAAGACACAACTCAAAAAACAGACACCTATATTGGTCTTGGCAAGCAAAAAAAATACCTAGGCAACTAGTCCAAGAAGTACTATTTAAAAAATAATATTGACAGTATTTTAAGGGAAATTAAACTTTCTTCAAGCCTACAAGCAAGCAATCTGATCCTCACCAAAAATATTTCTCTTTCAAATTGCTAGTATGCCTTTGGTTTGTTAGAAGAAAGGATACAGTTCTTAACATAGATTTGTTTTGAGGTCATTGGAGGAACTGATCACTAGTCAGTTTGGCATACATATTCACCAGCCTAAGCTCCTTCATATAAAGTACTAGCCTCAATTCTGCATACACAGAAACAAATATCTATTATCTGACAGGTCACAGGAGATTATACATGAAGTAGGAGTATCTGGGATGAAGCAGTAATTTGCAAGTTGAAAATTTATATCTCCAACACTGCCACTGGACAACACTCAAATAAAAAAAAATCTTTAATCAAACTTTTGCAGTCTGAATTATTCACCATTTCATATTTGTATAAATTAAAGACTCAGAGAAATAGCTAGAACTGAAAGACCCAGGAGCAGGTTGACACAAATGACTGTCACATAATCAATCCATTGGCCTTGCTTCATTCAAAGCCATTTGGCATCAAAATCCTAAAGGTTTTCTGAGATTTATGGAATTCCTGGGAGATGGGAGGAGGTAATAAATGAAAGATCATCCTTGATCTAATATTGTTTTGGATCTTCTTACTTTAATCCTCTATGCCAATACTGAAAGTACCATTTAGAAAAGGAAAACCAATAATTTTCACTGAGACTGTTACTGAGATAATTGCCTCGTAATTCTGTGTTCAAATGCTGTGATCAATAGCTCTGTGAGATTTTACAGAGTAGGAGAAAGTTTCAAAGAGGTGGTGGGCCTTTCTCTTCTGTGTCTGCCATAATAAAACAAACCAAACCAATATGACTGAATTGAAGGACTTCCGAAATGAAGTAAGTTGTGAAGTAGAAATGGGGCCACAGGCTAACTTTCCCCTGCAGTACCAAGATTGTATGCTACATGTCAGGAAACAACAAGATTCAGTGTGTAGCTCCCCTATTATTTACCTTTAAATTTTAGTATGTTCTGTGCAATATAGTAGAAATGACAATAATAGCTAAGCTTAAAACTAAATGTTTAACCTGCAAGTCTTCCTCACTACACAAATGAATAACACTTCCATTAACTTCAATGGGGTTCTGAATCAAAAAGTCCTTTTGAAATATCTGAGGAAAAGCTCATATTTTTCAGCGTTAACAATAATATTTGGAAGAAAATAGTATTATGGGAGTATGTAAATCCTTCTTGTGGTTTTGAAAGCTCAGTAGTAAAGACTGGATCAATAAATAACTTTGCTAATCACTCCTGACGGTTTTTTAGAAGGTTTTTGTGTACAGTATATTTATATGTTCAAGTATTCTTTACTTTTAGACAACTCTGCATCATGAAAGGAGGACACATATGTCTGCATTTCAATGAAGAGACTTTAGATCATGCTATAGTCTCAACAGACTCAGAAAATCTTTTTCTTTTTAGGTACACTTCTGACATCAGCAGATGACAGCTTGCCCAAACACACTGAAATCCATAGCTCTGATACAGGAGTAAAATTTAATTATGCACTCAATATTCACTGAGTGATTTTTTTTTTTAATAACAAAGCCTCTCACTTGTACCATTGAAAATCTAAACTATGCACAGATGTTTGGCACTTTTTTTCTGGTTATTTTTAAACCATACTGAAAGAACCAACAACAAATTTAGCTGAATATTTCTGTGACAGTGCACTTGAACAGTATGGCCATCATACACAATTTGACCACAGAAATAGGAATGGTTCTGTTTCAAGAACAATATAAAAATATCCATCATTCTTGATAACACTCGTTTTTAACCAAAGGTCTTCTGACAAACAAAAGGTTTTTAAAGAATTAAATAGCTAAGAAAAATCTACTTATAAAAAACATTATATTTTGTATCTTTGAATATAGAAAAGTCTCTTTTTTTTCTTTTTCTACATAGCTACTGTAGAACAAGTTTGGATAACTTTTAGATATTTTAACTGATTTTATTATTCATCTGGGTGTGATGGAAGGATAACAGCAAACATAAGTTAACATTTCATGTATTAAAACATTCCTCCAACAGAATTAAAGACAATGATGATGGTACATTTGATTCTAATATATGGAATTGTAACACCTGGACGACGACTGTGGGCTGCTTAAACTGTACTGTATCTCCTATCTCAGAGATTTTTTTTTTATCTGCTAATACTCCTAAACATGTAAGGTTCAAGGGAGAAAGTGCATGCAGAAAGAGAGTTAGTAAATGCCAGAACTTCCAAGGCACAAGTCACTGCTGCAAGCTCAGGCTCCTCTAGCACTACAGCTGGTTTAATGTTAGGGGGTAAAATTCCCCTTGTATCACATACTACTGTATCAGTGTCACAAAAGCCTGAGGCTAAGCTTCCCAATGGAGAAAGCTCTAAAGTGAATAGACTGGAAGAAGAATGTAATCCTAACTAAGCTTCCCGTCTCATGTACGGAAAAAAATAACAGCAGATCTTTAAGAACCGTTGAGGGTTTTTGTTGTTAATAAGGAAGAGAGAAACATGAGCACTCTTGTACTTTCCTGAAAATATGAAAAAAATACAAAAAAAAGGGGAAAAAACCCTTGACAAAAGCTCAGCAGCAGTAAAATAGACAAATTTACAAATACAGATTGTATGATATTTCCTTATTCTAAGGAAGTATTTCTCTTTAGTCCTTCTCTGAGTAATTTCAAAAAAGATGACCATTCACTCTGAACTTGTATGTTATCCTCTTTTGGCCTGGCTGATCTGCAGACTAAAGAAATAGATAAATGATCAGTTCAAATCAGATCAAGGGGCCATCAAGTGCAGAACGGATACTTATGAAGCTTCACTAAAATTAGAAAAAAAAAACCCAGAAAATATGCATCCGACTGTCCCTTCCAAAATAATTAGGATGTATATGACATCATACAGTGAACTGTCTTGTGCCTTTTTTCTTGTTGTATAAACTCTCATCATAGTCACCATGACAGAGGACTTGTCTTTTCCCAAGAAACTCTTTCAAATAAAAAAAGGGTCTAGAATATTCAGATAGACAGGAAAGTTTCAATTTCACCTCTGATGAGATCATGACATCTATAATAAAAAATAACAGAACAAGTGAGTAGTTTGTTATGAAAGTGTCAGAATGGTTCCTGTAAGAATAAATCCCACCAGTCCTAAAAACTAACACGGCATGAGAATGTCTAAAAACATGTGAATGAAGAGGACTCAGGAATGCAGCACAACTGTACTTCCAAAAGTCTTTAAAAGCTAATTAAAAAAAAAATTTCCAGTAGACTGGAGAAAACATCTGTTTTTGACTGAATGCTGATTTTCAGTTGAACTGAAAATAAGGGGAGTGTAGGTGCCATAAAAGGAGGAATTGAAATGCTGAGGGACTGCAGGGAAGAGTCTGTGAAGATGTTTAAGGTTTCTAAAATCAGGCAGTAGATATGGAACTTTGCTCACCAAATCCTGCAATACTTAAACAAGAAGACACTTGTTAAAACTTATAGGAGTTTGGATAAAGAAAGTAAAGAAAGTCAATGTTTACACAGCAGGTAATGCTCTTCCAGAATCTGAAAGACAGATCAGGAAATAAAGAGCAAGTTAAAAATTAATTATTCAGGGATAATAGATACATTCATACATACTAGAAGGACTCAATAGTTAACTGTCCTCTAACAGCTGAAAATCAGTTTTGAATGTGTAAGCTGTGAGGATACAGATATTAAATGTTTGTCATGTGATACATGCTCCCCCTAAACAGCATCTTATTGCCACACAATGTTGAGTCAGATGACCAGTACTGATCCAAAAAGACATTTCTTGTATTTTTATGGCCTATTTATTCCCAAAAAATACAAGCTTGTGTCTGAAGAAGTTTCTTCCTGTTGGATTGATATTTAACACATTTAAAATGCAATGTCTATCCACCCCGTTATTCTTACATAAAGGGAAAAGAAAAACATCTGATTCACCTTTTTCACACCCTTCAACATTTCACAAATTTCCATCTACTGCACTGAATGTCTTACAGTAAAAGTCCCTATTCTCATCCTTCAAATTACTAGAAGTCTTCAATGTACATTTATTTATATAAGGCAATTAGTACCAGCTACACCTCCAGATAGTTTTACATGAGTTTAGGATACTGCCACTACACTGTATATCTTTCTAAACTTGCAAATCATGATTGTATCTTGAGCAGACACTTATCCACTGAGCTATGTACTAAGACCTCCAGGTAGGCTTCCTAACCATATATCATTTAAGCCATACAGTGTAAATGTTCCCCTTCACTGCTTGACCTTGCATATGTGAATACTGAATATCTTTTCTCCCACAGGTATCTCTTAAATATCTCACAGTCTTGTCTGGCAAATAATAATCAACCAATAATCTTAACTCTATCCTGCTTTCTCCTTTTCAAGATCATGAGTAAATATTGGATTTCATAGAGAAATGTAAGGTATTCCTGACACATTTATTTTCTCCCTGACTTATAGTTGTTTTCTCATCCTTTCCTCCACAAAAATACCATGAATCTTTCAATCATCGTTTTCCATTCCTAAATGAAACAAATCTTGTAAACCACTTTTTTTTAAGTGTTTTGTTTTATTTTTATGGTGGGTTTTGTTGTTTATTTGGTTGGTGTCTTTTTTTAACAACTTAAACCAGCTGTCCTTTCTGATCAACATAAGTCACTCTGAGATCTCATTAAGTTATCTGTGAACTCATCACCTCCTATACGATTCATAGATGATAGTATTTCTCAGCCTTTCAGCATAAATAGACCTGTTAGCTGTCCACATGCTAAATTAAGCTGTCAATGTATGCAGCCAAATGTAATCTTTGCTGCTTTGGTGAATGATGATCTATATGCTTAGCATAAGAATCGAGTAGCATGACATGAAAAATTTCTAGAATTTTATTTATCTTAGCTGAAATTAATTGTGAATATTTAATTCAGATTGGTAAGGGGTTTGTTTTTAGAAGAAAAAGTCATAATCACAACAGATTTAAATAAGAACGGGCTACTAATTTCTTTAACAAACACACATTTTTGAAACTAAAGCTCAGTTCTTGAGTTGGGAATATATGTTCAGTTAGCCTTTTTTACTTACTTTTTTGTTCTAATAGAATACTAAATAAAAACATTGCTGTAATTCATGGTAATAAGAAATTTCTTCACAATATTGTCTGAGGTTAGATCATATTATGACTTCAGTGACACTGCTGGACCTAAGAAATCATAATAAAGATGCAATGAACAGCAAAAGTCAAACCAGCTTTATATATATATATATATGTTTTACAAATGGGTACTACTTCCTTAAAGGCAGGTTCATTGTGAGAGATGTTACTCATATCAGGTGCTACCATGCACAAACAATTTCCAGTGTCAGGAATCAAAATGGGAGAAGGTGCCTCGAATAACAAGCTGACAGCTAAAGTACTTTGAACTCATGGACTTCAAGCTACATTCAGTTTTGGTATTTTTGCATTATGTTTTGCCTCTCCCTAATCAGAAAAAGAAAGTTGCAATACTTCCAGGAACTTCTGGAAAAGTCAGACATTTCCATGGCTGTTTCCGTTTTAGATTTTATTTATAATAGTTTTCATTCTAAATAAACTCCAATTTTTAAAAGAAACATTAGTTATCAATCTGATTCTACAATACAGCTTAGAAATACTCTAGGTGAATGTTCTATAGTAGCTCGACTACGAGAAAAATTTCTCTACAGAATTGAAGTCCAGCTAAGTAAAAACTAAAATAGAAAATAAATATTATGAGACTGTACAAATCAATTTTTTTATTTGAGAAAATATCCATAAATACTTTTGTTTTTCTAAATTATTATTTTTTATATTCTTACTGATATTATATTCTGTTTTAATTTAGTAATTATACTTGCTCTTATCTTAACCCATGAGTTTTGATTTTCTTTTCTGATTCCTCTCCCCATCCTACAAGAAGTGTCAGGATGTAGAGTGGGTGAGTGGTTGTGTGGATCTTCATTACCAAATGGGCTTGAACCATGAGAAAAACCTAGGGTACAGCTAAAAATGTATATTAGAAAGGAGAAAACATGGAAAAAACAAGATCAATATTAATATTCAATAATAGTTAAAGACTACTGCTTGATATTTAACTCACATCTATAAGCAATTCTTCATCATATCTATTTTGCACTTCAGGCATGCTCCAGTGTAAATCCTATAATCTTACTCTCCAGACTAGTTAGTTCAAAGCAAAAATGCCATCCACTGGCAATTAAATACCTCTAAGAGGGTAGACCACACTGATCTCATTGTTATGCACACAAAGAAGCTGCCGTGGAACATATCTAGACCTGGGTGCCAGACAAAGGCCTTGGATTTGCTTTAGAGGCAGTTAGAATGTGGTATTGTACTATAGTACAGCAAATTTCAATTACTCAGGTAACTTCAATTAAATAGAGTTACAGGCCTAGAAGGAGAGCAGTTGCAAACAAGACAGCAGTTGCACCACCTTGTATGTGTTCTGAAATGAATGACATATTTTTATTCAAAGAAAGTGGAAAATAAAGTTAAAAGAGCTGAAGCCCACCAGAGACCACTATTGAAGAAAAAATGAAATTGAGCTACAAGATTAACTGCATGTCTATAGAAAAATGAAGTTTTTATTAATGTTTTAGCTATCTATCTGTTGCTATATATATACATATATATATATTTTACTTATTTGTGGGCAGGCACCAGAAAAAAAACCCAGAACAAGAAAAAAGCATTTGCCGTCATTCACTTTAAGGTGGCAAAAAGTACATTTAGTTTAGTCATTCTAAGAATAGAAGTTCATAATCCATCTTCACTGCTAGGTATTTTAATGGTCTGCAGAATATCTCTAACTATGTAGAACAGAAGCCTTAAAGGAAATTACATACTCAAAGAAAAATATGATCTAATTAAAGCATCTACAAACACATTTCAGAAATGGGATATAATATTTAATTTTGTCAGTAACATCTGCAAAATGTATTCATATGATATGTGTGTAACCCTTTGGACTTCCAGATTTTCAGAATATGTCAGAATGTTTTTGTAAAACAAAATACATTAACAGGTACAGCAAGAGTTTGAATCAATGCAAACCTTTTCATTGAGGAAAAAAAAAACNAAATGGGTACTACTTCCTTAAAGGCAGGTTCATTGTGAGAGATGTTACTCATATCAGGTGCTACCATGCACAAACAATTTCCAGTGTCAGGAATCAAAATGGGAGAAGGTGCCTCGAATAACAAGCTGACAGCTAAAGTACTTTGAACTCATGGACTTCAAGCTACATTCAGTTTTGGTATTTTTGCATTATGTTTTGCCTCTCCCTAATCAGAAAAAGAAAGTTGCAATACTTCCAGGAACTTCTGGAAAAGTCAGACATTTCCATGGCTGTTTCCGTTTTAGATTTTATTTATAATAGTTTTCATTCTAAATAAACTCCAATTTTTAAAAGAAACATTAGTTATCAATCTGATTCTACAATACAGCTTAGAAATACTCTAGGTGAATGTTCTATAGTAGCTCGACTACGAGAAAAATTTCTCTACAGAATTGAAGTCCAGCTAAGTAAAAACTAAAATAGAAAATAAATATTATGAGACTGTATAAATCAATTTTTTTATTTGAGAAAATATCCATAAATACTTTTGTTTTTCTAAATTATTATTTTTTATATTCTTACTGATATTATATTCTGTTTTAATTTAGTAATTATACTTGCTCTTATCTTAACCCATGAGTTTTGATTTTCTTTTCTGATTCCTCTCCCCATCCTACAAGAAGTGTCAGGATGTAGAGTGGGTGAGTGGTTGTGTGGATCTTCATTACCAAATGGGCTTGAACCATGAGAAAAACCTAGGGTACAGCTAAAAATGTATATTAGAAAGGAGAAAACATGGAAAAAACAAGATCAATATTAATATTCAATAATAGTTAAAGACTACTGCTTGATATTTAACTCACATCTATAAGCAATTCTTCATCATATCTATTTTGCACTTCAGGCATGCTCCAGTGTAAATCCTATAATCTTACTCTCCAGACTAGTTAGTTCAAAGCAAAAATGCCATCCACTGGCAATTAAATACCTCTAAGAGGGTAGACCACACTGATCTCATTGTTATGCACACAAAGAAGCTGCCGTGGAACATATCTAGACCTGGGTGCCAGACAAAGGCCTTGGATTTGCTTTAGAGGCAGTTAGAATGTGGTATTGTACTATAGTACAGCAAATTTCAATTACTCAGGTAACTTCAATTAAATAGAGTTACAGGCCTAGAAGGAGAGCAGTTGCAAACAAGACAGCAGTTGCACCACCTTGTATGTGTTCTGAAATGAATGACATATTTTTATTCAAAGAAAGTGGAAAATAAAGTTAAAAGAGCTGAAGCCCACCAGAGACCACTATTGAAGAAAAAATGAAATTGAGCTACAAGATTAACTGCATGTCTATAGAAAAATGAAGTTTTTATTAATGTTTTAGCTATCTATCTGTTGCTATATATATACATATATATATATTTTACTTATTTGTGGGCAGGCACCAGAAAAAAAACCCAGAACAAGAAAAAAGCATTTGCCGTCATTCACTTTAAGGTGGCAAAAAGTACATTTAGTTTAGTCATTCTAAGAATAGAAGTTCATAATCCATCTTCACTGCTAGGTATTTTAATGGTCTGCAGAATATCTCTAACTATGTAGAACAGAAGCCTTAAAGGAAATTACATACTCAAAGAAAAATATGATCTAATTAAAGCATCTACAAACACATTTCAGAAATGGGATATAATATTTAATTTTGTCAGTAACATCTGCAAAATGTATTCATATGATATGTGTGTAACCCTTTGGACTTCCAGATTTTCAGAATATGTCAGAATGTTTTTGTAAAACAAAATACATTAACAGGTACAGCAAGAGTTTGAATCAATGCAAACCTTTTCATTGAGGAAAAAAAAAACCCACCTCAAGAAATTGTGACTGTTATTATGTTGCTTCAGTGCTCCTGAACTCTTCCTCAACCTTCCCTACCTCAACCTAAAGGTACTTTGTAATGATAAAGATACTGTAAATTATCAAGATGTTAAAGGTATGAAGATTTATGTTTTTCAAACAAAATGTTGGCACTTCGAGTTTCAGAAGTGGTCTCTTACTTTTGTGGTTTGTTGTTGGGTTTACCTTCAATGAAAGGTATTTGATTCGCTTGATATTTTGCCTCTTATTTCATGTTATTTTTCCTGGGAGTAGTTAATAAGCTTAAAGAAAACACTAGACTGCAAATGTACATGTAGTTGAAATCTCTTCCTTCTTTGCTATGAGGTTGAGCAATACTACAGGTAACAGGACAGATGAAAACACAAGTAGATAGCTCTATACTTGCAACATGAAGAAGTTACAGGTTTTATTAATTGCTCTATTAGAAATGCACTAGACTAAACAGTTAGATATTTGTAAATGTTAATAAGATCTCCCCTCAGTCTCCTCTTCTCTGGACTNCAAGAAGTGTCAGGATGTAGAGTGGGTGAGTGGTTGTGTGGATCTTCATTACCAAATGGGCTTGAACCATGAGAAAAACCTAGGGTACAGCTAAAAATGTATATTAGAAAGGAGAAAACATGGAAAAAACAAGATCAATATTAATATTCAATAATAGTTAAAGACTACTGCTTGATATTTAACTCACATCTATAAGCAATTCTTCATCATATCTATTTTGCACTTCAGGCATGCTCCAGTGTAAATCCTATAATCTTACTCTCCAGACTAGTTAGTTCAAAGCAAAAATGCCATCCACTGGCAATTAAATACCTCTAAGAGGGTAGACCACACTGATCTCATTGTTATGCACACAAAGAAGCTGCCGTGGAACATATCTAGACCTGGGTGCCAGACAAAGGCCTTGGATTTGCTTTAGAGGCAGTTAGAATGTGGTATTGTACTATAGTACAGCAAATTTCAATTACTCAGGTAACTTCAATTAAATAGAGTTACAGGCCTAGAAGGAGAGCAGTTGCAAACAAGACAGCAGTTGCACCACCTTGTATGTGTTCTGAAATGAATGACATATTTTTATTCAAAGAAAGTGGAAAATAAAGTTAAAAGAGCTGAAGCCCACCAGAGACCACTATTGAAGAAAAAATGAAATTGAGCTACAAGATTAACTGCATGTCTATAGAAAAATGAAGTTTTTATTAATGTTTTAGCTATCTATCTGTTGCTATATATATACATATATATATATTTTACTTATTTGTGGGCAGGCACCAGAAAAAAAACCCAGAACAAGAAAAAAGCATTTGCCGTCATTCACTTTAAGGTGGCAAAAAGTACATTTAGTTTAGTCATTCTAAGAATAGAAGTTCATAATCCATCTTCACTGCTAGGTATTTTAATGGTCTGCAGAATATCTCTAACTATGTAGAACAGAAGCCTTAAAGGAAATTACATACTCAAAGAAAAATATGATCTAATTAAAGCATCTACAAACACATTTCAGAAATGGGATATAATATTTAATTTTGTCAGTAACATCTGCAAAATGTATTCATATGATATGTGTGTAACCCTTTGGACTTCCAGATTTTCAGAATATGTCAGAATGTTTTTGTAAAACAAAATACATTAACAGGTACAGCAAGAGTTTGAATCAATGCAAACCTTTTCATTGAGGAAAAAAAAAACCCACCTCAAGAAATTGTGACTGTTATTATGTTGCTTCAGTGCTCCTGAACTCTTCCTCAACCTTCCCTACCTCAACCTAAAGGTACTTTGTAATGATAAAGATACTGTAAATTATCAAGATGTTAAAGGTATGAAGATTTATGTTTTTCAAACAAAATGTTGGCACTTCGAGTTTCAGAAGTGGTCTCTTACTTTTGTGGTTTGTTGTTGGGTTTACCTTCAATGAAAGGTATTTGATTCGCTTGATATTTTGCCTCTTATTTCATGTTATTTTTCCTGGGAGTAGTTAATAAGCTTAAAGAAAACACTAGACTGCAAATGTACATGTAGTTGAAATCTCTTCCTTCTTTGCTATGAGGTTGAGCAATACTACAGGTAACAGGACAGATGAAAACACAAGTAGATAGCTCTATACTTGCAACATGAAGAAGTTACAGGTTTTATTAATTGCTCTATTAGAAATGCACTAGACTAAACAGTTAGATATTTGTAAATGTTAATAAGATCTCCCCTCAGTCTCCTCTTCTCTGGACTAAACAGCCCCAGTTCCTGCAGCCTTTCCTCGTATGAAAGATGTTCCAGTCCCCTGATCATCTTGGTGGCCCTGTGATAGACTCTCTCCAGAAGTTCTCTGTCCTTCTTGAACTGAAGAGCCTAGAACTGAACACAGGACTCCCAGGATGCCGTTGGCCTTCCTGGCCAAGAGGGCACGTTGCTGACTCATGTTCAGTTTATTGTCAAGCAGGACTCCCAGATCTCTCTCTGCAGAGAAAGGCATATCCAGGGTGCATTTCTGGTTAGCCATAAACAGGAGTAGGAAAAAAGGGGAAAATCTGCTTCCTACAAATAGAATGTTCTCCAGTCAGAACTTAAGAATCTCAATAAATCAAAGGGTTTTGTTTTCAGAGCTGTCAGCCTGGTATCCTCTATAATCATTAAATCAACTTCCATTTCACATTCAAAAGAAAAAAAAAAGTAACCTAGAATTAATAGAAATAAAATGTAAATTTGTTCTGCTTCCTGCAAGGTGACCTCTTGTCACACATCCCACTGATATTTCCCACAAGTCTGAAAATAAACTTCCCAAGCCTGAAGGTAAACTTCAGCTGTATATAAGGCTGAGAGCTTAATGCATGAGCATCTGTTCCCACAGTTTTTACATTTAAAGTGCACTGTCATTTCCAAACTGCAGTACAGGTGTCCTACGCCACCGCTTTTATCCAGAAGCTTCTTGTATATATAAATAATCTCTTTCTCTTGTTACTTCTAATTACATCACATGGAATTTCACTGAATAAAAAACGGATTTCTAATATTTGTGTGGCTTAAGCAATAATGCAGTTGGTAACACATCTCACTATTTTATCTCATTGTCTACGATAATTTTATAAGCTTATATATTTTAGCTCCCAGCATATGGTTTGTCAATACACATGTCATGGGAGTAACATTTTCAATTTATCTACCAATATTTGGTAGTATTTACTCAATTTTTTACAGTAATTCAAGAGGACAGACAAAAGTATCACACTGTCTGAATCAGAGTTGTATGCTAAACTTGAATATTTTATCCAGGCATCATTAGGTCATTCAATGAAAATTAATTTTTATTTCACAACCTGTGAGGATATAAAATTTGCATTTTGCTTCTCTATCTTTTTAATGTTTCAGGCTTAAGACATTGTCTTGTGTTCAGTTTAAGCACACCTCTACTCTTGTTGGTGTCCTTTTCTGTGTCATAGATTTACTATTTCTTTACCATTCTTCCTAAATTAGATTCCTATTAATGTCATGCCTCCTAAATATTAGAGAGAGGATAACAGTAATAACTTGGACTATTTGTTTTATTCTCTCCTGATTTTACATTGATTGTGTTTGCTCAGACAGAATCCTGTGGAGTACCTCCCCCTTTAACACTGGCATAATGAAAGACTTTATCATCCCAGGTTGTGTAATTTTAAAGAAATATCTTCTACTTCATTGTGAATCTTGAAAAAATGCCATCTTTTGTGAGAACTTCGCTCATTATAATGTCATTTTAATACCAAAACACATTTCCATCCCAAAGGCTCCCCTCCTCCAAGGTGCAACCACTCCTCAAGTCTGTGCCATGAATTTTTTTGTAGGCTATACCTTTAAATGAGAGGTGAGATAATTTTACACCAATCATAATAAAGGTATTTATGACTAAAGTCGCTCAAACTCCACCTTGAAAGTAAAAGAAGGTATAAAAAGGGTTAAAGAAAAGGAAGGTGTTGGGGAAGATATCATGTGAACAAGTCAGGGAAGCTCCCTTGAAGCCTTCCTCTGATTCCTGGGATCAGCAGACAAAGTCCCTCTCACCCCTGCCACCTGGGATGCTTTGGATTAGACTTAAACCAAGTGCTTCTGTAGGAAACTTAGAAATATCTCTAGAAACTTACTCCTTAGCTTTCTATAGCTGGGTTGCATTGTTTGTAACTTCATGTGCTATATTACTTAAATGTCTACTTTTGCACCTGCTTTTTTTCCTGCAGATAGTCACTATCTCTAGCAATCCATAAGAACCTGTATATCTGTTGCGTGAATAAAAATGCACTATATAAGTTGCTAGTCATCACAGTTTCTCACTAAATGTGACCAGACCCTGGAGTGTGACCATACTAGTTCATAAGCACTACCAGACTGAAGGAGCAATCCACTATCAGTGTATCCAGAATCATCATAGTTCACAGAAGGTGAATGTGACTGGACTGGTTGTGGTAAATTGGGTATGATTCAGAATTTAAACCTAGCTGCACCTAACCTCCCACCTGAGTGAGGAGAGTTTGAACTCAAGAGGGTTTATTTTCTGCTAAACCACTCTGTCCCCTTTTAATAAGACATAATGTCATAAATAAACAAGTGTAAGTTAGTCACTTGACACATGCAAGTGGTGGCCCTTGACATAGATCTTATGAATGAAAAAAACCCTTCCAGGAATCCTGTCTATAGCCATATTAATGAAATACAAGCATATAGAATTCAAAAATTTTGTTTCAGTCAGAAGAAAGAGAAACATCGAACAACTCATTCAAACACAGAATGGTCAAGAAAATCTTTCTGTTCAGGAATTTATAATAGTATTCCTGTTGCAACTCAGTAGTCCATCAACTTGGATTTGACGTGGCAACAAATCTTGCTGTTAGAAAAGGGAGTTTCTTTTTCAAAACAGAGGGGGTGAAGGTAGCTTTAATAAACATTAAACAAGCACAGAACCCCCCATACATTTATTTTCTGATGATTCTGTCTCAGAAGACATCTGGTAGCAAATGAGAACTTCAAAGTGGACTCATAATTATTACGAGTTTTATACAACAACCATTGCATGAAGTTAATTGTGCAGAGCCACCTGGCTTTACCTTAAAACATGAGCTGTTGCATTACTTGTTTTGGATTTTAATATGTTTGCTGTCTCTAAGCAACAGCTGCAGAAATATACAATGAGAAAGATAAATAAGAAAAAAGCTTAACATTTGGTCATAGTCTCATACTAAAGGTAAATTAAGTTAATACGTTTAACTGATAGTGCATTTTGTCACTAAAGACAGCAGATGAGACCGAGAAGACTCAAAGCCTGTATGTAAACAAGGGAGAATAGTGGAGGTGGCTGAGCATTTCCTCTCAGCATCTGTGCTTGGTGCAGATTGGCAGCAAAAGTTGATGCATACCATGCTATGCATGAAGCTCCATCATTAATGCCGTGCATTCACATGAAACATCAGAGCTATATACCCTAAGGCAGTGTGATTTGCATCTTTCTTGACAATGGAACTCTGACCTAAAGCAGCACAGCAGCTTCCTGCTTCAGCTAACACCCAACTCATTTCTCCCTAGAGACCACCTTGCTTTCTGGAAGGGATCTTTCCACACTGACTTCTGTATTGCTCTTTCTCCTTTCTCAAGGTTATTCAGCATTTACCAGCTCCTCATGAAAGCAACAAAATATAGTTACATGATTGTGGTGGTTTAGTCCTAACTGAACAATAACCAAACCACCCAGTTACTCCTCCCCAACTCAGCAGGATGGGGAGGAAAAGCAAGAGAGAGTGGTAGAACTTTCTGGGTTGAGATAAGGACAGTTTAATAGAACCCCACAATGAGTAGGCAGGTACAATGATGGCCAAATGACAAAGAAAAAGGAGCAAAGCCCAATGTAACTACTCACCCTGCCCAGCCCAACAACAGAACTGCAGTTCCCACACTGGCCACAACCCTACCCCAGCCCAGCTGCTGCCCTTATATCCCGAGCGTGATGTCACATGGGATTGAACAGCCTGGCCACACCCCCCAGCAGCAGCTGGGGAGAGTTAATTCTATCCTGGCCAAACCCAGGACAATAATGCATAAACATCTGAGTAGCCAAAGAAAAAAATCCCCACCTTCATTGGTACACATACAACAGGTATTAGCACACTTCCTCACCTAATCCAACAGGTTCTGACCATTCCAATTAATGCATTTTACTCCAGAAGTTATCTCTGCAAAATTTGTTTTACATTAACCTGCTCATGCAAAGTTTCATCTCAGATACTAACCAGATACAATATTCTTCCTTACACTCCAAAGTGTTACAGAACTGGAGATGAGACTCTCATTTCTGTCAGAGAGAGCAGTACGGAGAAATGACAGACACCAATATGGTTAGGTCATAACTCTCAACTTTATTAGCGAGCATCAGGCTTTTATAAGCAATGCAAGGCTAGCTTGGTTACAATAGTTCTGATTGGTCTTTTCCAGCTGTATTTTTTGCAGTAAACTTTGTGGTTTCACATACTCCTTCATGTTCTGCTTTGCTACATTCTTTTATCTAATTCCTTCTTCATCTCATACAGTTTCTTTCCCACATGCACAGCTGCCTTCATATCTACACTCTAACAAGCAACTCATCCTTAATGATTCTTCAGGCCCACTGTTCCCAGGCTGATGTAGCCAAAGTTTGAGCCTGCATCTGAGGCCTGTGTCTGAGCCTCATGCAGCTTATGGTCTCACATAACCAAAGTCTGGGTGGGCCACATGTCCTTTTTCCTTCAGGTACATTACTACACATTTCCTACTGGATTCTACAACACCTTCATAAGAGGCAGATGACTCAGCTCCACCTGAAACATATGGGAGATGTCTAGGTTCACAGGGCATGAAATTCAGTCAGGTGAGTGGAAACAAACAGTTCACAAAAGACTCCAAGGATAAAGCATGTCTTAAGCTAAAGGCCAGATTTAGCCTGAAGCTAGGCAATAGATTTGACAGTGCAGATATGAAGCAATTGTGCCAGCAACACTCTACTGCCCTCAACCCCATAACTTGAATAGTGCCTCCCTTTGTGGATCTAGACTATCAGTTAAAGGGTGTTTGGGCATACCAAGTAGCTACGGAACTCTAATTCTCTTCAACTACCTCCGACTTTTGGAGATAGATACATTGTACCTCTGTCTCAAGACTTTGCTAAGCATCAACTTTTTGTAGAAGTTGAGTGACTCCTCTTTAACAGTCCAGTAAAATATTGCTCTCCAGTTTTAAAGCAAAATATGATGTCTCTCAGAGAAAAATAGATGTTTTTGACATAATGTAGGATTGTCAAAGAAATGAGAGTCTGAATAAATATTCAGATTTGACTCCTTAAAAGACATTAATCTATGATACGAATTTTTAAATGGCATTGTCATAACACTTTCATCTAGGAAACTGATAACACTCTCCTTGACCCTTCAAACACCCTACAAATAGTTCTTAAAATTATTTTAAAAAATACTCATGCATTACAGCACCATTTCAGCAAATGAGCTGTGTTCTATGTGCATTTATACTGCACCAGTCTTATGGAATAATGTGAAGATTTTAGAAATACAACAAAATTTAGTGAATTTAGTACGTCTGACAGCAATCATCTACAAGCGTCTGCCAAAGCTCTAAAAAGATCTCACAGAAAAAAACTTCCAGTTCACAAACCACAAAAGAGAAGGAAGAGAATAAATAAATAAATAAATATAATAATAATAATAAAACAAAACCAAAAAGAAAACCACCAAAAAACCTTCTATAATGCCATTGTACTGCTGACTCACCAGTACAATGACATTATAGAAGTGGTGTTAGTGCAACATTTCAGAGGACAACACCTACTGTATCAGTGGTTAAAAGCAAGTACACGGACTGATTTTTCATCTAAAGTGATATGCAAGTAGTTCAAACCATCTGGTACAGAAGAACTCTTACTTATATCACAGTTTCAATGTATAGGAGACACATAACTATTGAATTACTGCTAGAAAAATTAATAACTAGCATGTTATCATACCTTATGCATGACTACTAATTTATATAATCTCAAGATATTTATTTTCTTTCCTGTTCTCAAAATGTGATATTGCCATTCTCTAAACAGAAATTTCCTCTCCGTATTCAGGGTTATTTAGCATGTTCAAAAGCTTGATGTCCAAGTGGAGACTGGTGACAAATGGCATTTTTCAGGTATTGGTACTGAGACCAGCATTAACATCTTTATCAGCGACGCAGACAGTGGGACTGAGTGCACCTTCAGTTTGCCAATAATTCGAAGCTGTGTGGTGCAGTCACCACATTTGAGGGAAGGGATGCCATCCAGAGGGACCTCTATGAGCTTCAGATGTGGGCCAGTGCAAGCCTCATTAAGTTCAAGAATGCCAGCTGCAAGGTCCTGCACGTGGATCAGGGCAATTCCAAGCACAAATACAAGCTGGGCAATGAGCGAATTGAGGGCAGCCCTGCAGAAAAGGACTTGAGGTTGTTGTTAGGTGAAAAACTGAATATGCGTCAGCAATGTGCATTTGTGGGCCACGAGTACAACTGTATCCTGGGCTGCATCAGAGGAAGTGTGGCCAGCAGGTTAAGGGAGGTGATTCTGTCCTTCTGCTCCAGATGAAGTCTCACAAGATCAGAATACTGTGTTCAGCTCTGTGGCCCTCAATATAAGAAGAGTATGGAGCAAGTCCAGAGGGCTGGTGCAGCTCTCCTATGAAATCACACAGAGAGTTGGACTTATTCAGCCTGGAGTCTTCTCTGCTCTACACCTTATAGCAGCCTTTCAGTACCTAAAGAAGCCTACAAGAAATTCAGAGAGGAGCTTTGTACAAGAGCATGTAGTGACAGGACGAGGGATGATGGCTCCAAACTGAAAGAGAGCAGGTTTAGATTAAATGTAAGAAAGAAGTTCTTCACGGTGAAGGTGGTGAAGCATTGGAACAAGTTTCCCAAGAAAGTTGTGGATGCTCCATCCCTGGAAGTGGTTAAGGCCAGGTTGGATGGGGCTTTGAGTAACTTGGTGCAGTGTATCCAGAGACTAACCACAGAGCTATTACTCTTCTTGGGAAGGTATGCATCTGATGTGAAAACAAAAAACATGTATTCTTCACAAGCCACTATCTTCTTCAGATATAGCCATCAAGGAGAGCACAGAGTTTTCACCCACTCAGTCATGAAACCCAGCAAGAAGTTAGGAAGTACGTGATGAAAAAAGTGCTACAAAGCTGTTATTAGCATCTATAGGTCAGTAGTTGTACTCATTGTCTCACTCACTCTCATGGTTTCCAGGTGATCAGAGACAGTAAGATGTCATTACTTCTCTTTCAGTTGAGACAGAGAATCTTCACAAATGTTGATCTTGGCTATGCAGAAAAAGAGTAAATTCGGGGGGACTTAGCTGTAAGAATGGAACAACCTAATGAAATTCAAGAAGGACTTATGCAAAATCTTTTCCATTGGAGTGACTACAGATTGCCTGGAGAACAGTTCTACTGAAAAGTATTTGAGGGCTCTGGCAGACAGCACGATCCTGGCAGCAGCGTGCCGATCTTGGGCCAGCCGGAATTGGGCCAACACACTGAAACATACCAAACCCACTCTGGTTCCCTGAATCATAGAATGGTAGGTTTGGAAGGGACCTTTAGAGATAATCTGGGTTTATCTGGATAATATGGATAATCTGGGCTTGTTTGGCTTGAAAAAAAAAAAGAACAGAAGAATTTGTGACGGAGCTAATAGTAGCCTTCTAGTACTATCCAGTACTAGAGGGCTATCAAGAAAATAAAACCAAGTTCTTCACTGTGGTATACAACAGAAAAATGAGAGACAGCGGGTCTAAGCTGAAACAAACGATTCTGACTGGGTGTAAGACAAGAAGTGTTGCTACAGAAATAGTTAAGCAGAGGAGCAGAGGCCCAGAGAGGCTGTGCAACCTCCATCCTCGAAGGCTTTCAACACTTAAGTGAACAAATCTCTGATGATCCTTTCAGTTGACCTACTTTGAGCAGGAGATTGGACTAGAAACCCCCAAGGTCCCTCCCAACCTGAATGATTTTGTGATTCTGGTTTCTGTTGGTTCTTCAGCTAGAAGCTTTACAATGTCACTTCACTGTTTTAGGTTACCAGTTTCCTTGCTATTCAGTAACTTTCACATCTGTGTAGTATCATTCTAGTTTGAGATTAGATTTTTATTAGATTTTTTACAAGCTTAGAAAAAAAAATAGTTCTCTGACTGTAAGCAAGTTTCTTATAGATTTCCACATTAAACACATTATAAAAACTGATTTTTTTCTTACTCTCCTCATCTTTGCTATAGAAAAGAAGGAAATCTGAACATTCAAATATTATAAGCTCCAAAGTCTGAGTTTTCAATTTTAAATTACAATTTTAAATATATTTGAAAAAATTTTGAGCACACAAACATGTTTTAAAATTTCATGTGGGAAGGGCATTGACTAATTCTCAGCAAGTTTTTTAATCTACTTATCTAGTGCAATTTAGCACAGCAGTTGACTCTCCCTGAAATGTGAAAATCCTATCAACTTTCTCTTAGTCTGAGCAGTCGTCTGGCAACAATCTAAAAAACAAATTGTCTGCAGTATTCCTCCCTTGTCATAGACTCACGTGCCACTGCCCCAAAAAGTAGATTTCTGTTCTTTACTATCCTTGACTGTTGGAAAAAAAGAATTTCATCTCCTTATTTGGAAAATTGGACATTTTACAGAGCAACACCAGGAGTATTTAATGTTTTGCAAGAGGCATGTTAATAGAGACTGTTCTCTCACATTTATTTAAAAGCTGAGGGAATCCATAGTAGTAATGTAAAATGTCTTACTCATCTTCTGCTGTTTGAACCTTGTTAATCATCTAACATTACTAAAAACAGTACAGTAAACTAATTAATGTTCAGTGACTTTATTTTCTTCCATACTGTAGCTTAAATTACTTACTGTGGAGGTTTAACCCTGGCTGGGTGCCATGTACCTATGTAGTGGGTTTGTGTGGCCAGGTTTTGGCAGCAGTGAGCTACAGGACTGACTTCTTTAAACAAACAAACCAATAAACAAAGAAAAAATGCTGCTAGAAGCTTTCCCTGTATCTGACAGAGCTGAATGGTTCTGGCCTCAAGATAGACCCACTGCTAACGTTGCTCTGATATTTTAACTTCCTTCTTCTACTGCAGCTTAGCACACGTACAACAACTTCATCCTCTTCCCAAATATGTTAATCACAGAGGAGTCACATCCATTGTTAACTGGTTAGGATGCAGAAAATGACCACAAGCTTCCACAAAGAAAAAAAATGAAAACCAAACAAAAAAATAACAAATACTGAACAAAAACCCCAAAAAACGTATAACACCAACGACCAATATAACACACACTCCCCTTTGGGTATGTCAATATCCCACTGAACTACTCTAACTAAATATCATAAACCCTGTACAATCGAGGTATGATGTGAAGCAGAAAGTTTTAGCTTATAAAAACGGAAAGTAGACTTTGAGGGAAAGATTTTATTTTAAATAAAGCAATCCTCTGTAGGTGAATGGAAAAAGGAAATCAAATAACCTTTCAAAACAGACTACATGGTAAAACCATGCTAACATGTTATGTTTTGGATTACTGAATACTGAATATTGAGTTCAGAATATTAGAATTAATATTGAATACATTTCAAAATATTGAAGTGTAGAAGAAGCTGTATATACACACCACATTCAATGCTATTTATGAAAGCAAATCAGAATGTGTTCTGAATCTGAAGACATATATTCATACACTATTATTATTCTATTTGACAAGTAAGTATGAAAGGCGTTAATATATGAAAGACTATACCACTATCATTTTTCATAGCATGGTGTTGCATCTTGCCATCCACTTTTGAGGGCAATAGAAAACTTTTATACTTGAAAGGTGACAAACACAGTATGGAATCAGTTCCAAGCTTCCAAGGTTTTTAAAAATCCATATGTTTTGAAATGGAAGTATTTAAATGAAAAAATCCCTTGGTACTATAAATAGTATTTTAAGGTCTACTCTATTGATGAACAAAATTATCAGAAGTACAACGATATATCAAATTTCCATTCATAACTTTTGTTTCAGTGAAACACACAGCAGATACTTTCAGCAGAGAGACTGAGATATTCAAAGGCAACAACAAAATTAATTAACCTCATAAGTTCTATTTTTTCAAACAAAAGTCAACAGGATTGAAAAAAAGTCTCTCAAAATGTACAAGAAACCTAAATATAGAATTGTGAATCATAAGGAAGCCAATTAGGGGACACACAAGGCATAAGAAAATATGACACGACTTTTTTCTGTTTCTAGCATATTTCCGTCATTTAGGATATAAAAATTTAACTTCCACAAAAGTCATAAGGCTAACTTTAAAATAATTTTCACATCATCGCTCTCTCTATATTGTCTAATTGGAGTCCCGTTCTGAATTCAATAGTGCTGTAGCTGATTCCCATCCTGAGTTTCACAAGATTACTTATCTGTATTGTAAATAGGCATTTTTTTTCTGATATTTTTAAAAGGAATTCTATCCACAAGTGAATATATTACTCTGCATTACATTGAAGGAAAATTCTTTGCCTTTTTTTTTTTTTTTGTTATAGCATGCCTGAGTATTTCAAAATTTCAAGGTTCGAATGAAAAAACCAGAATTGATTTCTTTATTGCTTCTATCTTTAGTTTTTTGCCTTGCCTTTATAATGGGATCCAACCCTCTATTACAAATTTTATAGAGTAATTTTTTGAAATAGACTAAGTTTTGCAGAAAGCAACTGAAGCCTGTTATTTTTCAGAATGATAGTCACAAATTGACCTATGCAGAAGTCACTTCAAAATCTATTTAGTTCCTTAGGAAATGGGATAAATTACTTTCTAGCTTTCAACTTCCTCAGAAATATCAAGATGGTACTTTGCTATTTCTTTGTGTAAAGAAAGCACTTCGTGTCACTTCACATATTTTACACCAATTGAGAAAAGTGAATTGCTCACTTTTGAAGTGCTAAATTCTTATCTCTTTCTACTACCAATGATTTACTCATTCTCTAATCTTAAAAATGAGGTTGAGCTTTGAGATGTATTTTCTATATCATGATACTCACCTCTTGTTTTCATATTAAGGCTTTAGAACAAATAGCCTTTTGTGAATGTCTTGTTGGGGCTGTGATTTTTCAAAGCCCATCCATACTTGTCCTACTGTATGCAGGTTCTGGTAATCAAAAAGCACTGTTCAAACCACCAAATGTAAAAAGGGAAACTTGGATTATTAAATAGGGGCAGGATTTTTGTCCAATAGTAATAAGCTGGAAAAAAATTACTATTTTATTTCAAGCATGTAATCCAAATACTAAACACTCCATTGTGACAAGCAGTTCAAAAAGTCTCTGAAGGTCTCACTTTTTTATACTTATATAAGTATATACTTATATAATATATACTTATGTAACAAATATATGGCCCAGAATTATTAATTAAATACAGTCCTATTTCTTTTCAAGATGCCATGCATAAAAATATCTAAAGAGGCACAAAACACCTCCACGCAGAACTTATTCCCAAGATGAGTGAAATTAGTAGGACTCCTATCAATTTGGATAAATGAACACAAAGTATTTCTAAGTTTAAACTTTCTTTATGAAGATCTCACTATCCTATTTATTCCTGTGTTTTTCATCACCAGATTGCATTACAGTAAGTATTTCTATACATATTTGAAGGATACTAAGTTTTACTAACCATTAGAGTAACTTGAATAAATAAAGAAAATACTGTTCATTCAATAAGCTTTCCCTAGCAGATGATTTGTCATCAGCCTCAAAAGCACAAGAGACTCTTTACCACATTATAGACATATCCAGCAAGTTATACTCCAAATAATCAAAGATTGGCTTTCACTAAGTTTCCTTGCTTTCTTTCAGCTTTAGTAATGTCTCCTCAGTTCATTAAAAACACATTTATACTAATGAGTGAATAGTAAATTTTGATTTTCTTACTCAGCATAAGTTTGATAATATTTCTTATTCAGATAAAAATTTTACCTGAAATTTTAATCAGTGGAGTAAGGATCTTTAATATCACATTCTCTCCTTGTCTTATGCTGTATGTTTAGCTGCCCACATTTAAAAAATAATTAAAACTGAAAATCTAGAATATAGATAGCTTATGATAAGCAAGGTAAAGTTATTTTTCTGATATGATGATTATTTTCAAGAGTTGAGCTCTATCTTTATTTTCCTCAGGAAGATAAAGCTCAAATTAAAAAAAAACACAATAAAAAATTCTTTTTCCTTGTTAGTTTAGCACTATGGTATATCCTGAGTAAATAACCATAAGAGTTTTGCTTTGTTTCCTTTTTATAGTAATATTAAATCATAAATGCTACTTTTAAGTTAGAATTTTAAAAATATTTAGATTTTGCAAAATAAGTAGTCATCATTTCACTATATTTAGGCCTTATGTTAAACAAATGATGACTTATTTTAAAAATAGTAAATTAATATTGGAGGTGAAATGGAAAAAGTTTGAGAAATCCTGTGTACTCCAACAGCCATGCCCTTAGCAGAAAAAAAAAAAAGTCCTGCAGCAGCATCATATTGTAACACTATAAATCATCAACTTTCAAGGTGCTATTTGGAGTTAAAAATCCCCAAAACATTAAATCAGTCTCTATCCTATTCTGAGCTTGAGGTCTGCTGATCCACTGTTGCTAACAACCCTAAATGCATATGTTCTATTGTCCAATGCCAAGATTCTCTCAAATTCCCTAGCTCCAACAGTGTGGCAGAGTCCATGATTACAAGCCTTCAGGGCATGCTGAATGCATTATCTATTTATTCAGGCTTTTGCCTGAGGTGTTGGCTGCAGAAGCAAAGAGAAGGTTGGCAAGTTCTTTTTATTTGACAATGAGGTTATTTTTATGTATTAATTTATGTACATGTGCCTTCAGTCATATGCTAATTAACTTTGACTAAATAAGAAAAGATAAATAATAAGAAATAATAATAAGAAATAGATAAATTTCTGTTAAAACTAGCCATGAATCCACGTGCTACACAATAGAAAAGTGGATCAGATCCACAATGAAAGCAGAAAAAAAAAAAAAAACTTGAGATGTGATTGATTGAGATCCATATGTAAAAATCTAAAGCAAATTTATAAATTTTATTGTCATAACTATATGATTCTATTTGGTACCATTGAAGCCTTGAAATTTTACTGAACAACACAAAATAAATTCTTCTCCCTTAGTATCACTCTGGGCATGATTTTGCAGGTGTACAGTTATTAGACATAATGTAGTTCAATAGACTTGGAAGAAAAAAGGAGCTTCTAAGAATAATAAAGCATCCTGAAATGGAGCACAAAATGGCACATTCGTGGTGTTATACTGAAATAATACAATCAATACAAGAAATCAACTGGAAAGTGAAGCTGATTGCTGAATACTTTCTGACAAATCTAAAAAGCCTTTTCTGCAGGTATTGGTTTGAACTATTGCCTAAAATAACACAAGAAGCATATTATATTACCAAGTGTAGGTCACAGCTTAGATACAATATTGTTTTAAGGAAAAAAAAAAAAAAAGAAAATGAGTTTAAGGTAACACACATCAGTTCTACAAATGTATATGAAAGAAATACAGAAAGTCTTATGGCACCCATTTTCTGTTGTGGTTAAACGATTTAGACTCTAACTTACATGTTACTTAGCAATGCCAAGTATCAGCAAGAGATGTTGCTTCAATGACAAACACTAACCTGGGACTGACTGTTTATGTCCCAGCCCAACGTAATAACTATAGCAAAACAGCAGTATTCAGCAGAGCAAATAAAAGGCTCTATGAAGATTTTAGAGAAGGCCAAGACAAACTTCAACTCAATAAAAGCTTTTCTACATTTGCATTTGGAGTTAAAATAAGCCATTCTGGTTTGGGTGGCTGGAGAGATAATTTTCAAGATTACTTTGCACTGATGGACATGCAAAGTGACAGAAATGTAACCGAGTATTGTACCAAAATTTGTAACATGACCAAGTATCAAGAGCTTAGTAAAAAATGCTAAGAGATCCTAGAGCTGCAAAATATGGGCTCATATTGTGTTTAGAAACATATTCCAATCAAAAGAATTGTGATCTACAACTGATGTCATTACCAAAGGGTAATGACACAGCAACCATGGCACTTTTATTGAAGGGATGAAATAGAAGACTGATTTTCACATATACTCCAGGTATGAAATCATCACACATATGAACATGTTCCATACATCTTCGAGAAACAATCCCAGCAAGTAAACAGAAAACAGTCTGTACTAAATAATACAAATACACCAGACCTCAGGAATAGAACTCATTTTACAAAGAAGGAATATTGTCACAGACATGAATGTGTAATAAAAGTAGATAACATGTTCAGCAGGCCTCACTTGAAAGCTTGCTCTTCCAATATCTAAATTAATCACATTCCTAAGTATGACCTATACTTTTTACAAGGATATCATGAATATCAAGAGATCTTTGTCTTTAATTAAGGGAAGTTTTTGAACTTCACTAATCTGCACGTGGCTGCCAATTTTAGTGTTATGTGAAAATATCAACATACATTTCATATAACACGGAATCCATCCAGTAATCTTCTCCAGTTCCAGGTATCCACTTTCCTTAATACAATAAATGTGTTTAAAAAAAATCAGAGTAATCAGAACTGGCACCCTTGAGCTCAGGCAGTGACTTATGGACAATGTCGTGTTCCTCTACAGACTATAAATTGAAGTTCTTCCTTCACCACAAACAGAAACTCAGGATAAAGAATACAAAAATTACTTTAAACTTCAAAAGTATCTTCTGCCTCACTGGTAAGATAATGCAGATCACATAGAATCATAGAATG
>WBNH01002851.1:0-108024 GCA_013401255.1 Urocolius indicus
CTCTGCAGGGCCCTTCCAGCCTGGCACTCAGGGATTCTCTGATTTCTGCTCAGTGCAAAGAGACCTGTCAGAGATGCAGCCTGCTCTGCTGGAGACAATCCCAGCAAGGGAAATCCAGTCCAACCCATGGCTCAGCTCACAGAGAGCCCTGCCTGAAGTCATTGTGTTTACACAAACAACCATCATCAGTGTAATGGAGATAAAATCAGCAGGAGCTCATTGAGATGCAGCCACAGTCTCCACCGTGGAGCAGAGCTGCTGTCACAGGCTGACACAGGAGCTGGGGGATGGAGGTTGTCCTGGAGCAGGGGATGGTCCTTTCTGGGCTGGTATGGGCTGCTGGGTCTCCACAGCAGCTCTGTGCATTGCATCCAGCCAGCTTCTGAGGGAGGAGGGGGGCTTGGGGAGACCCTGAGGACTCCTCTCCACAGATCAGGGAGCAAAGACTGGAGCTGGCTTCTTCACAGACAGTGTGTCAAGTGCCAGGGCACCTGGAGAGGGGATGGTTTGCACTCCCTTGTCACAGCCCAACAGCCTGGGGCACAGAATGATGGGAAAAGACACAGTCACATAGAGATGGGCAATGGGCACCTGAGCCAAGGAAGCCCACAGAGATGTGGGTCTGTAAAATAAGCAACATCTGGAAATGATGTTGTGTCATCATCTCAGGGAGCTCAGCCATCTCATCCTGGGCAGGAGCTGGGATGCTCAGCTCCTGTGTCAGAGCTGGTGACTCGTGCTCATCCCCTGGCAGCTTGTGCAGGTTTGGGAGCTTGGTTCAAAGCATACAGTCAGGTTCCTGGAGCGATCCCAGAGCCTGGCCATGTTTCCCTGTGAGCTCAGTGGGAGTCCATGCAAGCCTGGCAGCTCTCTGCATCCCATCACTGCTTGAGGCCAGGGTGGGAAGCTGCACCCAGGGCTGCAGTGTGATTTTTTTGCAGTCCCTTGAATGTCTTCATGGCCAACTGTGCCCAAAGCATCCCTCTGAGGCACCATCCCTCATCCTGGCTGTGCCTGGCCCACAGGGATGCTGTGCTGCTTCTGGAGCATCTCCTGGCTGCCAGGACTGGGGCTGTGGGTTGCGACAGCCATGGGCAGGCTGCACATAGCCTGTGTTGGCAGGGCAGAGATGCACACACATCATCCTGGGGATCAGAGGAGCTTCTGTTGGGGGTAAACACAGAGCCAGGAGCTATGGGCAGGTTCAGCCCCCAGCCCAGCTCTCTCCCACGGTCTGGCTTTCCCAGGCAGGCAGCTCAGGAAACTTCTCTCAGTCTCCAATTGCTGTGCTCCACCTTTTATTCTAATTGCTTCTGCATCGCCATAGGAACCCGCTCCAGCGGGAGTGAGGAGCAGCTGCCTTCCCTGGGAGCTCTCCAGGAGAGACACACACAGGCTGCTCCTTGAGCTCTCCAGGAGAGACACACAGGCTGCTCCTTCCCTGAGAACTCTGCAGGAGGGACACACACAGGCTGCTCCTTCCCTCGAGATGGCCAGTGATGGAGCCAGGAGCCCCAGGCAGGCAGGTACCGTCCATGCCCCGGCCCCTCTGGGATGCTCAGGCTGTGGGGAGCAGAGCCAGGGAGTGTCAAGGGAGGTGGGGGGCAGTTTTCTGTGTTCAGCTACCAGGGAGCCCCCCCCATCCCTCCTCACTCAGGAGATGGGTCTGGCTCTGTGTGCCTGGAGCTGGGGGGCCAGTGTATCTTCTGGTGGTGGTTGTCAAGTCAGGATGGAGAGGGCAGAGGCTGAGCTTTGGGGTGGGATGGGTGGGAACAGCTTTTCCTGGGGGATTATTGTCTTGTTTGGCTTGGTTTGGCAGAGCTGGGGTTGCCATGTGTGCTGGGAGGACTGTGGAGAGGAGGCATGTGAAGGGTGTGCTGCAGAGCCCTGCACTTGGCCAGGCTTTCTGTGCCCCTCAGGGATCTCAGGGGCTGGAGTTTGGGGGTAAACACCTCTGCTGAACTGGAGCTGGGCTGAAGTGTTGCCCCCTTCACTCACAGAAGAGTGGCTGGGACATCCCTCACTCACACTCAGAATCTCGTGCTCCTCCTGCCCTGGCCTGATGCACTTGGTTCTCTTCTTTGTGTCTGTGGTCTGCTCATCTCTCCTGGCTGAAATCCTGCCTGGCAGAGCTGCCTTGCTGGGGCAGCCCCTCCTCAGCCCCTGCATGGTTTTGGAGAAGTGCTGGTGGAGAAGATGATCTTCTTTAGGCTCATTTAGCAGAAAACTGGCCAAGCTCAATCAGGGTTTGGGGTACAGATGTTCTGGGTTGGGCTGGAATCACTCCTTGTGTTGGGAGGTGCTTGAAGAGAGATGTTGAGAGCATGCTTTGGGGTATGAGGGGATGGATGTCTGTCTACATCAGACCAGCTGAGGGGTCCTGCTAAGACTTGAACTCCTCCTTGGGCATCCTGGCAGCTGGTCCAGACCCATGGCAGGATGTCCCCTGGACCTTATATGTCTTTATCTGTCCATATGCTGAGATCCATAGGGCTTAGACGTGATGGAGAGAGGCTGAGAGGGGTCCTGAAGGAGCCCCCAGCATCCTGCTGTGGGTAACAAGGAACCCAGATGCAGGCTGTGGTATCTTGGTAGAGACTGGCACTGCTTGTCCCTGGCCACTGCTTGTCCCTGGCCACTGCTTGTTCCTGGCCACTGCTTGTGTGGTGTTTGCCTCTACAGCCAGGGTGGGATGGACCCTGCTGGTGGTTCAGAAGGCAGAGGTGGAGTGGGAGGTCTCAGCATCCTTGCTGGGGCACAGTGGTGTCTGTATAATGTATGTACCCACCTTGGTTGGGGCAGGAGGGGTCTCTGCTGGTCAGGGCTGTTCAGTGGAGGGTGCTGAGCTGAAGGCTCCAGTGTTTCCCTGCAGCAGTGAGAGGGAAGCTGGGAAGGAGAAGCTGCACCCTGTGCTCTCTGCCAGCAGACTGGGTTCCTGAACTAGGGATCAACATTCCTGCTGGGCCTGGCCATCTGCTGAGGCAGGACAGAGGAGATGGCCCCTACCTGAGCTCCCAGCAGCTGATGGCAAAGACAGGAGCAGATTTCCAGGGACAGCACAGCAGTATGGCTTTGGGAAGCACAAGAAGGTCAGACAAAACTGTATCTATCTGGATAGTCCCATCTCTGTGTGCACAGGGCCCAGGGTGCCTCCTGGAGAACACAACCCTGGGTCTGCATCCCCTTCCAGTTCAGCTTCCCCCAGGCAGAGCCTCAGCTTGTGCCCACACAGGCAGCAACCTGTGGGATTCCTTCCTGTGACCCAGCAGCAGCCACTGCAACAGGCAATGGCAACCCTGCAAAGGACTCAGCTGCCTCCTGAGCTCTGTGCAGCAGTGCCAAGGCTGCTCCTCTCACAAAGGCACTGCTCTGCCTCTGGGACCCAACCAGCCTCTTACAGACAGACTCTTTTTCTTTCCAGGGAGCACCACAACCCTGCTGCACTCCCAACTAAAGCTTTTCCCCATCTCCAGGGAGCTGAGATCCTAGAAATCCTCCTGCTTAGGCAGCAACTGCAGCCCTGGTGAGGGTGTTTGCTTTCCCAGCTCCTCAGCAATCCCATTTGCTCTCTGATTGCAACAGGCAGTTGTGCACCATGTGCAGCAACACCATGGGAGACAGGTCCTCTGACACCCTCCTTCCCAGCTCCCACAGAGCAGCAAACATGCCCTCAGCCCTTACCAGAGCCTTGTGTTAGTGCTCACACTCCCCTGCTTCCCCTGCCCAGCTCCTTTTAGCCACAGAAGCCTCTCTGTTAGCCATTCCCAGCACCTCAGCTGCCTCTGTCTTTTGGGCTGGTTGTTTTTTGTTCCCTCCTGGATGTCTCAAACAGCTTTGCATGGGGAGCAGGGCTGTGCTTGTCAAAGCAGGGGGAGATTTTAGCACTGTTGGAATGAATTTGCTCCAGTCCTTATCCTGTGTGCAGTCCTTTTATTTTGGCCCCTAATTGGAATGGAAGCAGCTGAGCCCTTTCCTTGCTCCCCTCCATCAGAACCAGCCCCTCTTTCTCCTTGCAAGGCATGAGTCTCATTTCTCATTGTTATATAATTGCAAAAACAAGGCTCTATTTTTGGCTGCCAAAATCCTAAGGTGGGCACATCTTCAAGTGTGTAAACTGAGTAATTCCTTCAGCTGGGGAGCTGCATCCATGGCACAGGGCAATGAAACCCCCCCTCAGCTGTGCCTGTGTTCTGGCATCTTCCAACTTCCACCCTTTGAGCTGATCAAGCCTTTTTTTTTCCCCCTCCTCTCTGGTGCAATTCTCCTCTTGCTCCTTATCCTTTTGAATTCCTGCCGATGAAAAGCACAGGAGCTGACTTCTCACCTCCCAGCACCCTGACACAGCTTCCTCCATGGAATCTGCCTCATCCCTTGCACCCAGCCCTGTGCACAGGGAGAGAAGCTTTGCCAAAGCTTTGCCAAGGCTACCAGCCTCAATCTTGTCTTTGGTGGTGGGAGTAAAATGCTTGGAGGAGGAACAGATGATTTTCTGAGGCAGGTTACCCCACTGGGAATTGGAAGTCAGCAACACTGGAAATGTGAGGCTCCAGCAATTGCTTCTCTGCTTGGCACAGATGACTTTCTCCAGTTGCTTTATTTAATTAGGCTCTGATGTTGCTTTGGTCACTTTTTAGAATCACAGAAGGGTTTGGGGGTGGAAGGAAACTTTAGAAGCTCATCTCATCCAACCCTCTGCAGTGAGCAGGGACATCTTCAACTCAGAGCCCCATCCCACCTGCCCTGGACTGTGTCCAGAGATGGGGCATTGGCCACCTATCTGGGTAAACTTTGCCAGTGCCCTCACCACTCCCAGCTCAGCAAATCCCTCCCTTATGTAGGTGAAGCTGCTTCTGGTGAACCTGCTCTAGGTGGGAGCTGCTTCTACAGGGGGGTTGGACTGGATGATCTCTAAAGGTCCCTTCCAACCCCCACCATTGTATGATTCTATGATTCTATCTCTAGTCTGGCTCTCCTCTCTTTTAGTTGGAAGCCTTTACCACTGTTCCCTATCTCTCTCATCAGAAATCAGGTCTTCCTAGAGCCTTCTCTTCTCCAGGCTCTTGTGTTTTGTCATCCACTACATCTCTAGGTCTTGAATCCTGATCCAAAACATGCAAGGACTTCATAGGTGGGCTAAGCTGGAGTGAGCAGCTATGGCTGGGTATACAGGCTGACTCATCTTGATGCTGTGCAACCTCATCCCTGCTTGAGAGCCCATAAACTCCCTTCAACTGCCCACTCACAGCCTCAGCCTGGAGGTGTCTGCAGTGGGCAGGGTGAGCCCTCAGTACCAGATGGCATCAAGAAACACAGCTCCCTGCTTCTTTTAAAAGCAACAGCTCATCAGATAGTTGCCATCCCCAAATTAACACTGAATTCGTGTTTCATGCTCCAGGGAGGCAAAAAAAACCCCCAGAAGCTCTCAGCAGAGCTGAATTGTTGACAAGGATCCTCTCCCTTTGTGAGCTGGGGCTCTAGGAAGCAATTTCCTTGCTCATGGATTCTTTTGAGTTACTAAGGGAACATGAATCTTAATAAAACTCAATCAGATGTGCCTTAAATACCAGCTGCCTTCGTGCCACTGTTTGATCAGTGGGGTTTGGGCTCAGAATTCCTGGGGAAAAGATGGGGTTGTTTGACACAGTAAAGACAAAGCAACACATCCCTAATGGGGAGGGGGGAATCCTTCATCCTGGCTACTAGAGGGATACAATCCTAAGGGAGAGGATTTAGCAGAAAAGACTTGGATTTAGGTCTGAATGTGCCTGTTCCTTCCTTGGGCTTTGGATGTGCAGACACACAGTTTGTGGTTGGGTCACTTCTATCACAGCAGGGCATGTTCTGAGCATCTCTGTCCCCAAGAGCTACAAAGAAGCTTGTTTTTCCTTCACCCAGGTGTGTCTGTGGGCAGTGTGAATGAATCTCCCCTGAGCACACAGGAGCTGGGTGGAGAGGGGTCTTTTTAACCTAGTGATTGGGTTCTTTTTAACCTCTTTTTGGTCTTTTTGTTTTTGTTTTCTTCTGCTTTGCATCCCTAGCCCAAGAAAGCTGGACCCTGGAGACCTTTCCTCAGTGATGTGGCTGTTTAGATGCAGCTTCTCCTCCTCCTGCTGCTGCAGTAGCAATGCTGCTGGCCCCATGCAGCTGCAGTGAGGTAGGTGCTTTCCTTCTCCATCAGGACTCAGCCCCTTCCAGACCTGCTGCAAGACCAAAGGCACAAAAATCACAGAATCTTAAGGGTTGGAAGGGACCTGGAAAGCTCATCCAGTGCAACCCCCCTGCCAGAGCAGCAGCACCTAGAGTAGGGTACACAGGGACTCATCCAGCTGGGTTGGGANGTGAGATCCACTTGGGAACCCTCCCCTTGATTATTCAGCAGAGTTGCTGTAGCCTGTAGCCAATTCCTCCTCCTTCCCCACCTCTCTTTTCCCCTCCAGGAGCTCTTGGCCTGCACAGGAGTGAATCCCAAGCTCGGTGTGGCTGTGCCTATGGAGTGACCTGTGCTCTGGGCCACAGCGGGAGGCTGAAGCTGCTGCCACCCAACCTCCCTTCTGCCTCTGCCATGAATGATGCTTCCACCATGGATTATGAACTCCTCTCCCCTTCCTTGGTTGAGCACCCAGCTGGCACTGCAGGGATGGATGCTGAGCAGAAAACTGTCTTTGCCTTTGTCATCTTCCTCCTGGTGTTCTTGGTGATGCTGATGGTTCGCTGCTTCCGCATCCTGCTGGACCCCTACAGCCGCATGCCAGCCTCCTCCTGGACTGACCACAAGGAAGGCTTGGAGAGGGGCCAGTTTGACTATGCCTTGGTGTAAAGAGCAGGGATGGGGTGATCCTGGCTGCTCCTTGTGCCTCCCACCCCAGCTGGCCCCAGCCTCGGCCTCCTCCCTTTCTTTCCTCTGTGCTGTTGCCCCTGGCCAGCAGAGATGCTCTGGGCAGGGAGCTGAATCCCAGCTCGTGTCCTGGGCTGGGTTGGTTTGATTTTTCTAGGGGTTTGTGTCTTTTTCTAAGCACTTTGCAGTTCTCTTGGCAGCCTGGGGTGGGGAGGGGGGTCTCTTGGAGGGATGTGTTTGGAGGGCTGGGATGGCTCTGTGTGGTCTCTGCTGCCCACCCGCCACAGCCAGGGGCAGGAGGTGATGGGGCAGGGCATGGCAGGACCTGCCCTTAGCCCATGGGGCTCCTGGTCTGGCTGCTTCTGCCTAGTGCCAGGCCAGAGCTTTGACCTCCCACCTCCTCCTGCCCCCCATGGCTGTGTCCTCCAGAGAGTGCTGCCTGTGGCTGTGTGTGTGTGTGTGTGTGTGTGTGTGTGTGTGTGTGTGTGTGTCTGTAGCTGAGCTGTGTCTGTCAGGGGGTTTCTAGGCACCAGCCCCAAGTGCTGACTTTGTTCCTCTCTGTGTGGCAGCCCCAAGTGCCATCCCTGCCATGAGGGATGGGGAGATGGAGACCTTCCCCCCCTCACCCACCTCCATGTGCAGCCTCCTTTTTGGCGTCCAGCCCTGCAGCCTGCTCTCTGCTTTTACACCACAGTGACCTGTCCCTGCCCAGCTGCTGAGAATGGGCTGAGCAAGGGGCAGTCATGCAGCTACCTGCAGACCTGCTTGGGTGGCCCTGCTTGGGATCCCATCAGGGATCAAAAAAAGCCCCACACAACACTTGGGAGATGCTCCTCAGCCTCTCAGGGGTATCCCACTCTGGCCAGTCCCTGCTCAAGCAGGACCTGAGTGGCTTCCCCATGGCCAGGGGGTTGCTGGGGGTGGCAGGTCCTTCCCTGGCCATCCTGAGCCTGAGTCTCATATGAGCTGTGTAAGTAGGTGAGAGGGGAAAATCCCCCCATGGCTGTCCTTCTGCCCCTCTGTGGGAACCAAGGCTGGTGAGTAGGGGTGCTGCAGCTAGCCCCAGGGCTAGCAGAAGCCAAGGTGGGTTATGGCTGTGGGGCCACTAAGAAGCTTTGTACTAAGGAATTTGAGCCCATGGAGGGGGGAAAAAAAACTTCTTCCCCCAACCATGGAAATAAAGCTGCACTGTGCTAACCCCACACAGCTCTTCCTCTGCTCTTTGATGCACCCCAGCAAGCTTTTGAAGGGGTCCCAGCCTGAGGAGGGCTGGGCTATTCCATCTCTCTCACTCTGAGCCAAGACTCCCCACATCTCCCAGGGCAAGCTGGAGCATCTCCACAGGGATAGTACCATGGGGGGGAGCAGGAGCATCACCACCAGACCATTGTGCCCCTGAATCTGTTTGGGAGGGGCATCAGTTTCCAGCTGTATGAGCTCAGTGGGAGGATGTTTGCCCAGGTTTCATGGTGTGATTGATCCCCTCCCTGCTCCCCAACACCCAGCATTGCCCTTCCTCTCCCACAACCTCGGCAAGGCCGAGCTGTTGAGCTCCCTTCTGGCTGCTGGCAGGGATGCTGTGTCCCTGGCTGCCCTCTTGTGGCACATGGCTCTGCAGCCAGAGCCCATGGAGAGTTTGCTAAAAATCGAGAATCTCAGCCTGGAATCAAGGGCTGAGCTGAACTCAGCTGGAACTTGGCCCCTGGGTACAGGGCACAGTGTCTGGGCTGTGTCCTTGCCCTGCATCAACACAACCAGAGAGCAGCCAGAGCTGTGCTGCTCCTCACAGGTGGCTGAGACAGGGACTGAGGGTAACAACAGCATGGGCAGTGTCCTCCCTGGCCACAGCACCAGGGCAGGATGGGTGCTAGCAGTAGGTTTGCCTCTGTTCTCCTTGTACCTCCCCTCCACCAGCCCTTCTTCGCTGAGTCCCAGCATGGTGGGGGCTGGAAGGGCCCTGCAGAGCTGCTCCAGCCCCAGCCCCTGCTGCAGCAAGTTCACAGAGAGGCACAGAAATGTGTCCAGGTGGGTTTGGAAGCCTCCTGAGAAGGAGCCTCCACACCCTCCCTGGGCAGCCTGGGCCAGGGCTCCCTCACCTCAGCACCAAAGGACTTGCTCCTTGTGTTTAAGTGGGACTTTTTGTGTTCCAGCCTGTGCCCATCACCCCTTGTCCTGTTCACTGGCCACTACAGATGAAGGTGTTGCCTCCTCTCATCATCATCTTGCTGCAGCTGGGTCAGGCTGGGAGTGAAACTACATCCCTGAGGAGTTCAGAGAAGAAACCATCCTGTGCTCCCTCGCTGCTGGAGGCAGGACAGGTCCTGCCAGCCTCCCACCCAGCCTCCCTTGTCTCCCCAGCACCCCAGCAGATGGGCACCAGTGTAGGTGCTGCCCAGTGCAGGAGAAACACACACACACAACCCACTTAACCCAAAATAATTTTATTGTTGCTGTTGCTCCTTGATACAAAAAAAAACCCCAAAAAGGGAATCTCCCAAAGAGCCACCTCTGTGTGTGTGCAGGGCAAGGGGACACTGGAGCTGGCTTTCAACACCTCCCCTCACCCTTAAAAAAATCCAACCAGCAAGAAATGGCAACACAAACCAAACGCCACCCCCCCCCAAACCAACAACCAGCACAGACAGAGGGATGAAGGAAACCTTGAGCTTGTTCCTTGGAGCCTCTTGGCTCAATACCACACACACACACACACAACCCCCCACCCCCAGCTCAGCTCACGGCTTGCAGCAGATCCCTTGAGCTCAGTTACTTTCAAGGTATCAGTTTTGGTTCTTTTTTTTTTCTTTATAATTAAAAAAAAAGCACCTGTTGGAAAAAAAAAAAAAAAAATCCACCCCCTAAAAAACAACCCCAAATCAAACCAATAATTAAAACCCAACCCAAGCCCACAGCTGAGGCCACCCATCCTGTCACAAGCTCTGGGGCCTTTTGCACAATCCAGAGACTGGAGCTGGATCTCTGCACAAGAGGTTTCAAGTTTCCCTTTAGCCCCCCCCCCAATACAGTACACAAACACAGAGCAGGAGAGAACAAACCAACCCCAAATCACCCTCCCCAAGCACCAAAACCAATCCCACCCCTCCCCTTTCCCCCAAAAGCTACAGGAATATGCACTCCTCACAACAAGCAACCAGAACCTTGGTGGTTATACATAAATATGACAGGGTGGATGGGTACAGTGCACTGACATCGACCATTCAATACCAGCACCAGCTTCTGAAGGCCCAAAAGCACCTTAGGGGCTGTGGGGAAGGTAGTCTTGTGTGGCACCAAGAGTGAAGTAGCACCTTTTCTTTCCCCTGATGATGCACAGGGTTGATGTGGAAGGGAAAGGAGGATCATGCTCAGCTAGGGAACTGGGGGGTGTTTGCAGAGAGGAGCTGGGTGAAGAACACTCTGGAAGGAGGAAGAAAAGCTCACCTGGACAGAAGGGTCTGGACAGGCTACTGGAGGCAGCAGGGAGCCCTCAACTCCATTCATTCATGTTTTTCCACACTCTCCTCAGCACATTTCATCTGTCTGCACTAACCACAGACTGTCCATCCTGCTTTTCACCCTGCACTGCCCAAGGTGTGTGTGTGTGTGCCAGCCCCAGGGCAGTGAGTGCAGCCCCTTCTCAGCCCTGCTCCTGCTTTGTGGGGTGGGGGGATGTGGCTGGAAGTCACAGAGATGGGGCCCATTGGCCTCATGAAGCTCTGGCTGTCCCTGCCTGTTGCTCCCTGCCAGGCTGCACACACCATCCCCCCATCCCCATCTTGCTCCTTGTTTTTCACAGGGTTTTGCAAATGCTCCCATGGGAGATGGCCAGGAAAAGTCTCCCTGCAGCAAAGCCACACACACACATACACACACACCCCTGCCAAGCCCTGGCTGCTCCCCTCTGGCCTGGGAAGCATCCAAATGCACTCAAACCAGCTTCATGACATTTACTTTGTCCAACCACATTCAACAATGCAATTCTTTGCCTTTCCTCAGAGCTTCTCCTTCATTTATAGACACCTTAAGGCCTGGATATGCTGGAGCTCTGGAAAAGCTCTTCCAATTCCCATCTTTGGAGGGCATGCAGGTGCTCAGCAGGCTGTGGTGTGAGAACCTTTGGTTCCCACAGGAGCCTGTGGTCCTGGAGCCTTGGCTGCTTCTTGATGTGAGGTTAGCAACCTGAACTGCCCTTTCAACTCAGAGGTGACCTTTTCCATTTGACAGAGGAGCCCTGAAAAGACCAGAGGACATGGAGAGGAGAGAGAAAGAGCACAGCCCGTGTAGGTAGAGGATGGTTTCTGTGGCACCATCAGGACAATGCAGAAGCAAAGGAGGAAGAAGAGCTGGTGGGAAATGCACTGATACCACACTGTGCCAGAGCTGCTTCCAAAGCTGCCCCCAGCCCACCCCTCACTTTTCCTGGGCTCTGGGGTGGAGTGTGGCCTGTGCCCATGAAGGACAAGAAGCTTCCCCCATGGCACTTACCCTTTGCCAGCTCAGACAACCAGTATCTCAGAGGAGACAGGCAGGAGCTGAGCAGAGGGAGGGAGCCCCTGCTAACAAGGCAAAAAGCTTTCATGAACCCTTTGGCAGTGTGGCTTGGGTTGTTTTCTGACTCAAAACACCTCAGAAAGCAAGAACATCCCTTGGCTGGCCAAGTGCTGAGCCCAGAGGGCCCATTTCCCATCAGTTGTGCAGGTGCAGAGGGGGAGGCAGTGGCAGGGCTGGGGGGAGGCAGCGACAGGAGAGGCCGTTTGTTTGCAGGTGGGGATGGCGAGGCGAAGGACCTTGGGCTGTCGGTTGGGTGGGTGGATCTCACAGATTCTTTAGTAGAGTTGGAGCTGAAGCTTCATCCTCAGTGCTTGGCCCAGCTCCCCTGTTAAGTAATCGAGGTGGTTCTTGGCCTGTAGCTGCTGCAGTTCCCTCTTTCGGGGCACGCTGACGATTTCCAGCAGGTAAGTGCCCGGCAGGATTTTCTTACGGCCGAGGTGCAGGAAGCTGAGCCCCTCTTTTTGATGGATCCTGAAGTAACCTTCTTCATTCCCTTGAGAGATGAGGTACCTCACACGGTTCTCCAAAGGTTCCACAGCTGGCAGGAGCTCCAGGATGTGTTCTTTGTGAGCCAGGTCTGAGAGGTTCAGCGTCATGGACAGAGGAGCATCCAGATCCATGCTGGCCAAGTTCACAGTGTGATCCTTCAAAAGGAACCAGGTACGTTAGTGACACTGACAGAAGCTCATGGCCAGGGGGAGAAGGGCTTGATTTAGAGGAGTTCTGCCCCACAGCCTAAAGGCAGCTCTCAGAAGTGGCTCTGACATCCATGGTCCTTGCTTTCATGTGTTTCTCAGCATCCTGTTTGTGTCTCTGACACTAACCCAGCCATTTCACTGCCCTCACCTTAAGGGGTAGAACCAATGACTTCAGAGATATTTTCCTCCCATGAAAGGCCCATAGTGTCCTCTCAGTACAGTCTGTCCTGCTCAGGCCTGTGACCTTCCTGGGGGTAGCCTTAGACAGAGGTGAGAACTTCCCTCCAAGGAATAACCTGTGTTGGTAGTGACTGGTCCAGTCTGGAGTCAGATAGTAAGTGCTAAACAGTCCTCTATGGCCCTCTGGGAACTGCTACCCCATCAGCTCCCCTTGCCAGGAAACCTGTGGGTTCTCTTTCTTGTTTTCATGTATCTCCAGACACTTGTGGCCAAACCACACAAGTATATGTCATTGAACATTGTCCTGACCTCCTCTAATGTATTGGGAAAGACTTTCCATTCCTGCAGGGCTTCTGCACTCAGTGGCATCCACAAACACCCAGCACAGGCAGCTGCAGAGTGAGCTGCTGTTTCTGTCTGGGCTGAGGCAACCCCACAGGAATAGGCACATTGCATGGGATCCCCTCCAGGTAGTTCTCCCCCTAAGTGCCCCTGCTCTTGCCTTGCTCCATCCCACCCAAGGTGCTGTGGATTTCTTACCTGGTGCATCTCAGTGCCGTTGACACTGCGTCGCTGCCGACCCCTCTTGGGGTAGCCATTTATCTTGCACTCATAGCAGGTTTCAGGGGAGAGCAGGTTGTCTTCATCCTCTTCTTGAGGAGCAGGAAGGTAGGGACCTTTCCCAAAACCCAAGCCAGAAATACAGTGTCTGGTGGCAGAAGAGCACAGAGACCCAAGTCAGATTCATGCTTCAAGTAGGAAATCTCCCCAGTGCCCTCAGGTTCTCCAGGTGGCACCAGAAAAAACATGAAGGGTTATGTCTGGGTAGAAGACATGGCTTGGACAGAACAGCTCATAGCCAGGACGTGCCTGAGAGACATCATCAGGCCATTTCTTGTTTAGATGTGGCCAGTGGGTTTAATGTCTCTTCACTCTGGACTAAATGGACCTAGAGAAGCTGCTACAGTGCCAGCAGCTGCATAGCTGGTGAGTCAAATGGAAGGGGAGATGCACTTTAGCATGAAGATCTTGTGATGGGTGAGGAACACTCCAGCATGGAGAAGCTGAGGACTCATGTGGGAATGAGCCCTTACAGTCTCCTGGGACTCTCTTCCACCTTGGTGGCAGAGAGCACAAGTGTGGCAACAGAACACACGTGGGGAAGGACACCATGCACTTGGCAACCTGCAATACCCTGGGCACCTTCCTGCTGCCTGCTCCCTTACCCTTGTCCTGCTCTGAAGTAGCCTCCGGGACAGCCACAGAGATATCCCCCATCTGTGTTGGAGCAGCCATAGCTGCAGGGGCTGCCTCCTGCTGAGCATTCATCCACATCCTGGCACCCACCAAAGGCTTGGTCAAAGTCGAAGCCGGACGGGCAGACGCACTTGAAACTCCCCAGGGTGTTGTAGCAGGAGGCAGAGCCACAGGCAGTGGGGCTGGAACACTCATTTTCATCTGCACCCAAACACAACCCAAAGAGGCAAGAACTTAGTGCAAGGGAGTTCATGTGCTGCTGCTGCTGCTCCCCACCCTGCCTGGCCCAGGGAATCTGTCCGTGGTTGCTGCTGAGCTGGCAGCAGGTTCCCTTCTCCTGGCTGCCTCTGACACCTCAGCCCATGCAGGGCCCTGAAGGATTGCCTGGGTTTGGTTTATTAATCCTCCTGCAATGCAGGGAGCTGCTGGCATCAGGAGCTCTGGGAGCTCAGGGCTCTGCAGAGCAGCTTCCTGATGTTCCCTGGTGCAGACACAACCTGGGGCAGGGCAGGACCATCATCTGTGGGCACAGGCATACTCTGCCTCTGGGACGGGGCAGCGTTGAGTTTAGCAGTGTCAGAGAGGGCTAGGGGGTGGCTAGAGAGGAAGCTCAAGGCTCAGCTGTTCCCTTTCTCCCATCCCACAGCTACAGGATGGCAGAGTCCCCATTCCACACTCACCCACACACTGGTTCCACTGGTAGTGCTGCACGTAGCCCTGTGGGCAGCCGCAGCGGTAGCCCCCCAGCACGTTCTGGCAGCCGTGTTGGCATCGATGGTTCCCATCACACTCATCCACATCTGCAGCAACACAACACAGAGCAGGGGTGAGGCAACTGCTCTCTTGTCTTGTGGCTAGCACTGGATGCACAGGGACCATCTGCACATGGCCCATGCCTGGCAGCCAGTGTCCCTGAGGGTGTTGGTGTGGGTGGGTGGTTCTCTTGCCCAATTAGGACTTTACAGCTTGGGATTGAGTAACACCCTCAGCCCCAAGGTTCACTTGCAGACCCTGCTTAGATGGTTTTTGATTTAAAATCTGGCCTGGACCATTCCCAGACCTGCTTCAGGCTGCTTGTGCTGAACACAGGCTTTTCTTCAGCAAAGCACACAGTGGGGTTTGGCTGGCACGAGGTCCCTCCTGATGAGACCCAGACCACCCCTTTCCCAGCATTGAGACTTTCATCTGCTTGTCCAAGAGTCAGTGTTTGCCCAGGCAGGTCAGGCACTGAGCTCTGCTTTGCACCAGAGCTGTCTGTGTGGGTTTCTAGTGCCCCACAGTAAATATTTCCCCTTTCTTGGCTGCCTTAGAGGCTGTGACTGAACTAAGAACTCTTCCACATGGAACCTGTGCCTGTCACAGTCCCCCCTCCACACAGACTCACCTTCACAGTTGACACCAGTGCTGTCCAGGGAGAATCCTTTCTGGCACTCACAGTTGTAGCTGCCTGGTGTGTTCAGACACTGTCCTTTGGCTCCACACAGAGAGGGCTGAGCTGTGCACTCGTTATTGTCTGCAAAACACCACTTGTAAGTCCACCCCCAGGGATGAGGTTGACACCTTTGCATCATGCAGCTCAGCTCAGGCTGAGCAGCAGAGAGATGACTCAGATGCACAAGAGCAAAGCAGAGCTCTAGAGGCAGAGGTTGGAAAAGGGAGGTTGGAAAGATTCCGGAGGGCTTAGAGCTAACCCCTGGAGATCTTGCTCTGGTGCTGTAGAGCAGAGCAGCCTCTACTTACCAATGCAGGATGAGTGGTGCTGAGTGAAGCCTGGAGGGCATTTGCAATTGAATCCTCCAATAATGTTGACACAGAGGAACTGGCAGTTGTGCTGCTTGGTGGAACATTCATCCAGGTCTAAAGCAACAAGCACAAGAACATGTGTCACCATTTATCTTCCTGAGCTGTCTCATCTTTGTGATCTGAGTCTGTGCATGTCCATGCTGATACACCATGGTCCTGAGCAGACCAGGACCTGACAGGGACCAGCCTCAGGGCACAACACAGCTTCTGTGAGTCTGCCAAATTCTTACAGGAGAATAACAAGCCCAGGGAGCCTCTCCCCAACTCACAGGGAGGCACATTTGGAAGATGCAGAGATTTTTCTCTGCCTCTCCGGTAAGGCACAAACCTCAGGCTCTGCCAGATTCCTAAGCCACCCTCTTGGCAGCCTGACAGAGCAGCCCTGGGAAAGGTGGGCAAAGCCACCCCTTGTGCTGCCAGAGATGGGGCAGGGTCTCTGCTGCCTTCTCCTGGGTAAATACCTTTGCAGATCTTCCCATCTTCTTGTAGAATGTATCCTCTGGGGCAGGAGCACTGGTAGCTGCCTTCTGTGTTCTTGCAGATGAAGTTACATGGCTTAGGGGACTGGTTACACTCATCCAAATCTAGACTCGAGAGATAAGACACATCAGCTTGTGGGACTGGGTCCCCATCACCCCTTGGACCATTCAGTCTCCCAAGGAGCTCCTGAGTACAACCTGACCCCAGGTTTCATGGCCTCACATAACTAAGTGGCCACTGGATCCTGGCACTGTCTGGCCTGGAGAAATGAATCTTTCCCACTCCCCAGGAAGCTGGTGAGAAAGACAAAGGCTCTGAGGGAGCAGCTCAGCTTGAGCCAGCACAACAAATCTAGGAGCTCTCCTGCAGGAAAAGAGCTGGATCAGCTCCCTGCTCAGACATGGGATGTTGTGTGACCAGGTAGATCCTTCCCAGACCTTTCCTAGATGAAGGCACAGGTAGATGCTCCTCCTGAGTACTGGGAACAGCAGGGATGGAGCCAGCCCTGTCCTTCTGGAGCTTTGTCAGCTCTGCTCTGCAGGGAGTAGCAGCCATGGCTCTGACAAAGCCCAGACCTTTGAAACAGGCTGGAGGGCACAAAGCTAGAGCAAGGGCAAGGATGTTTAGTGAGGAATCCTGTCCTGGTGCTCAAGGTCATATCAGCTCTACTTGTGGGCACACAACTTGGGTTCTGGCAGTCAAGGACTCTTTGCCACTCCCTGTGCAGGGAACACAGCTGCTGATATAGCCCTGAACACCATGTCAACACTGGAAGTACTGCACATTGTCCACTCCTTCAGTGCTTCTCCAGATGTGGAGCAGGCAGCTGTGATTCCAGGTCAACATCTGGATTCACACTGTGCCTCTCAGGCTGGCTAAATGCAGCTGCCCTGCCAACAAAAGGTCTGGCTGCTCATAGCCAGTCCCTGGAACTCCTGGGGTTAAAAGGAGAAGACAAGGAGCCTCAATTTTAAGGAGGTAGAAAACTTGGGAGTGATGAGTTTGACATTCAACAGGGCAGTGCCCAGAGCCCTGCTACACATACACAGCACAGTACAGCCAGAGCTGAGAGCAGCTCCCAGGTGGGGGTTAGAGGACCTGAAAACTAGAGGTGCAAGTGTGCCAAGGCCAAGGGCTGTCCAGAGACGTGGATTTCCTTCTCCTGACTCACCCACACAGGCTGTGCCCGTGATGTCTGCAGTGTAGCCCAGCTTGCAGTGGCAGCGGAAGGAGCCGATGCTGTTGATGCACTGCCCGTTCTTGCAGAGGTTGGGCAGCACTTTGCACTCATCGATGTCTGCAGGAGGGAAGGAAGGAAGGACCTGTTAGTGCCAATGCTGCCCCTGTCCCCACCTTCCCCATGGACCTGGGGCTGTTCAGCCTGGAGAAGAGGAAGCTGAGAGGAGATCTCATCAAGATTTAGAAGTATCTAAAGGCTGGCACACAGGCAGTGCCCCTGGTACAGGAGGAGAAAGTCCTTTGGTGCTGAGGGGAGGGAGCCCTGGCCCAGGCTGCCCAGGGAGGGTGTGGAGACTCCTTCTCAGGAGGTTTCCAACCCCCCCGGACATGTTCCTGTGCCCCCTGAGCCAGGGGAACTTGCTGTAGCAGAGAATTGGACTTGAAAGATCTCCAGAGGGTCCTTCCAACCCCCACCATTCTGTGAGTCTATGAATTCTGCCTCTCCCTACATCTCTGCTTTCTCCCCTCTGCACTGAAGGTGATTTGGACTCACCTCTGCCATCAGTGGAGTAGCCTGGCCCATGAGGACACATTTTCTTGTAGTGGGCAGTGCCAGGCAGAGGGCAGAGCTCACACTGAGGGCCCCAGCTGCGCCCGCTGTTGCAGCAGCACTCGGACTTGGTGACCAGGTTGCGGTTGGTGGAGGACATCTGACACATGGTTTGCAGCACCTCAGTGAAGCAGAATCCTTGGCGTGTGTCTGACCAGAGAGAGAGATTAGGGATATTTGTATTCAAGCTCTTGAGTCAGTGCCAGCATCAAGGATAACACCAAGCAGCCTGGTCCTGACCGTGCCAGTCCCAGCATGGAGGAGCAGTTGGGGTTGGATAAGGCTAAAAGGAAAGGTGATGCCCCTTTGTGCTCAGAGATCATGAAGCATCTGAAAAGCATCATCAGCTACTAAAGAGAGAGTGTGCTCAAGAGCCACCAGGACTTGGTAGTTACCAATACACTCAGTGCCAGAGGGGCTGACTTCAAAGCCCTCGTTGCAGTCGCAGCGGTAACTTCCCACCGTGTTGACGCAGCGGCCGTTGGGGCAGATGCCAGGTTTGGTGCGACACTCGTTCTCATCTAGGAAGGAAGGAAGCACACAGAGATGTGGTGAGGTATAAGGACAGATTTCAGCTTTCTCCACACTGAGCATCCTCACATAGCTCCAGAGGATCATTTCCACATCTTTAGGTAGCTGAGAAATACATCCATCAGCCCTGGGTCTCTCCCAAAGCTGTGAGGCTGAGTACTCAGCTTCCCTGGCTTGCACTTCTCCACCTGTAAGTGGTCAAGCTGCTGGGCCAGGAGGGAGCTGAGCTTGCTCTGCATTCCTGCTGTGACCACTGCTGTACAGGTCTGGGCTGACAAGAGGTTGTAGTGAGCTGGGGGGTCGGTCTCTTCTCCCAAGTAACCAGTGACAGGACAAGAGGCAATGGGCTGGAGTTGCCCCAGGGGAGGTTGAGGTTGGAGCTGAGGCAGAATTGTTTCCCTGAGAGGGGTGTCAGCCCCTGTGCCAGGCTGCCCAGGGAGCTGGGGCAGTGCCCAGCCCTGGAGGAATCCCTTATCCGGGGGGCTGATTTGCTGAGGGCTGGGGGTCAGTGCTGGGCTGGGCAGGGTGAGGGGAGGGCTGGGACTGCAGCAGCTTTTTTTTATGAGACACAACTGAGGGGACACATGGCATAATGCTCAGTCATCCTGTGATGGAACTGTGTAGGTCCATGGGTCCAGAGATAAGCAGAGATTTTACATGTGTGGGGGCTTCTAGTAGGACATACAGAAGTTGTGACACATGGGAAACTCTGGGGAGGAGCTGTTTGACATAAGGACATAAAATAAAGCTACGAGGACAATGCCTAGAGGAGGATGGTCTCCAGACCCACTGGGAATCCCTCCCAGCCTGGTCCTTGGTACCTGTGCAGCCCTCTCCATCGGGCCTGCGTTGCATTCCTGGTGGGCAGATGCACATGAAGGTGCCAATGAGATTCTTGCACAGCATCCCTCGAGACTCACAGTCGTGCAGCCCCTCTGCACACTCATCCAGATCTGCAAGAGAGAACCTCCTGAGAACATGTTCAACCTGCCAGCTCTGCAGCACTCTGAGGGGAGCAACTAGGAACTGAGTGCTCCCATCTGTACTGCTCCACCAGCTCCCACTGCCTTGGCACACAGCATGGGCACCAAGGTAGGTGAGAATGAGCACAAGCCCAGAGATGCCAGCTCAGTCCTGCCTTCTCTGAGTACAGCACCAGACAGCAGCCAAGTGTAGGGGGATGGGGAGAGGGTTGGAGTGGGGATTTTACCTCTGCACATCCTTCTGTCCTCTCTCAGGGCATATCCAGAGGGACAGGTGCACTCGTAGGAGCCAAAGGTGTTGATGCAGCGGAAGGCACAGAGCAGGGGATTGAGTGCACACTCGTTGATATCTGGGAGGCAGGAGAGAGGAGAAGGCTTGACTGTGCTCCCAGCAGAGTCAGCTGGGCAGTAATGATGGTGAACCTTCCCCAGGACAGATATTCCCCCTTCCCGTGCATTTATTTCATGAGGACTTTGTCCAAGCAAGGCTTCTTGTCATAGTCTTCAGTTCAGAGGGACAAGCACTTGGTGTCTCCTTGGATGGGGACAGAGTGCTGGCTCCCTGGTGAGGCAGCTCCTGCATTTAGGCAACTCTCCAGAGGCCCTCCTGGACTCCAGCCTCAGAGGAAGCTGAAGGTGCTGATGTACACACTCATGTGGAGGTGAGCCCTAGACAGCCTTTCTGCACTGTCCATTGGAAGCTGACCTGACTGCTGCTCACCCAGGCAGTCACCCACACGTGGCCCAGTATACAATGGAGGATGTAGAGATTACAGGTGTAGAGATTGCCCCACAGCAGCATTACCTTCACATGTCATCATGGGACCTGGCTCAAAGCCCTCATCACAGGCACACTCGAAGCCTCCCACCACGTTGGTGCAGGTGCCATTGCCACAGGGGTTCCCAATGGAGCACTCATCAGTATCTGCAGGAATCCAGCACCACGTTAGAGGGATGAGTCAGACAGGAAAGGTGCAGCCTGGTCTCTTCTTGCAGCCAGAGCATTCAGACAAGCCCAGCAAGGCCAGGAGACAGGGGTAAAAAGCAAAGAAGCAGGGGAGAAGCAAGTTCCTTCTTTCTACACACACACATACATATGTACATACATGTACACACATGCACACACATGTACATACATGTACACATATGCTCAGAGTTGCTGGTTTGGGCCACAACAACCCCAGGCAACGTTGCAGGCATGGGGAGGAGTGGCTGGAAAGCTGCCTGGTGGAAAGGGACCTGGAGGTGTTAATTGACAAGAGGAAGCTTCAAGTTGCCCCAGGGGAGGTTGAGATTGGAGCTGAGGCAGAACTATTTCCCTGTGCCAGGCTGCCCAGGGAGCTGGGGGAGTGCCCAGCTCTGGAGGGATCCCAAAGCCGTGAAGCTGAGGTGCTGAGGGCTGTGGGCCAGTGCTGGGCTGGGCAGGGTGAGGGGAGGGCTGGGACTGCAGCAGCTTCAAGGGCTTCTCCAACTCAAATGATTCCATAGCCTGTGATGTTAGGAGGATGAAAGCAAGAGGGAGCAGGGGCTCCCACACAGGCTCTTACCCACACAGTTGACTCCAGTGTAGTCCAGGTTGTAGCCGAAGGGACACTCACAGCGGAAGGAGCCGTCGGTGTTGATGCAGACCCCGTTGATGCACACACCCAGGTTCTCTGAGCATTCATTAACATCTACAAGGGAAACCAAGGCAAAGAAACCTCAGGTGAGCATGTAGCCAGAAACATCACCCTGTCCTCTCAGTCTCAGATCTTCCCCTGCAATCTCAAATACTCCTCTCTCCAGAGATGGGGGCTCAACCTCTGCAGAGCAGTCAGAGACCTTGAGCTTGGGAGGACACCCAGTCCCTCCCCTCCTGCCACTGACACTCTCCAAGTAGCTTAAGTTTGGTTGCTTCTAGGCCAGCTCCACTTCTCACCCCTAGATCAAACCTTACCTTCTCGAGTGTCACCTGGGCCTGGGATGGCTCCATGGCCATATGGACACAGCTCCTGGAAAGCAACTGGAAGAAAGCAGAGAAATGAGGTGACTTTTACTCCCAGATGAAAGACATTTCAGAGGCTTTCAGAGCATGACTGGGAGCTTGACAGCTCACTGCTCACAAAAGCCTGGTTGACTGGAAAACAACCCATGTTTGCCTTGGATCTGGAGGCACTGAGATGTGTCTCTTTATCTAAAGCCCTACAGGGATCTGAGAGCAGATCCAAATCAGAAAGAAGCCTGCCTGTGGTTGCTGGAGACCCAGGGAATTTTGTAGTCCAGTAAGGGCTGCTGGGTTTCAAGGCAGTACTCTCCAGATGGAGGAGCTCACTTTGTTGCATGACTGGCATTGCTGCTTGTCTTGCCTGACTTGCACACTCCACACATGTCAGAGACACACACAGTCATCTCTCCCATTAAGTTAGGTCCCAGCATCACTTACCATTCCCTTCCTGTGGGCACAGCTCACAGGGATCTCCCCAGCCTTCTCCTGGCATCTTGCTGCAGCAGCAGCGAGCCTTGGTGGTGTTGAAGGCCTTGGGGACTGAGCACTTTCCGTTGTCAAAGCGAGTGAAGCAGAAGCTCTGGCGAGTATCTGCAGGAGGATGGGGAAGTTCTCAGGTCATTGCAGACATCCAGGATGCTTCTGGTCCCTTCCTCACCCTCCTTTGCTGCACTCACCAAAGCACCTTCGGCCGTTGTCAGACAGCACAAAGCCTGGAGGACACACGCACTGGAAGCTGCCAGGGGTATTGGTGCACGTCCCAAACAGGCAGATGTTGGGCTCCTCTTCACACTCATTGATGTCTGGGGGGCACCAGAGATACATCACTTAGCAGCCAGAGGTCACTCCTTTCCTCACGGCTTTAAAAGCAGCTGAAGCTGTGATGTCTGGGGAGCTGATGGCTGCAGGACATCACCCCAGCCCTGATCCTCAGCCCACCCTCAGGGCACATGGGACAGGGCACAGCAAAGCCAACTCCTCATGGGAGCAGACCTGGCCTTGCTCTGCATCCAGCTGCTTCCCAGAAGATATCTGGGGGTGGAATCACATGCCCCAACCCACTGAGGTTGCTCTGGGAATAGTCCCCATGCTTTGCTGGGAATGGGGGAGGCAAAGAACCAACATTACCAATGCAGTTGTCGTTCTGCACCTCGTACCCAGGTGGACAGATACAGCGGAAGGAACCCTCCAGGTTCTGGCAGGTGCCAGGGGAGCAGGTCCCAGGCAGGCTCACACACTCATTGATGTCTGCAGAGGAGAGGAAATAACCAGTGAGAGTGTCTGTGCTCAGCTTGAAGGACTTGTGTGCAGGGCACCTTACTGCACTCAAGCTGCAACTGCACCCAAGCTGCAACTGCACTCGAGCTGCAACTGCACCCTGCTCTGCACAAAGGAAGCAAAGGAGGAGGAAAGACATTTTCCAGGATGCTTTGCCTTGTGTACCCTGGGAAAGTGGACTTGGTGCTGCAGGAAACAGAGTGGTGGACACAAGCAACCAGAGTACAATGTGCCTATCTGCCTGCAGGATAGTTCCTAAGGCAGCCCTGGTACAACTCTGCACGCTTCAAGGCCATGGGCAGGGCAATGTGTCTCCTCATTGCCTGTAGGTCTCAGCACGTGGGAAGGGACTGGTTTGAGTGTTCTCTGCATTGCTGGAAGGGAGATGCAGGCATAGCAGGGCCCAGTCCAGCTCTCCATGGGCAGTTAAATGACCAGGCTTTGGCTCCAGAGGATTTGGGGCTTTGTGAGCACTTCTGGAGAGTCTACTGCTCCCTTGTCTCTAATGCAACCAGCTTATGGACAGCACTGCACAGTGCCAGTCGTGCCAACACCCAGCTCAGCCCACTGAGGAGGACCAGCCTGTTGCCAGACACTCACCTACACAGTTCTTTCCATCAGGGGTCCGGTCATAACCCTCTTGGCACAGGCACTGGAAGGAGCCGATGCTGTTGATGCACTGGCCGTTCCGACACACCTGCCCCATCAGGGATGAACACTCATCAATGTCTGTGGGAGAGAAATGAGAAGCACAAGGGGAAGAGAGATGCAGAGCACGTCGTCAGTGTGCCATCCTATCCCCACCCTACACCTCATACAACTACCCCTACAGCCTTGTGACAGTCAGAGCTGACTGGGTGCCACCCTTTTGCCCCCCACAGCCACGTTGGCCCCAGCCAGCCATCCATGTGTGCAGGAGTTCAGGCAGCTCACCCATGCAGTCATTGTTGTGTGTCAGCTCAAAGCCAGGGAAGCAGAGGCAATTGTAGGAGCCAACTGTGTTCTTGCAAGTCCCATTTCCACAAGGCTGTCGGTCACACTCATCAATATCTGCAGAGAGAAGGTCCCAGTTCATTCAGGGGCTGAGTGAGTTGAGAGTCACTGTCCTGGGTGTGCAGCCAAGGTCTGCAGGCAGCTGCACAACACCCCTGCAGCTTGCAGGGACAGCCTGGGGCTGAAAGGACACTCTGGCCCTTGGCTGTCCTTAGCACTACCCAGCAGGTGCTGGAGTGATCTGATTCAGGCCAGGGCTGTGGCAATCACACTGACCCATGCACATGGTTTGTTCCCCAGTGGCCTTGAAGCCGTTGTGGCAGATGCAGACGTAGCTGCCTTCGGTGTCAACACAGTCCCCGTGGCTGCAGACGTTGGGGATCTCCTGGCACTCATTGCGACCTACAACAAAGCAAAGGTGGCACTAAGAGCTCCAGAGAGACAGGGAACTGCTGGAGGGGGACCAGTGCAGGGACACCAAGATGCTGAGGGGATGGAACATGTGTGTGAGGAGGAAAGGCTGCAGCCCTGGGGCTGTTCAACTGGACAAGAGAAGCCTGAGCTCAGGGGCACCTCAGCAACAATGACAAGTACCTAAAGGATGGGTGTCAGGAGGATGGAGAGACACATTGTAGTGTCCAGTGGCAGGACAAGGGGTAACAGGCACAGGCTGGCACACAGGCAGTGCCCCTGGCACAGGAGGAGCAGGTCCTTTGGTGCTGAGGTGAGGGAGCCCTAGCCCAGGCTGCCCAGGGAGGGTGTGGAGGCTCCTTCTCAGGAGGTTTCCAACCCCACCTGGACATGTTCCTGTGCCCCCGAGCCAGGGGAAGCTGCTTCAGCAGGGGCTGGGGCTGGATGAGCTCTGCAGGGCCCTTCAACCCCCACTATCCAGTGACTATGATTCTTAGTGAGCAGAAGAGATGAGGCAGGTGGGAAAAGCTGAGGCACTGGCCTTCTGCAGACCCCTGGCTGATGCTGGGAAGCTGCATCTGTGAGCAGCAGCACAGCAGAGCAGGCTCTTGGGTTTGTTTTTTTGAGAAGTGGCTTTGCAGAGAACAAGCTTTTACACACCATGACCTCTAAATCCAGGTTCATTTAATTAGAGAAAATAGCCTACAGTTGCACTTCACAGTGACCACCTTCTTATCTCCCAGGAGCCCACAATCCCCTGAGGATTGTTCCAAAACCACAGGTAGCCCCCTAAACACAGCCACATCCTAGTCCCCAGGCTCAACCAAAGCCCAGGCAACCCACTCAACCAAAGACAGGGCACCCACTCATGGCACTGGCATATCCTTCATCCTGCCCTCTCATTGCTTCCACACATGGGGTGAGGGCTGCAAAACCACCTGAAGAGCCTAAACAGAGGTACCAGCACCTCCCACACGTGTCTCTGGAACAAAGGTAGGTACAAAGGTACAAAAATCTCCCATCTTACCCACACAGGCTCCGCTGGGTGACAGCTTGTAGCCCGTGGAGCACTCACACCTGTAGCTGCCTGGGATGTTGATGCAGTCGGCGTTGCGCTGGCACAGGTTCTCCCCACTGCTGCACTCGTCGATGTCTGTGGGAGGAGAGCAATGCAGACCTTGGCTTGTGCCAAGAATTCACCAGGCACCATCACCCTGGGAAGCCTGGAGTGGATAAGTGAGGTCAAGTGAGTTGTTGCCCTTGGTTTGTTCCACTCAGGGTGAGTTTTCAACCTTTCCCCGTTGCTTTGCAAGGAAATGATGGGAACTGGGAGTTGTGACTCCAGGCTTGGAAATGCATTTGAAATCAAAAACACACAGGGAGAGAAAACCAGGCAGGAAGAAGAATGAGAATCAGCATTTTTTGGACATAAGCTGGCACACAGGCAGTGCCACTGGTACAGGAGGAGAAAGTCCTTTGGTGCTGAGGTGAAGGAGCCCTGGCCCAGGCTGCCCAGGGAAGGTGTGGAGGCTCCTTCTCAGGAGGTTTCCAACCCCCCCTGGACACGTTCCTGTGCCCCCTGAGCCAGGGGAAGCTGCTTGAGCAGGGGCTGGGGCTGGAGCAGCTCTGCAGGGCCCTTCCCACCCCCACCATGCTGAGCCTCTGTGACTCATTGGTGTCAGCTATGGAGACTTCAAGAAGCCTGAGAACATTTAGACTCCATCCGTGTCTGCTGATGGCCCTCACCCTGGTGTCCCATGAGGTGGGGAGATGCTGGTGCCAGAATGAGAACCCCCACCCTCCTGGGTGCCCTGGGCAGCCCTGAGTGCCCTGTTACCTTCACAGATGAGCAGGATGTTGTTGTAGCTGAATCCAATGGGACACTCGCACCTGAAGCTGCCAATCTGGTTGATGCAGACACCGTTGGTGCAGATAGCAGGGATCTCACTGCACTCATCAATATCTGCACACAGACAACACCTCTCAGCATCCCAGGAGGGCAGTAAGGAGGAATGCAGCCCCCAGAGCTGGGAGAATGCTGCCCTTGTTCATTCTGAAAAGAAGCCTAGCAGGAAAGGGCAACCAGACAAGCAGTGGAGCAGCTCTTGTGAGGCTGATACGGGATGCTGCAGATCATGCCAGGGTAGGGCCACTCTGCAGGGGTCTGGGTACACAACAGAGGCACAGAAAGCTCCAAGCTGTAGGAGCCACTGGACTGCTGGCAGAGCCTGCACAGCACGTGTTGGAAGTGATCCTGCCCAGGATATCCACCTTGTTTTCTCTCTGCAGTAACATGAACACTTGCTCAAGCTCTGGGATCAGGCTGCAAAGGGGAAATCCAGGGAGTCACTGGAATACTGAGATAGCTCCAAGGTCCCTGACTGTTAGCACAACCCACCACCAGCCCTGCCAGCCCTGCACTGGTATCTTCCATTGCACTTTCTGCTTGCAGACAGATCTGCCACTTCTTTTCATCCTTTCTCCTCTGCTCAGGGCTCAATTTTACTAAGGGAGGGGAAGGGAATCAAGCTCAGAAGCTCCATGGGAAGAAAGCAGAGGGGCAGAGGGCAGAGCAGTGCCCAGGGGCTTCACTCACCAATGGGCTTTCCCGTGTGGATGTCGATGATAAAGCCAGGGGCCTGGTTCCCACACAGGATCTGGTACTCGGCTGGAAGGGGAACACCAAGGTCATGGCCATGCCCATGGGGTGCAGCAAGGGATGGGAGGGACAGGAGGAACAACTACGTCTGGAGTGAGCAGAGGTGGGGGTCTGATGGACACAGTGTCACAAGGACCAGCACAGGGGGAAGCCCAAGAACATGTGTGGCACCAGGTAAAGGGCTTCCAGGCCTCATCCACACACACTCAAAGGCAGGTACACACCTCCCACACAGCCTCACTCCTCCATGCAGTGCAGTCCAGCACCCTCACTGCAACTCTGTCACCCTCAAACCAGCCTGTCCATGCAGCTCACACATCACTTCTCTCCACAGACACCATCCCAGTGCAATGACTGTCCCCACCCCAGCCCTCCCTCAGGGGTGTTCCCCTTCTCCTTCATTTGTATCTGTGCCTCCAAGTCCAGTTTGGGGACAGCCCTGGGATCAAGATACCTTTCCAGAAAGGTCAACTTACGACTGGCTGGTGTGGGACAGGGCTCACAGGGCTTGTTCCAGGCTTTGCCAATGTTGTAGGAGCAGCAGCACATCTTCTTGGTCATGTTGAAGGACAGCTCGTTCTCACACGTGTCGTTGTAGTTGCGGTAGCACACGCTCTTCCTCATGTCTGCAAAGGCAGCCCCAGGCAGTGTGTGGGGTGCCAGCCCCAGGAATGGGTGATGCCAGCCCCAGGAATAGGTGATGCCAGCCCCAGGGCACTCCTTGCTTGGGATATGCCACCCTGTCCTGTCCTGGCACTCAGTGACTGCACTGCAGGTGCCCAACAAAGCAGCTGCAGTGATGGGCTGAAGCCCTGCTCCAGTGAGAGTGTTGTAGCCTGCCCTGTAGCAGGCATTGGCAATGCTCTGCTGGGTCTCTCATTGCCCTATGCCAATCACTCTCCCTAAAACTGCTGGCAGGGGGAGTGTCAGCCCCTCTGGTCCAGATATCATGTGTGCTGTTGAGGCAGGGATGTGTTGAGGCACTGGTGAACTCAGCCATCCTGAGTCCCAGCCCCTGCTCCCAGCACTTCTGCTCCATCTACTCAGCCCCAGTGCCCACACTGTGCACAACCCAGGGGCCAGGCACAGGCAGGGCACTGCCAGACCCCTTCCCACTGATCCCTCTGCCCACCACACCATACCCATGCAGTTGTTTCCTCCGTTGACTTGCATGTACTCAGGGGGACACACACAGGTGTAATTGCCCAGGGTGTTGTAGCAGGTGCCGGGGCCACAGATCCCAATGTGAGCTGAGCACTCATCAATATCTGCCAAAGAAAGAAGATCAAAGGTCAAAGCAATGGGCACAAGTAGAGAAGAGCCTGACATGGGGTCAGGGGTAGGCTTGGCATGAGGTATGGATGGGCCTGGCAGAGGGATTAAGCTGCTCTGGCACTAGAAAAGGGGACAGGGTTTGTGATGGAGATGGGAAGAGAAGGGAGAAGGGATTCTGCCAGCCACTCCTAGGGCAGCCCAGGTACATGCACACACATGTGTGACACCACCCAGCCCAGCACAGGCACCAGGGTGCAGCTACCTTCACAGATCCTGGTGTCCTCATTCAGGTAGTAGCCAAGGGGACACTCGCACTGGAAGCTGCCAAAAGTGTTCACACAGTTGCCTCCCTGGCAGAGACCTGGCAGCTCCTGGCACTCATCGATATCTGAGGAGAGAGAGAGCAGCTGGGAGGTGTTTGCTACCTGCCAGCCCAGCCCAGGCAGTGCCTTCACCCTGGGATTCCCACTGGGTTCATCTCCTGCTGCCCTGGGGTATGCCCAGGTGGCTGGAGCCCAGTGGGGCTTGTGGGCACCCATACAGCCCAGTGCCACAGCACACGGTGTCCATATGGGACTGGGGACCAGCAGTCAAGCCCCTGCAGAGGGGGCATGGGGGCTGGGTTGCCTTACCTTCCAAGATGACAGTGATGGGGTTAGGCCTGAAACCTTCTCCTCCAGGGCACAAGGTCTTGTACTCAGCTGTGGAAAAAGTCAATCAGGGGGATTCTGAGCTGAGTGGGGTCCCACGAAACAAGAGGAGTAGAGAGAAGCAGGAGAAACCCAGGAGAAATAGGCCATGAAGATGGTGACAGTGGTCTAGATGGAGCAGCCTGACTCCCATCCCATGCCAGGACAGCTTAGCTGCCCTGTCTCTGTCTGCCCACCTTTGAATGGGGTCGTTCCACACCCACTGCCCACCCCCAGCAGTGTCCCTGTTTCTTCTCTGCTCTGTGCTACCCATTCAGCCCATGCCCAAGCTCACTCCAGACATCTTCCCCACTCACTTGTGTTGGCTGGAGGACAAAGCTCACAGGGATTGCCCCAGGCCCGGCCCAGTGAGCAGCAGCAGGATGCTCGAGTGACCCCGACTCCAATCTCTGCACTGCAGGAGATTCCCCCATCTCCTCGGTCCTGAGTGTCCAGGAAGCAGTTCCCAACACGAGTATCTGCACAAAGACAGCAGTGGGTGAGCAAAGGCTCTCTCCAGTAAAGACTTATGGGCACTATTGCCTCAAGAAGTAGAGAAAAGGATAAGAACCCAGTCCTGTCCCAGCTGTTCATATTGGCAGCTCCCTGTGTTGTAAGTAAATCACATCCAGAGTGCTCTTGGAGGTTATGACTTAGGGAACCCTTGAGGAATAGTGTGCCCAGCTTGGCTGGTAAAATCCACACTATCATCCAGAGGTCACAGCATGGTGGCCTGTCTTCAGCAGGGCTGGCAGGGCCTGCATAAAGCTGTCAGTAACCCATGGCCATTCAAGAAACAAAGACTTAAGAAGAGCTTCAGAGCTGCCCAGCAGAGACATTACTTCATCCAGGAGAGCCCCCACATCAGTGACACAGGATAAGCCAGGCTTAACAGGTACTCTGCTGCTGCTGCAGGGTTAAGCCCATCACAGACACACAGGTATTTTCAAGGACAGACAGTAGCCACCCACCCCAGTCTCTGGTAGTGGCCAGATCCAACTCTGTGGGACCAACAAGGACCACCAAGGTTTTGGGTGGAAGGTGTGTTCTCCTGACAGGTCCCCACTCACCCACACAGCCCACACCAGTGGGGTTCAGCTCGAAGTCCTGTGGGCAGTTGCATAGGTAACTGCCAGGGGTGTTGACACACAGGCCATTGATGCAGTTGACAGGATCTGCACATTCATTGATGTCTGAAAGGATAGAAAAGTGAGGACTGGAGAAAAAAACAGATAAAAACTGCCACAAAAACCACAGCCCCAGCCTTAAGCTCTGTGCTGCATGTTCAGGATGTATCCCCACAGCCCCCCGACAGGTGGTTCTAAAGCTCTTCATGGGTAGGCAAAAACTTCATAGAAACAGACCTTGCTTCATCCTACCTCACGCCACCCTTCCCAGAGTCAGAAGAAAGGAGCAGAGCCACACCAAGCTTTCTCTCCTACCCACTGAAGGCTCACCTTGCAGCAGCAGCGTGGCCTTGCCGAGAGCAAAGACATCACCACATCACACAGGGATGCTTAACTGGCTCTAGGCTGCTAGTGCCAGTCCCTTTCATGGTTGGATTAAGCTCACACCACCAGATCATGGAGCAGTGAATCTCATCCAAGAGCCCTGTGAAAGTCCTTTACCTGTGCAGTTGCCTCCACTCCTGTCCAGTTCATACCCATCATCACAGGCACAGCGGAACATCCCAGGCAGGTTCTGGCAGGTCCCAAAGACACAGATATTCTGGAAGGTGCATTCATCAATGTCTGCAAAACAGGGAGAGCTGGGTACTCAGGAGCTGGCAGAGTGAGGACCAGGACAGGCCTCTCCTGCTCCCATCTCAAAGCAGAGCCACAGGCCAGCTGTGGGTTACTATCAAGATGGTTCCAGTGCCATGAGATATCATCTCCTGGGTGAGCAGGACTAGGCATGATGTGTGTATGCCCTCTCCCTTCATCCTTCTTTTGCTGATTGTCCACATCTTGTGTGGATTCTTGCCTTAGTCCAGCCTCTCTGCAGGCTGGGGACCAGCTCCTGCAAGTGGAAGAACTGGCACCTCAGGAACCTTGCACCACCAGGAAACGGTGGGTCTTGCTTTGGTGGGTCCTGCTTAGATCAGGTGGCAACAGTGCAGTGGAGAGACCAAAGCCAGAAAGGAGGTGGACAGTGGATGTCCTGGAGCAGCAGTCAAAGCTGGGCACTTACCCTGGCAGGCCTTGCTGTCCTCTGTGGGATTGAAGCCCATCTCACACTCGCAGCGGTAACCCCCAGGTGCATTGAGACACTGTCCATTCTCACACAGGTTTACGTTGTCAGCACACTCATCCACATCTAGAGAGAGTCAGGCAGGAGACTGACATGCCATCCACCCAGAGATGGGAGCTTCCCTCAGCTTGCCCAAATATTTCCCATGAGCTTGTTCCCACCCCTTTGCTGGGAGGCTGTGAGGAAGGGGCTGCAACACTTCCCATCGCCTCCATCCTCCACAAACACCTGCTGACAAGGTGGATCTCTGGTAAAAGAGCAGGCTGTGATACAGGGCAGAGTGTAGTGGCTTTTGAGAGGGAGCCCTGGCCCAGGCTGCCCAGGGAGAGTGTGGAGGCTCCGGCTCAGGAGGTTTCCAACCCCACCTGGACATGTTCCTGTGCCCCGAGCCAGGGGAAGCTGCTGGAGCAGGAACTGGGGCTGGAGCAGCTCTGCAGGGCCCTTCCTACCCCCACCATTCAGGTATTCTATGATTCTATGATCTGCCCAGACACAGGCTGCCAGATGCTGCTTCATGCTGCCGGTTAAGAATGGGTGACTCCATGTCCCAAGCAGGATACCCAAAGCACATTCCTGCTGCCCATTGAGCCCAGAGCCCTGACCTGAGCAGGAGAAGCCATCCCCGTTGAAGCCTTCTCGGCAGGCACAGCGGTAGGAGCCTGGGGTGTTGACACAGTTGGCATTCAGGTTGCATTTGTGCTCTTCAGTTGCACACTCATCCAGATCTGAGCAGGGAGAACATCCTTGTCAGTGTTCTGCCTCTGGCCTTTCCTCTAAGCCTGAGCAGCAGATGTAAGTCCTCGGGAAGCACACAAACGACCCAGGAGTCTGCACCCTCCAGGCATTTGGAGCACTCATGAAGCTCTAGCACATCTCTGTGAGCCTTTATGGCTCCTGAGGCTCGAGAGTATTTTAAGCCCAATGTTCACAAGTGCCCACAGAGCACCTGGACACATGAACATCCTCTCCATGGGATGAGAACTCACCATTGCACTTCAGCCCATCTCCGAGCCAGCCCGTGCGACACTTGCATTTGAAGCTCCCGGGCACGTTGATGCAGGAGGCATGCATGTCACAGTTATGAGCTCCAATCTCACATTCATCAATGTCTGCAGAAAGGAAGGAAGGACATCAGAGCTGACACAGCTCTGCTCCTCCAGGAGAGGAGAGAGCAGCTGGGTACAATCGTGCTGAGGGGTCTGGGGACCAAAGACTCCTGGGACTCTGAAACCCAGGGGATGGGAATAAGGTGCCAGGAGCTGAAAAGCTCATCTGTGCTCACCCATGGAAGATGAAGACAAAAGCAAGAGCAGGCCCCTGGCTTGGCTATAAAGTAGGAAAGCATTGATTCCTGCCAGCAGCCTGTCTTCCTGGCAATCTCTGCCTGCCCAGGAGGGGCTCTCAGCACACAACCACATCCCTGGGTGTCCACGGCATCCCCCCATACAGGGTATCAAAGTGTGGTGTTCTCTCCATGGCAGCTGCAGGAGGGGTTTGTGAGGATTCCCACCAGCACCCCTAGTTCCAGGACTGGTGAGTTCTCACCTGTGCAGCCTGTGGTTCCCTTCTTGACAAAGTAGCCCAACTGACAGTGACAAATGAAGGAGCCCTTTGTGTTTTCACACTCTCCATGCAGGCAGATGTTAGGGTTGAGGTCACATTCATTCACATCTGCAGGAGAAAAAAAGACTTGCTTGGCACACAAGAACCATGCCATGAGTCTGGAGCAACCATCTGTATCCCTCCCTCCATCCCACAGCAGCCCTGTGATGCAGCCTTGTCCTCACCAATACAGGTCTTCATGTCCAGGGATGCCATGAAGCCATCGAAGCAGAGGCAGCGGTACTCCCCGGGGATGTTGGTGCATTGGCCACCATCACAGATTTCTGGGTTGTCCTCACATTCATCAATATCTACACAGAGGAGACCATTACCAAAGACCTTAGAGCCAGTGAAAAGATATTGTAGGAGCAGGAGGGGGCTGGAGGGAGTCACTGAAGATAGTCACAGGAGGGATTTTGCCCCCCAGGAGGGGTTTTGTCCCAAATTGTGTAGTTACAGGACTCTGGAGCCTGGAATGAGGGGCTGGATATTGCACTGCAAAGCAAAATCATCTGCCCAAGGAAAGTCACTTCTCTGGAAGTGACTTAAAAATGAGCCCCACCCCTACCTAAAGCAAACACTATGGTTGACTGGCAATGGACACTGGGGTAGTAGCAAGGTACCTGAGGTCCCTGGGGCAGCACAGACCTACAAGAGTCAAGCTGACTGCTCACCTGCACATGATCTCTTGTCTGGCATCAGTGCATAGCCTTCACTGCAGCTGCATTCGTAGCTGCCCTCTGAGTTGGAGCAGTGTGTGTCACAGCCACCGTTGCTGATGGTGCACTCATCGATGTCTGGGGGAGAAGGGGCAATTCAGGCAGCAGCTTGAGTCACAGCCTGGGACACATGCCTTGCAGCAGAGCTGCTCAGACACAGTGCCAGTAACATAGACAAGGTAGGAGAGGTGCTGAAGAGGAAACAAAGCTCCCCTGGCCAGAAGAAACCATCTCTTGCCTTCTTTGCCAAGCACTAGCAGCTCACAGCAGTCTCAGGGCTGACAACAACCCCAAGCTGGCTGTAGCTCAACCAGAACGTTCCCCCTTTACCCCTACTGAGCATTACAAGAGGTATGAGGACAGGGAAGGGTTCTGGATGCATACCAGGGCCTTGGCAAAGGGGAGCACTCACCAATACAGCCCTGTCTGTCCAGTGTGGCCTGGAAGCCCGAATCACAGGCGCACTGGTAGGTGCCGATGACGTTGACGCAGCGGCCGTTGCGACACAGGTTGTCACTGAGGGAGCACTCGTTGATATCTGTGGTGAGAAGAACAGTCTGAGCAGCCAGCCATGCTGATGTCACCTTGAGCATCATCTGGTATCCACCTCTGGGAACCCCTCCCCACACTGCTTAATTTGTCAGAGTACAGCAGGTAAAACAACAGACATCATACATGCAACGAAACCCCAGGGGAGACCTTGGTACCTCCTGGATGAGCGTGTTCTACACACTGGAAGGAGAGATTTATGTGCCCAACAGGAGATTCAAGTCTCCTGGTATCACAGAATCATACAGTCTTATGGGTTGGAAGGGACCTGGAAAGCTCATCCAGGCAACTCTCCTGCCAGAACAGGACCAGCTAGAGTAGGGCACATAGGAACTCATCCAGCTGGGTTGGAATGTCTCCAGAGAAGGAGACTCCACAGCCCATCTGGGCAGCCCCTGCCAGTGCTCCCTCACCTCAACAGGGAACAGATTCTTCTTTGTGTTCCTTTGGAACCTCTGATGTTCCAGCTTGTCCCCATTGCCCCTTGTCCTATCATTGGACATCATTACCCTTGAAAGGTCTCTGGTCACAACATGGTTTTCCATCATCTCACCTATGCAAGTGTTCCCTTCAGAAGTCAGCTCATGTCCAGGGGGACAGATGCATTCAAAGCTGCCATCTGTGTTCATGCAGATCCCCCCTCGGCACAGCAGCGGGTCCCGCTCACACTCATTGATGTCTGCAGAGAACGACACGAAATGTGGAGGATTGGCCCCTTCAGCTGGGTTTGACCAGATAATGGAGTGGTGCTGGTGTCATGCACCACAGTCCTGTCACCCAGGATCTATCCCAAAGCAGTGGAACATCACAACATCAACAGGACAGCAAAGCCAGGGCTGGGTTCCTTGGCCTCAGTGGAACGTAGTGAGTGACATCAGGAGGAAAGGAGTGAAGAGCTTTGTGCAGAACAGCCAGCAAGGACTAGAAGGACAGTTCTTAGATCACATCCCACCTATCTGAGTGCACTTTCACAAGTCCCATCAGTGTTTCCTTGGCAAATGTGTAGTTTGATTGATAGGAGACTAACAGACAGGTTTTCTTGGTAACAACCTTCCAAGCAGTTCCAGTCTCATCCACTGAGCTGAGAAATAGTCTGGACAGTTCTGAGAGGAAATAATCACATGTGGGCAGAGGGATTGCACTGGAAGTGGAGAAACAGATGAAACTGCTGTGAGAGAGGTGTGATCAGTTAAAGATGGAACCAGGCTGCTGGTTATTAAGCGAGCTCATTAGTGGGAGAAGTCAGCAGGTCATCTGTGGAGACTGTGACAACCTCAGTCTCTCAGAAATGGAGGAGGAGCAGGAGGGAAATGATGGGTGTGAGCTGTGGTAACCCACACTACAAATGGAATGGAAAAGACAGAAAACCATGCCAGTGGCAGGACAGGGATCTATTTAAAAGAACCCAGGGAATCATATATGAGAAACAAATCAATGGTATTGAAGCATGTCACAGATTGATGTGGTTTGAGTGTCCAAGCCAAAGCAGAAAGAGCAGAAGAGGAAGACTAGATCAGGCAGACAAGTTAGTCTGGCTAGACAGACCAGAAGGGGAACATGGTATGCCAGGAATTAGAGGATAGCAAGAGTCTGGCTGACTTGTTGGAGACAAATTGAGGTGCTGAGGTCACTGAGGGGATGTGTTTTTTTTGTAAGCTACAAAAAGAAAATGATTAAATTGAAACCAGATGAGGATCTGAGAGAAGAAAGCCAAGCACTGGCCAGAGGGGAGGAGCTGTCAAGAATTATCTGAGGATAAAGGATGGTTAAATGGGCAGGTGAAAGGAAACCCTCACATTGCTAACTGGGAACTGAGCTGGGCAGGAGAATGCTGATGGTCCAGCACAACTTCTCATGAAGGACTTGATCTGTGCAAGGGTTTGAGAAGCTGCACAGGGGCCTGACTAATGGCTGTAGCTGGTATGAAACTGCTGTGGGTGCCAAGGAAAGGTGCAGAACCAGCAGCATTTGCTTAGATACCACATGTAAGTGAGAGCAGGTTGAGTGGCATTTCAGAAAAGACTCAGTGGAAAGCAACCCCAGATGAACTGGATTCACCATCAAGATTCAGGGCTGGAAGAGACACGAGCTATCAAATGGTGAACCTCCTGCTGAGCAAGGGATGAGGGATTTCCATGTTCTCAGGGCTGTGCAGGCATTTGGTTTCATGGCACATGTAGGATGTGCTATGACAGCAGGGGGCCAAGCAGTGCTATAAAGACCAAAGCTTAATATATCCTCTGATATAGGAGTGGAAATAATCCATCTACTAATTTCAGTAGTGATCTAATGATGATCTAACTGGAAGCTACTTGCAAGGAACATCTGTTGTCTAGAAAAGAGACCAAGCTGCATGTGGCTGGATTAAAATAACTGGTGTGGTATGTGAGACAGAGTTTAGGGCAGGTAATGGAGCTGGTAAAGAAGATGATTGTGGTGGCATAGATAAGGTGCCACATAAAAAGCTCTACAAGCTGAGAAACGTTATGCAACAGTGTTTTAAACTACAAGGTTTAATGTGTGGGTTGGACAGATGATGAATGCTGTCTGGAGATGGGTGTACATTTAGAGTGTGGAGATGGAAACCATCAGGGCAGAATAAGCACTAGATGGGTAACACAAGGCTGAAAAGAAGTAGAAGGAGGTGAGATGTCACACCAAGAGACAAGCCAAGTGTGTATGAGAACTGGACCTCTCTGAGTTGAAGCTGCTGGCCTGGCACAGCTCCCCAGGGTACAGCCAATGCCCAGGAGGAAAGTGGCTGTCTCCCTGTGTAGCAGGAATGAAAATACCAGGCTTGGATCCTGCCCCGGCTCAGTGGCAATGCCAGGCCCAAGCTCCAGCTGCTGGTGGCTGAAACAAGAAGGGAAGGTTAGTGGCAAAGGTTTGGTGCAAGGGAAGGTCGAAGTGAAGGAAGAGCACAAGGTAAAGAGTGAACATTGTACATGGACAGGATGGCCTTTGTATGCCATCACATGGGGACTGCAGGGCAATGCCCTTTGGGCACAGCAAGCAAGAGAGGGATGGGAAAGAACTTGAGAAAAGCTGGTGGGTGCCCTCATGGGCTCCCCTGTGGGCTCCCACAGCTGAGATAACAGCGGCCAGGAGGTGGCAGGGCAGGACTAGCCCAGGCTGCTCCCCTGGACCAGGTGCTATAGCCAGAGTCCTCCCTGACGCCAGTCTCCTTCCCCAGCTCCTGGGACGCCACCAGCCCATGTGCTGGGCACAGGCTCTGACCTCCGGTCCAGGAGGTCTTCATAAATAGAGTTGTCTGAGGGAAGGCTCCCAGTTTTTGCCCCAAGTCTGGCAAGCTTTTCACAGCCTTGCTCTGTGTGGTACAGAGCCCTGGGGCACTATCAGCACAGTCAATGGTGGGTTATTGGTCCAGGTAAGGCACAGCATCCACACAGGAGACACAGGCTACAGCTCTACCTCTTTGCCCTCCTTCTCTGGACAGGTCTGAGGCTACAGACAAGTCTTGCTGGGGACACAGCCTCTCCTTTTATGTCCTCCAGCTTCGAGGGCCCGTGCTGTGACTCATGAACCCCTGAATCCACTCTGTATGTGCTTTGCTGTCCTCACAGGGTTACACCTATGGAGCATTCCTCTCTCTCCACATGCTGCCCTTTAAGCTCTACCTTTGCTATCAAAGCAAAGCAGAAGGTTCATTTCCCTGGGGAGTGCAGAGGCTGCCAAGGCTCTCTGCAGCACAGAGACTCCCACAACACCCCCAAAGGGCAATGAAGAGCTTTGGCTTGATCCCAGGGAAGAAGCAGCCAGACACAGAGTGCAGCTTGGCACTAAGCCCTTTGTTAAATCTGGCACCAGCTATGTTCTTCCTTGTTGCGGAAGAGTAAGAGCAGTGTCCTGTCTGAGAGACAAGTCCTTACCCATGCAGTTCTTCATCATCATGAAGCCACTCTCGTAGCCCTCGAAGCACTCGCACTCGAAGCTGCCGGGAGTGTTGACACAGGTGCCGTGGCCACAGAGGTCGGGTGAGATGCGACACTCGTCAATGTCTGTGGGGGTGAGAAGCAGCTGAGGGAGGCAGCACAGACTAACAGCAGCCAAGCTGCCACTGGGCTGCCTCTCCTGCACATCCAAGTCAGTGAATAAAAGCTGACAAGCGTGGCCCAGCAGACCAAGGAGCTCTCTGAAGGGAGAGACTTGCTCTCTGGTGCAGGACTGAGCCTTCATCACATGAGCAGGAGAAGCCTTCTGCTCATGGTCCTGCCTTTGGCTTCTCAGCATGTCCCTGACTGCCACAACACCTCTGGGTACCATCATCATGCAAAGCATCCCACAGGGCAGGCAGGGCAGCAAGATGGGCAACAGTAGGAGAGGCCACTCTTCCCTTACCTGTGCAGTTCCTTTCCTCAGCATCCAAAGCAAAGCCGTTGCCACAGATACACCTGAAGCTACCAATGGTGTTTCGACAGGTCCCATGAGTGCACAGGCCAGAGAAGACCTTACATTCATTCACATCTGTGAGTGAAGGCAGAAGAGCAGAGTCTCAGGGAGGGGATGCCTGCAGTGATCCCAAGAGCAGGCAGCAGGTTCTTTGGGCTGTAGCTGAGATGGGCTTGAGCACAGCCCACACTCAGCAGCTCCCATTGCTTCTCACCTTTGTAGAAGGGCCTTCCTGAGAGCACATCTCCTCGGTTGGCAAAGCCGGGTCCCCTGGGGCAGATAGCTTTGTACTCACTGGAGCCAATCTTGGGACACTCCTCACAGTCGATGCCCCAGGCTGAGCCCACGGAGCAGCAGCACATGTCCATGCGGTATTTGCCTGGCAGAGGCTCCGTGCACTCATCTTCATCCCACTTCATGTAGCACTGTTCCACACGCACATCTGGTGAGAGAGCAGAGCTGAGTCCCTGCCTGCAGCACCCAAGCTCTGTTAAAGCCAGAGACAGCACTTTCTGACACATAGTTAGCAAGGTTCTTGGAACAGCTTTGGCTGGGGCTTCTCCAAACAATGCCCAGGTATTGGACGAGGTCACTTTGTTTGGGATGCTATAACATCAGGGCATAGGCAATCATAGGTTTGGTTTGGTTGGCAAAGCCCTTGAAGCTCCTGGAGTCCAACCCTTCCCTCATCCTGTCCAGCCCATCACTGACCCACAGCCCTCAGCACCTCAGCTCCACGGCTTTATCCCTCCAGGGCTGGGCACTGCCCCAGCTCCCTGGGCAGCCTGGCACAGGGGCTGACACCCCTCTCAGGGAAACAGTTCTTCCTCAGCTCCAATCTCAACCTCACCTGGGGAAACCTGAGCCTGTTTTCTCTTGTCCTACTACTTGTTACTTGGGAGAAGAGACTGATCTCCACCTCAGTCAAAACTCCTGTCAGGGAGTGGTAGAGAATGATGATCCTTTGAGCCTCCTTTTCTGCAGGCTGAACATCCCCAGGTCTCTCAGCTGCTCCCCATCAGACTTATGCTCCAGACCCTTCACTTAATAGTATGGACATGGCCAGCCTTTGACCATGGCAACTGGGTCCTCCATGTCAGTAGTGTAGATGGGCCCTATGAAGGGCAGAAGTGTACCACTGTGTGCTCAGAAAGCAGCCATGAGTTGCTGTAGAGCTCTTTGGATGTGTCATTAACCTGTTAGCTTATCTATTTGGCTATCCCTGAACTTCACCCAGCATCTGGATGCTGCCTGGATCTGGGTACCTGAAGTAAGGGCAGCCTTGCCTTGGTCAGGCTGTGGCGTTTGGCAGCCCTTACCAGATATGATGTGCCATCCCAAGTCTACTCTACATGGTATCGGCAGGGGTGTTTGGACTTCTGTAGAGGGTGAGATGAGGTGTCCTTACCCACACATGTCCTAGCAGTGCCATCAAGGGTCAGTCCTTCTGGGCACTCGCAGCGAAAGGAGCCGGCTGTGTTGACACAGCGACCGTTTGGGCACACACCAGGGAAGACCTCACACTCATTAACATCTGTTGGCACAAAAGCAAGAGGCAGGCATGAAAGTGGCACATGGCCAAGCCCACTATGACCTTGGGAGGCTCCTGGAGGAGACAAAAGAAACCCAGAGCTGCCCACAAGATTAAACCAGGCAAATTGTCCCAATGAAAACCACGTGCTCCAACCAGAGCCAAGCCCAGACACCTCTGCAAGGAAGCTGCATTGCAGAGTCTGGTCAGACAGACAGACACACAGGCAAGGGGGTGCTGCTGCATGGCTGAGACAGCACTGGCAGTGTGGCCTCAGGGCTCACAAACATGAGTACTGCTGATGGAGCAGCTAAACCTGGTAAAAGCCCTTTCCAGGCACGAGTGACAAGCAAACAGTAGCAGTCAGCACGGATTGAGCAAGGGGAAGTTGTGCTTGAGGAGTGGGGTGACATTCTGTGACGCAATGACAGGCCCAGTAGAGAAGGGAAAAGTGGTGGCCACTGTCTACCAAGACTTTAGTAAGGCCTTTGACTCTGTCATAAGATCCCCTCAAAGACAGTTGCTGAAGTTCAGGCTGGGTGAGTAGATGGCAAACTGGCTGAATGGCAGCACCCAGAGACGGGTGTTTAGTTTAGTTGAGGGCCAGACACTAGCAGTGTGCCTCAGGGTCAATACTGGGTCTAATCATGTTTAACATCTCCATTAGTTATCTGGATGATGGGGTAAAGTATGGTCTCAGTAAATCTGCTGATACAAAACTGGGAGGAGATTTGTACCATGCTGTCATCCAGAGGGACCTTGGCAGGCTGGAGGAACCTCCTGAGCTTCAACAAGGCCATGTGCAAAGTCCTGCACCTGAGAAGGATCAACCCCACACATCAGTGGATGCTGGGGGTCACCCAGCTGAAAAGCAGCTTGGCAGAAAAGGATCTGGGGGCTCCTGGTAGACACCAAGTTGAACATGAGGCAGGCATGTACCCTCGCTGCAAAGAAGGGCTGCATCAGGAGTGTGAGCAGCAGGTTGAGGGAGGTGATCCTTCTCCTTCCCCTCTACACAGCAGTGATGAGGCCAGTCTGAGCTCCTCAGTATGACAAAGAGATGGACACACTGAGAGAAGCCCACATAAGGGGCAAATCCCCCACCAGACACACAAAGCCAGGTCAGCAACAAATGAGCCCCACGCTCCCAATCGAAAGCCTCGTGCATCCTTGCAGCACTTTACCTTCACAGGTGACCCCCTTCATCCTGGCATATCCCCTGGGACAGGCAGTGTCTGGAAGAAAAGAGAGGTAGGTGAGCAGGGAGAGGGGCTGTGTGCTGCCTGGCTGGGCTGTGGCAGGCAGAGCCTCACCGATCTCGCAGCGCTCGCAGGGGCTGCCCCAGGCTGCCCCCAGTGTGGCACAGCACTCGGACTTCAGCGTGGCCCCGTTGATGTTCACCTCGCAGCGCCCGTCCTGGATGTTCAACCAGCATGTGCCCTTCATGCTGTCTGTAAAGGGGTAAAGACAAAGGTGGGAGTGAAGAGTAGCTCTTCAGTAGAGGTTCTCAGCTGGGTTGCCACGAGGAGCAGCCAAAGTCCCTGAGCTGTGTTGGGACTGTTGCTCTGTGTTATCTTTTTAAGCTGTGGGACTATGCACTTTGCAGCACTGACACAAACTGTGTGGTCCCCAGAGCCCTGGCTCACTGCTCTGCTGCAGAGCAGCATCTCTGTGCTCTCTCATACAACTGCTCCCATGCTTGTTCTGTGTTCTGCTCTTTTCTCTAGTCCCAGATCCTCTTCTGGGTGGAAAAAGTCCTTTCTCTCCAGCTCTCCCTATGATGCTTTGCAAGGCCTTGACCATTTAGGAGTGGGAAGTGGTACCTTCTTATCATCTTGATGAGAAGGGATCTACTACATCTTGAAGTGCCTTGATGTCAGCACACTACAAACCTTTTCTGGTGAGCCCTGGGACAACTTGTAGAATCATTTGGGTTGGAAAGGTCCTTTAAGCTGCTGAAGTCCCGGCCCTCCCCTCACCCTGCCAAGCCCACCACTAACCCATGGCCCTCAGCACCATGGCTTTGCAGTAGCTCCAGGGATAGGGACTCCCCCACCTCCCTGGGCAGCCCATTAACTGGTAATTGTTATCAACAGCTGAGGAAACACTGAGAGAGAGACACCTCAAAGAATCCTCATCTCTAAGGCAGGAGCACAGAATTTGCTTCAGATGAACAACAAGGGGTGATGATGGGTGCTGCTGATATCAAAGCTGCCTGTAGAAGGCCAAATCCTTACCCACACAGATGGTGCCACTGGGGTCCAGCTTGCTACCTGGGGAGCACTCACAAGCAAAGGAGCCAGCATTGTTCCTGCAGACACCGTTCACACAAGGGTTAGAGGTGCACTCATTGATATCTGTAGGAAGAAAGGGACTGTCACTATTGTGGGTGCCATAGGACTCAGTTTTCTGAGCCAGAGACTGAGGGAGATGAGAAGCAAGGAACACAAAGAAAGGAGTTTATCAGCTATTCAGAGGATCACCAGTCCAGGTCATAGGAGCCTTGCATGTAGGACACAGGTGGGCACTGAGAGCAGACACCATGGAGTGAGTGAGCTTTGTCAGGACTGAGGGAATGGATGGACTGAGAGGGGTTGGTGCAACTACTGGGGAATAATGGACTCACTCCCTCAGGGCTGCTCCTGGCTGTGGTGAGAGCAGCCCCAGTGCTGAGTAGGGCCTTCATGTACCTGTTGGAACCAGGTGTGAGGCCACATGGCATTTGCCATTTTTCACTTTCCTTCCAGAAAATCCTGGGCTTTTCTTTTTTTCTCTAAACAGCCATTTATGTGCAAAGTGCCAGTTCTCAAATGTCTGAGTTTGTGGTCAGGAAACAATTTCCCTCCCTTCAAACTGGAAGCTTGCAATCAACTCCCTCAAACTTGCCATTTTGGTCAGCTTTTTGCTACAATTTTGGGGACCTAGAGGAAATTATGCTGGCTTTCAGTCACTGAAAAGCCCAGATGTTCTGGGTTTGGATGTCCACTATTTAGAATGAAGTGTGAAATTTCCCCCCACTAAGAAAACAACTCCAAAGCCACAAACCCAAAGGCTGGAGCTGCTCCAGCTCAAAGCACTGCGGTCAAAAGGAAACCAGAGACAGCTTAGACCTTGAGTTCCCTTTGAGGCCAGACCTCAGGCTGTAGCTCTTTATAATCTTGTGAGGATGTTCCCCACTGCCTCTAGAGTCACATTACCTTCACAGGTATCTGTCTCTGTCCTGAAGACAAAGCCCTTGGGGCAGGTGCAGGTGTAACTGCCGGGTGTGTTGCGGCACAGTCCGTTGTCACACAGCAAACGGTTGACAGTGCATTCATCAACGTCTGTGGGCAGAGAGATGAGGTTCCTGAGCTATAGCATCAGGTGCCACTCTTCTGTTCTGCCAGCCCCACAGAGCTCTGGCAGCCTGAGAGGCACAGAAAGGCAATGCCACCCTCAAAGCAACACAACGTGGAAAGGATGTTAAATCATCGCACAATGTGCCTTTCCACATGGCCAAGGATGTGCACAGTGCTCCAGGGCATTAGCTGCTGGATCATCTCAGGCTCATATCAGCTCTATCACAGAGGGTGTGCATCTGATTCCCACCTTCTCCCCATCAGCACTGAGCTCCTGGAGCTGGGCTGCCCTGAACTCACCCACACAGTTCTTGCCCGTGGGGTCTGACTCGTAGCCCAGGTTGCAGATGCAGCGGTAGCTCCCACGCAGGTTCTCACACATGCCATTGGGGCAGATGTCTGGGTTGAGGGCACACTCATTGATGTCTGCACAGAGCAAGGAGTCAAGTCAGATGGCCCATGGCAACCACAAACACACAAAACTTCCATTCCCCCGATTCTTTGTTGCTCCTTGGTGTCAATAGCCAGCTGGGGCATCCCTCTGCAGAAATCTCCCCATCCTGTCCTACCTACCCTCCTGTTTGACCCAGTATCCCTGTCTTCTCCTACTGGTGCTGTGGAGGTGGGCAACTTTGTTCTGGGGATACACAGCTGATCTAGCATAGGGGTCTGAGCTTAGGAGGAAAGAGAGAACTGGATAAGGTGTTAAGTCCAGGCTCAGATCCATATCAAGGCTTCTCAGGTCCTTCTTTTACATTCTCAAGTCCCCTTACAGTGTGTCTATCCCAGGTCCTCAGGTCAGATCATTTCTGAATCCCTCCTATTGCAAAAGGTATGAGGAAGAAGCTGTTTGTAAGCAGGATGCTGGGGCCAACTAGGGCAAAGACAGAGCATGATGGATAACTTCCCTGTGCAAACACAGCCCTACCACAGGGGCTCATTGCCAGAGGCAGAACAAGGCAAGGAGAGCGTGCTGGGGGCAGCTGGGCTAGTAGCAGTTCATGCCTGTAGCTAGATGGTCACAGCAAAGCCCTTCTGATGGCAAAGCTTCTGTATGTCCTAGCCCAGGCATGGTCCATGGGCTGAGAGGTTGCACAGGCTGCCAGACCACTCTGCTGCCAGGCTGGAAGAGGTTCTGATCAGGCCAAAGTAAATTTCCTTTCCCTATTGCTGACATAAAGAACAGTCTGAAAGCAGCTTGGGCAACCTGGAAAGAGAGAAGTGGGGATCTGTGGCCTCTGCCTGGTTCCTGGTGGGGCAGGGACAGAGATGAGTATGTTTAGGTGAAGGCAGGGCTTGGGAAAGGGGCCAAGTCCTACAGGATAGCAAAACCCCAGCTTCAAAGGCTTGCAAAGTGCCTCAGACAAATCCGGCTCAAACTGAGACATTTTTTGGTTCTGCAGCACTTCCTCCTCCATCAGCACCACCAAGTGCCCAGTGCATGTGGACAGTAAACCAGAAGGGTGGCAATCTGGTGGGCAGCATCTCTTCCTCAGCATCATCACCTCAACTGCCTTTTTGGAGCAAAGCTCCACTTCCTAGGCAAAGACATTTTACCCTGGCAAGAACCATCCTCCCCAGAGCACAGGGCAGGTTTGTGTAAGTGTCCTCACACTCCCATAGTGCCAGATGGCAAATAGCCCAGGCCAGGGCTTCCCAGACACTGCTGGCCTTTGTCTCCAAGCAGTTGTAGTTCAGTTGCATCCCCAGGGAAACACAACCCTGGAGAATGCTGAGTGCTTGTAGACCTGGCTGCAGGCAGCCACAGGCTGACCAGAGCATGTCTGACTTTAGCTTCTTGCTAGAAAGCATCTTATCACGAGCCTGACTTTGGCCAAGACATGGTGCCCTGGAAGGAAGCCCAAGAAGCCACTGGGGTTTTGCCTCTGGCTCCTTCCCATTTGGAAAGTTTCGAAAGGCTGTAGCTATCTGGCTGCTTCGTGCTCTTCCTGCTGATCCAAGCACTGCCCAGGGCTGGCAGCACAGCCTCCTGCCTGACCTCTTGCACAGCTGTCTGATTCAAAGCAGCCCCTTGGCAACACAGCCCCACGCTGAGCTTATCACCTCCCTCTCCCTGGGAGACTGTGAACCCTCTTGTCCCAACACCAAGGAGCTGGAGGGCAGAGGAGAGAACCAAGCAAGAGGATGCAATTTGTCACACTCTGCATTCCCATCAAAGCAGGGAGGAAAGCCAGATTCTGTGTGTGCCTCCCCACAAATGTAGTTCTCACGAGGTGCCAGGAATCAACCACTTGATTCAATGCCCAGTCCTCAGGGATGCTTGCTCAACATCAACTCATGGTGCTTTCGGGAGGAGAAAAAAACCACATAGCACCCCACTCCCTCTGTGCCACCCACAGACACCCACTGACAGGGAGGTAGGTGCTCACACCCAGCCAGGCAATGCAGCTGCCCTGTGCTCACTCACAAACCGCTCCCCATGCACGGGCACAGCGAGCTGAGTCTCCAGCACGGTGCCAAGCCTCAGCACTCGCCCCCACGCTCACACAGATGCACTCACACCCCACCCAAAGCAGCTGAAAGGAAGAGCTGAGAGTGACATTTGATGTGCCTGGCTTAGGATCTGCCAGGTGGGATGCACATACCTCTGCCATCAGCTGTTATCCCGATGCCACTGCTGCAGAGAGCCTGGAATTCCGCTGTGTGGGAAGCACAACAGAGCCATCAGCTCTTGTACACAGCTCATACACACTGCAATTAACTCTGGTTAACATTGGATTCACTGTTTGTTTGGTACATTGTCATCTGTGGCTTTCCAAGCAGTGTCTGTTTATGCAATGTGTGCTTGAGAGCTGACACTTGCAGTCCAGCACTGGGAGAATCCCTGCAATGGGATCAGCAGCAGCTTTGCAGATCCAACCTCCATTTGTGGATGCTGTGGCATCCTTTTCCCCCCTACCTATAGCTGTCCTGTGTCACCACCAAGCTGCTTAGGTCATCTCAGGGATCTGGCTCTGAGAACCTTCCTGGTTTTTTTAACAAACTCAGATGGAAAAGGAGCTCACCGGAGTTTTTGGCTGGACAGGGTTGACAGGGCTCTCCGAAGCCATGGTCTGGGTTTGCACAGCAACACTCAGACTTAGTGACTGCTCCTGGAAAGGGACGAGCACAGGTGCCTTTTTTAATGCCTCCATAGCAGGTACTTCTCATGTGGGTGTCCACACAGACCCTTCCATCCACCCCGATGGCCAGGCCCCCGAGGCACTCGCAGCGGAAGGAGCCCTCGGTGTTGATGCACCAGCCGTTCATGCAGATCCCTGGCGTCTCACACTCGTCGATGTCTGCAAGAGGAAGCACAAACTGGCTGTTTGTTACCTTCCCACAGGCAGTAGAACACACAGGCAGCAGCTTTGGATTGTTTTGCATGTAGACTTGAAGATGAAGAGGGAACCAGTGGTGTAGGTTAGTGCATTGCATCCACTGTGTACTCTGCTGATTGCTCTTGATGGGTCAAGGGAAGGGGAAAGGGATCTGGGCTTGCTCCTGAGACCCAGCCCCTTCTCAGAGTAGCAGAGTCAGGTCTCAGGCTCAGAGATGACTCAGAGAATTCACCCTGTGTCACAGCAGCACATTGAAGAACTGCCATGTTCCTTTCTGCCTTCTTTCTCCACTCTGTCTTCACATCCCAAGCTTCCAGGCTTTGCACACAAACTGGAATGGAATGTGCTGCAGAGGCTGGGAAAGCTGTGGAGGTGGCTGCTGACAGCTCACACTGACCATACAGCACTTCACAGTCCTCTTTCAGAAAGAGGATTCCAGCTCCAATTTGTGCTGAAGTAGTGGAGGTGCAAGAACATTTCCCCTTGTGCCCATTCTGCTGAGAGAGGGCAATTTCTGGTTGCAGAGCAGGAGACAGTTGGCAGCCTTGGTTTTTCTCAGCTTCCCTTAACCTCAGACATACCACAGGACCCCTGGGAAGGTGGACAGCAGGTTGGGAAGACAGCAGAGATCAAACCTGGGGACCTACTCACCAACACAGTAGCGCCCATTAGGAGCCAGCACAAAACCAGGCTTGCAGATGCATTTGAAGCTGCCATCCTCATTGATACACATCCCATTGAGACACATGTTGGTCGTGGCACATTCATCATGATCTGGAGAGGACAAGTAGAAAATGTGAGCTGAGCCTGAGAGCTGCAGCAAGACTCCCCTGAGCTCAACCAATCTCTGTCCCTCATCTCATGGTCAAATTGCTTCTTATGGCAGCGGGTGCTAACCCTCAAGGCAGAGATCCCAGTGCATCCCTGATGCTCTCAGTACAGTGCAGGTCAAAGCAGGACTCAGACACTGGCTGCTGGAGAACATTCTGCTTCCAGACCCAGCCCTGCTCTCGCTCCTGGACCCCAAAACCCACCGGAGCACCCCAGGAGCTCTAGCACCCCAATAAAAACACCATCCTGTTTCCATCCTCTCATTTCAAGCTGGACTCTGCCCTAGAGATGGAATCATAGAATAATAGAATGGTGGGGGTTGGAAGGGACCTTTAGAGCTCATCCAGTCCAACCCCCCTGCAGAAGCAGGTTCACCTAGAGCAGGTCACACAGGAACGTGTCCAGGCGGGTCTTGAAGACCTCCAAGGAAGGAGCCTCCACAACCCCTCTGGGCACAGCACAGATTAAAATAACCACCAATTCTTAATGAAGACAGTCTCAGCTCAGTCCCAAGCTCCCCAAGACACATCAGGGAACAGCTCACCAACACAGTTCTTGCCATCAGGAGTGATTTCAAAGCCAGCGTTGCAGATGCACTGGAAGCTGCCGTCAGTGTTCACACAGCGGCCGTTCCTACACATCACTCCATTCATGATGCACTCATCAATATCTGGCAGAGAAAGAAACATCAGCAAGCAGCAGCAGGTGGAATGAGAAGTAGTTCCAGTTTAATAAGCTCCATGAGAAAAATCAGGCAAACTGAAAAGCTGTGGGCAGAAGCTCTGGAGGCAGCACAACACGAGGTTAGAGCTCAGGGATCTCAGACCCTCCATGATGTCCTTATCAACCTCCCAGCCCAGAGCCCCTAGGCCCTAGGGGCCCCTAGGTCTCTGATAACTCCCTCTGACACACTTGCAGCACACTTTGTCCTCCCAAAAGGAGAGGCAGAAAGTACTCACCAATGCAAGCCTGCTTTGTGGGAGTGCTCTGGAAGCCTTCGTGGCACTTGCAGTGGTAGGAGCCAGGTGTGTTCACACAGTCCCCATGCACACAGGGGCTGCTGGAGCACTCATCCACATCTGCAAGAAGAAAAGCCTAAACCCATGAGTCACTATTATACACAGCAAGCTACCAGGACAGGCAACAAAGTCTGTCTCCTGTGAGCTGCTGAGCCAGTCCTTCCAACTCCAGTGCCCAGCATCCTGACAGCACAGTCAGCAAGGTCCTTCTTTTGAAAGACATCATCCTCCTAATTCTAATTCCTTGGAGTCATCAAGCCTCTGAGGAGGCTTGCACAGCCACCAGCTAGCTGGGGGGACCATGGAGCTGCAGCTTAAGCCTGTGGGGTAAGCAGAGCAGTAAGCAGCCCAATAACTGGCAGAGCACTCTGCCCTTCCTGCACCTCCCTCATCACTGGTGCTCCCTGGAGCCTGGTTCTGTGGGGCTTCCCACTTGTGGCCACGGGAACCAGTGGCACCACCCCAGTACTGAGACTCTGACCAAGCAGTGACAAGCAGCTAAGTCAAGGGCAATGTTGTGGCTACCAAAGCAGATTTGTCACCCTGGGTGATGCCTGGGGGCAGACAGATCCATCCTGTCATGCTGCTTCATTACCTGCCACAAGCCCTCTACCTCCAGCCTCTCCTGGGGAGCTCTGATGGGGATGGGGGCTGTGGGGCAGCAGCTCGAGGTGCTATTAGGAGAGGGCACAGGGCACAGTTGGAGTTGACCAGGTGCTTGTCAAGCACAGCCTACTCACCAATGCATTCTCCACGCACGTCCTGCTTGTAGCCCATGTTGCACTCGCAGCGGTAGCTGGATGGGGTGGGGATGCAGCGGCCGTTCAGACAGAGGTTAGTGAAATGTTTGCAGATGTCAATGGTCTGATTCAAAGTGGCAGTTCCTGGAAAGCACAGAGACAGCATCAGGTAGAGGATTACAGCTCCCTTGATAATCCCCAGGAGGCAGGGTCAGTGAGTCCAAACACAGAGCACTGCTGCCCCTGGGCCCTGAGCAGCCATGGGGCTGTGGGCACAAACTCAGCTGCAGGGTGTTGCAGTACCTGGTATGTTCCTACCCCACTGCCACACAGGAGCTGGCACAGCCTCTGAGACTCAATCATAGAATTGGTTTGTTAGGCAAAGCTCTTGAAGCTGCTGCAGTCTCAGCTCTCCCCTCACCCTGCCCAGCCCAGCACTGACCCACAGCCCTCAGCACCTCAGCCCCATGGCTTTGGGATCCCTCCAGGGCTGGGCACTGCCCCACTCAATCAATATTTATTGACATCCAGTGCATGTTCACAGGCATCAGGCCTTAGCAAGGAGTTATTCGGGGATGCACATGAGAGGGGTGTCCAAGGTGGCAGGAAAAGCAGTTTTGTTTTGGGGAGGCCGAGCGTGAGGCAGTGACGTGAAAGCTTCATTCCTAACTGGTAATTAGAAAGATATTCTGTACTGGACCCAGACACAGCTCCTTTGCTCTGCCAGCAGACACTGTTTGATCTGCTTCTGGGCTCAGCATCCTGCACAGCATTAATGTCACATCCCATCACTCCCCCCACCCCCCTCCTTGTGTCAAAACAAAGCTCGCAGCTGGCTGGGAGCTCGGGCTCTGTGCTGCCGGAGCAGTGGGACAGCACGCAGCCAGCCACGCTGCCTGTGTTCTGAGACAGGCAGCCAAACTGGGGCAGCAGAGTAGGAAAATCATTTGAATTACCAATGCTTGAACTTCCTGGGCCCATTCCAGGCAGACCTGGGATCCCTCCTTGTCCATTTGCCCCATTTGGGCCGATGCCTCCAGGCCCGTTGAGTCCAGGCCCAACACCATTGGGCCCGAAGCCAGGAATTGCTGGGAAGCTGCCAGGGAAGCCTGGCACGAGCGGGAGTCCCTCGATGCAAAGCCTGCGGTACTCATCTGAAACAAAGCAGCTGCCTTAGTGCTTCTCCAAGAGTGCCTCAGTCCCCCCCCCCTTCCTGCCTCTGTCAGAAGGGAGAGAACAGAGGGATGGGGATAGACCTGGAAGGAGTAAAGAAAGTGGGTGCTGATGGGAACAGGGCAGGTGGGTGAGGAGGATTTGAACATCCTTCACCCTGCAGGAGATGGTGAGACACAGCTTGCCAGGGTGTTTGGCAAGAGCTGCTTGAAGTGGGTTGAACAGCTGGTCTGTGGCTCCCTTCATGCAGCAAAGGGCAGGACACAGTAGTGCCAGACACGGTGAAGCTCTGCTCTGCTCAGAGCTGGTGATGAGAAGACAGGCAGAGAGATACATCTGTGCCTTCTCGAGGCCTCCTGCTGCCTGGGCTCACCCTCATCTGGCCCTAAGGTTTAGTTACAGTGGGAGCCAAACAGAGCTGAAGGGGTAGGAGGAAAGGGATAAAATCTTGCCTTGGCTGAACTCATCTGGCTCACCTTCAGATGAGACCCATGCAAGGGAGCCAACGTCCCTGCCTGACCTTTCTCTGTGTGTTATGCTGATGACTCTCCATGCTAAGCCTGGGGTACCACTGAGACCATCAGAGCCAGGAGTTGCTCCCAGCAGCAGGTGGAGCACTTACCAGAGCCCCTGACAGGGCACATCTCTGGGGTCTGAGCAATGGCCCAGCAGCGCCCTGAGTCACAGCAGCACTGCATCTTGGTGTACTGGCCAGGGAGGTCTCCTGCACAGCGGCCCCCGATCAGGGCAGAGAAACACGTCCCAATCCTTTGGTCTGCAAAAAGAGAAGAAGGAGACACGTTCACCATGTGTCAGTATCACACTTCTGGTCATGTCCTCAGTGTCTGTAACCGATGGTGTCTCTTCCAACGGTCCAACGGTCCAACGGCCCAACCTGTTCTGCCTCATCCTTCTAGAAGGTTCTCCAGCATCTTCATCTGGGGCACAACGTTCCTCATCCCCCAGTGTTACATCTCACATTCCCAATCAGGCTCCTAAAATTACAATAAGCAGCCAGACCAAGAGCCAGAAACAGGCAGGAGGTGGGTAATCCATCAGTCCCCTTTGGGAGCTGCCTTCCTTGCCCTGCAGGAAGGACAAACTGACTCACCAGAGTCTGGCTGGATTCACGCAGGAGGAAGCAGATCCCCCATCTCATCCCATGCTTCCTCAAAGAAATGGGATTACTGAAAGGTGTCTCCCTTCTCTGAGGGAGTTTCTGCACTGACAGGGGTCAGGAGTGAGTTGTCCCACTGAGGTAGCCCATCAGTTGGGAGAGGGAACAGGCTGGGGGGTGGTGGTCAGCAGGAAACCACTGCTAACAGTGACACTTCCACCACTGGACAGCCTGATCCATCTTCTCAGTGGAGACAGACAAACTATTCTGGACTTCAACAAAACAGCACCCTGGGGCTGAGATATCCATTCTTCAGGTTCCTCCTCTGATGATAATGTCTGTCTTGCTTATTTATATTACACTTGTGACCAAGGGTTGACATCAGTGCCAATATAACAGTACAACAGACCCTGAACTTGGCCACGTGGAGAGCACTATCTTCTCCTCTCTTGGGCTGTTGGACCCAGCATGTTATATTTTCCTCTAACTTCTGCCACTAAAAACACTTCCCTATGACAAAAACAACCCAACACTGCCTGCTACTATTTTGAGGGTTCCCAGACAGTGAGTGGGCATTCCCCAGCCCTTCCTGCTCTAGGCTGGAGCCTTGGCTGCAGCAGCCCTTTCCCACAACCACAGAAGAATCTCCAGGGTTGGAAGGGACTTTGAAAGATCACCTAGTCCAACAGAGCTGGCAGGCCAAGGTGGTCAGACATGTCCTGCACTACTTTGGTCAGGCTGCAGATCCATGCACAACCCTTCCAGTGTTAGTTAATGACCCCCAGTGCTGTGCTAAACAAGGACTTTTCCACAACCATCACTGTCCAGTGTGGTCCTGCACATCTCAGGCTTGGCAAGGACCTGCCTCCCCTTCACTGTATTCAATGGCAAATGTCCCACATCCCAGGCTTCCCAGGAGGAACCATTCCCTGCCAGGTCTCAGTGGTCCCAGCATCTCTCACTAAACAAATAGAGCTATACCCAATTCCACTTCCCTCCGGCCTGATCATTCCTGTTCCCAGTGGAGGCCTGTTTCAGGTCATGGGTGAATTCCCACAGCCTGGATTGAGCTTGGGAGGAGAACGTGCCCTGGATGGTGGTCAAAGTCCACGAGCCTGGCCAAAACCACAGACACCAAAGCCTGGCACCAGTGTTTGGTGTGTGTGGCTTCTGGACAAGGCCCAGGAGACTGAGGGTCTTTCACACGTCTAGCAGGCTCTGTCTGGCACCAGATCCTCTAGGAAAACCTGGAATCTTCCACTCATTCATCTCCTGTCCTTGTTTCTCAAGTAAATTAATGAGGGGGAAAGTCTAGTCTGATTTTTCATCTGTGCCTCTAGACTGACATCAGCCAGCAGGCTGACACTGACCTGCAACAGAATGGAAATGAAGAGCTTGAGGCTGTTTGATCTGTGGGCTGTGGTTAAGTTTCCCCTCTAATCACAGCTCAGCAACTTGCAGAGGACACTGACCCCATTTAAAGCCAGGGTGACTAAGCCAGCAGGTCTTTTTTCCTCAGAGCCATCCTACTAAGGTTCAGCATCAACTGTTCCCTTTTAGAGAAGTTTATCCACCAAAGGGACTTGCAGAAAGCCAGAGGAGACTAGGAGAAGTGAAACTTGAGTGAGGTGACAGGTCTTAGGGTTGAGCTGAAATGAACTTCTAGATATGAGGGTGAGTAGTTTGGAATGAAGCCTTTAGGCATTAGAGATGAGAGATCCCACCCTGCTCCTTCTGTTCTTCTGTGGCATGTTTGCTGTCCCAAAAGCTGTGCTCCACGGTGACAGCCAGTTAATGGGGCAAGGAGTGATGTGGAGAACACAGCCTCCTTCCCAGCAGACAGACATGTGCTGACAAGTTTGACAAGGCAGGGAGGTCACAGCAGTTTGTGTCATGGAGGGAATGGTCTAGCCCTGGTTCATCTGGACAAATGTTTATTACATTCAGCTGCTTGTGCTGTCGTTTGTAATAATCTCTCTCAGAAATGAAGGTCAAAACTAATTGAAAACTCATCTGGAGCTGCCTTGGGCAGAGAGAGGGGTGGATGGAAAGAACAGTGGGTCCCTGCAGTCCCTCTGTGACCTCCTGCAGGACCACCCACATGCTGGAGGTAACAAGCACAAAGCCACAGAGGTTTTGTTCTGCTTTCCTCTGCAGCTGTTGAGGGAACAGGTTTGCACAATAACACAGTCAATCAGATCATGCTGCAGGAGAGAAAGGAGGTAAAATTCCTCACACAGAGGTGGGGGATAAGAGCCACAGGCCCATCAGAGGTCTCCAATTCCCACAGGCTGTGGATGCTCAGGAGGTCCAGCCATGAAAGGTAGAGCAGGAGATGGAGTTTGTCCTGCTTATCATACTGGGATAGGAGCAACTCCAAGATGGAGCTTTCTGCTGTGGTCTGGCAGACTCTGAACCCATCTGTCTAGGCCATGGTGCCCTCTGTGTGTGTCCTGATGCCCAGGAGAAGCCCTACACCAGGGGCTGCACCATCTCAGTGCTCTGGGAGCTGTTGGGAGGCTCTGCTCAGGGTCCCTCCCCAGCTCCTGATTGATGTTTTGAGCCTGTGCCACTCACACCACTTCCCTTTTGTCCTTTCTTGCCCTCCTCAGTATCTCCTCACGTTACCTTTTTCCTCTTGCTCTTTCCTTCCCTGGATAATGACCAAAGTGGTCAAAAAGGTGAAGCCCTCAGTAACACCCCTCAACGTTCTGTTCTCTAAGAACTCTGGGGCTTTGCAATGATCAGCAAGATCCAGCCTTACCCAGACCTTTAGGCAGTAAAGATGCCAATGTTGCCCAAGAAGAGCTAAGACCAAATCTCTCAGAGCTTTTTCTTCAGTATCAGGGTAAAAAGAGCAAAGAAAGCAATGTGTAGGAGTGCTGACTTGCAACAAGCAAGGGAACACCATGTGCATGTCTGGAAATGTACCTGAAGGGCCACTTTTCTCAATTGAAAATTCATCTTTGAAGCTATTCCTGAAAACAAAACCAACCCCCTCACCAAGTCAGGGCCCAGTGGAGCAGATCCCTCCTGCAGCCTGCTAAACACTGAGCCTGCCTTCTGCAAGCACAACTGAATGAAGCTGCTAAGAACATGTGTGGAACTGGAATCTTTGTGTGAGGCACAGGTGGCTGAATCATTCGTAACTGTTCATTTCACAGGCTGAAAGACTTTCTCCAGTGACACCACTGCTCACGGTTTACTGGGGCTAATGAGATCTGGGATCAACTCGAGCTCAGTGTCTTGCTGTTTCAGCTGCAAAAACTCCAGGAGATTATTCAAATGCAATAAAAAGGGGTTTACTTTGCTAAAAAGGGAGGGGAGAGGGATGGGGATATGTCAAAGCTGCCACCATAAAGTCACCACATGGCCAGGGCTGGTGCTCCCTGATATATGAGATACTGTGATCACTTCTAGTCTAAACATCTGAGAGGTGGCAGTGGGACAATCTCTTTGGCTCTCTCCTCATGCTGTAAAGGTGGCCACATGATTTATCCCTTCTCAATTTTACAAGTTATTTCTTTGATTGATTTCATGGGACATAAATTGTGGGCGCCAACCGCCATAAACTCCCAAAACCCTCCCCCAGCAAATGACAGAAGCAGAGTTTGCAAACTGTGGCTCCTGGGGCAACAACACCCCAATGGTCACTTTGCCAGTAAAAATATTGTCTGACCCAAAATGTGACAGCACACTAGCAGCATATATTAGCTCAGGGAAATGACTAGAGAGTGATGTATTGAGTTCAGATGCAGTCACAGTCCACTGCAGTTAACTCAGCTTTGGACTATTTTTAAGTTTAGGCTTTCTAATTTTATGTAGTTTTCATTTCTCCAAGCATTTGGTTTCAAGGAAAGTGAGGAAATGTCCATATGACTCATCTGACAGCCCTCACACCCCTCTGGGCTTATGGCAGGGGCCGGGAAACAGGGAGGACAGGAATGTCATTCTCATTAAAATCTCCCAGATTCCCAAACAAGGTGACGTGTACTTTAGACTTTACAACATTTTTCTTTCCAGGACTAGAACATGATCACTTTTACTCCAGGTTCTGTGGATATCAAAGAATTTGGAAAGTTGGGGCTTTTTTGTTTTCCTCTGTTAATTTCCAGTAGTCATTTCACCCAAAATGATCTCTGCCTTTCCTGTAACAATTCCTCTCAACAGACCTTTGCATCCTCGTCTTCCCAAAGGCAAATGAACTTTCTGAGCAGTGAGACAGACCTGGGAATTCATTTTGACTAAAGTAAGTGCCCCTGCTGAGAGCAAGTAAACAGAGAGCTGATGGTAGGAACTGGTGTCTGTTATAGAGAGAAATGGACCATCAAATATTTACAAGGCTTGGAAAGGAATTTTGATGTGTTAAACACACAAGATTCACTCCAGGCTCTGTAGTCTGGAGGCAGGACAGCTTGTCTGTCTGAGGAAAGCTTGCCTGGGCTCAGCACACTTCTGGGAAGCTTTAAATACAGACGCCTTGAGCCAAACTGAGACGGGGGGTGAGCAGCTATGTCAGAGCTGATGGAGCCTCACAGCAGCCTCACCAAACCCTTGGTGCAGTCTGAAGGATGGGGAGTCATTTTGCTCCATGGGTTTGGGATCCCTCCAGGGCTTGGCACTCCCCCAGCTCCCTGGGCAGCCTGGCACAGGGGCTGACACCCCTCTCAGGGAAACAGTTCTGCCTCAGCTCCAATCTCAGCCTCCCCTGGGGCAACTTGAGGCTGTTTCCTTTTGGCCTATCATTCATTACTTGGGAAGAGACTGACTCCCAAGATAATCTGTTCCATAACCTTCCAGCAACCTCTTGTCAAACACTTCAAGGACTGAGGCACCTGCAGTCTAAGTTATGGAGTTGAAGAAAGTCCTGGTCTGCAATAGGATCAAAATCTGTGACCAGGAGGCCAGCCCCAGCACATGCAAGGACAGCACATGGCAAACAGCATTGTCCAGCAGGTACAATGTCTCCTTTGACTTGTAAACCTGGTGAGCACCAGATAGTCGTTTGCAATCACCAAGTCTGGGGTTCAGAGGTCCTGAGATGTCTTTGGAGTCTTACCAAGGCAGCGTGATCCATCAGGGCTGGTCATGAAGCCACGGGGACACGTGCACACGTAGCTGCCCGCTGTGTTGGTGCACTCGCCGCCATCGCACACGCCAGAGATTGCACCACACTCATCCACATCTAGGAGAGAACAAACCATCTGTGAGGATGTTTCCTTGCAAAGCCATCTCCTTTCCTAGCTGCAGGACCAGAGCTTGGATCACAGAGGATAGCAGCTAGTGGTATGAGTTGCCATGGGATGCTTGAGACTGTAAGTGGCCTCCTGGAAAACAAGTGGCCTGGCAATTGGCAAAAGAAACTCTTTCTGCTAAGCCACTTTATTTATTGTATTTTAAATCTATCTTGTTGTTGTGAATGGATAAGGGGATTTTGGTTTTATGTGCAATTCAGATGCTGCCTGGGGCTGGCAGGAAAATAATGAATAGGAACTGGTCAAAGGCTGCTCCTTAGAGGGGATTTGTCTGCTGTGAACAGTGTAACAGCCTTGCACAGCCTGATGGCATTAGCATGTGTGGAGGTTGGGAGTTGCTGCAGGGCAAAGACTAATCTGAGAATTAAAAAAAAGGAAAGCAGTAGAGCAAAGAGCTCTCATGTGGGAGTGGGGATGGAGGATGGCTTTGGAAGAGCTCATCTAGCAGGCTTCAGTGACAAAGGCATCATACACACATGGCAGTTACCTGAACCCACCTTGTCAAGGCAAGGGAGAGACCAGAGGAAATCGGTGCTGGAAACAGGAGCCAATGGATCCTGTGATGATGGATAAAAGCCACAGTGAGAGGTCTGAGAAATGGGCAAGAAGTTTCTGTGAGGAAATGGCTGCTCAGAGGGGTGCTGAGCTGTGTCCTGCCCAGGCTGAAACTGAGATGAACCAAACGAGTTCGGAAGGAAATGTGTGACTGCAATCTCACAGTGCCATGCAGTGGCAAGAGATGCTAGTGCAGCCCTGAGGATGGATGGGAGAAACACTGAGCAGGAGGTAGGTGATGCTACCTCTTAATTAGGATTGTTCCTGGGTGCCACAGCTCTGTGTGGTGCCAGCTCTTACAAAGGGGTTCAGAAAAAAAGCTTCAGGGTCTAGGAGAGCCACTCAAGGCCTGGAAGAACCTGCTTGATGTGAAGAGACTTAGTTCTGTTTATCCAAGAAACTGTGAGGATGTGATGGGATCATAGAAAAGAGATGCACAAAGATGATGTTGAGAGTGTGTGCTTTGCAGTCTCACAAAGAGAAGACGAAAACTGAAGTGGAGACATAAATTCAGGCTGGAATGAAGCAGATAGATTTACACCAATGCTAAATAACCTTTGGCCTATGTACTCTGGGACAGGGTTAGTTCTCCAAGGCTTGGGATGGAATCAGCTCACCTAACAATGTCTGTAAAAGGATTCCCTAGCACCAGCAGAAATCCAAGGGAGGTAAGTGGGCAGAAACTTCATCCTCCTCTCTAAAATTAGAGAGGCCATTCTGCTGTTGCATCCCAGGCCCTGTGAGTCCACTACATCAGCCTTTGGCTGCAGGGTGGGACAGCCATGAACATCTGATGATGATGGTTGGTCACCTCCATCACCTCACTTTGCTCTGAGGGAAAAGAAAGTCTACACTGTTAGACCTGTAAAGGAAATGGCTGCAGAAATGATCTGGACAGTGATGAAGGTTGAGCTGTGGTCAGATGTGTCAGATAATTGCAGAGGAGCCATCTCCATCAGAGTTTTTTCTCTAGATGCCATTTACACTGAGAGGAAAGAGAGAATCTCATCCAGGCTGTAAGTCATCACAACTGAATGGGAATGTTTAAACAGCAGAAGACTTGTGCCCTAACAGTGATGATTTTTCCCTGCAAAGTGAGACATAGTGAAGTTCATCCCACTGACAATGCCTGTGCTTAAGTAAGATGAGCCAAGCTGCCCTTTGAAGTGAGCCATATGGTATGGACAGAGACCTCCCCCATGGTCAAAGAAATGACCCTCAGTCTCTCCTTCTCGCTCACACAACCTGTTACGAACACAATTCTCTTCTGTTTTACTTTGGCTGCAACTCAGAGCCCTGAGGAATCAAGTGAAACCTCAATCTCAGTGTGCACAGAACTAAGCCCAAGTGCACAGGGTGGGGTAGACAGGAATAGATCAAGAGGGGAAGCTGCATTTCTCTTTGGCTTCTTAGGAACTCCAGGATGATGCTTTCAGCTGAGCAAAGATTTCAGCCACCTTTTGCAGCAGCAGAGATAACACCTCTGTTCCTGCAGTGCTCCTTTAGCTCTTTGATGCTCAGAGCCCCTCCAAGAGACAGACATGACTTGAAACCTCCAAAGGCAGCAATGCAAATCCAGAGAAAACACTTCCCCCACCTGGGCCCCTGCAGGGAAAGAGATTTTATCACTACAGCCTGCCCTGTCATTTAATTACAGGCCTGTGTTTGGTTACAATTTGCAGAACACTGGAAGGGAAAGAGCTTTATGAAGCAAAAGCTGGTTGTACTATTAGAAATAGGAGCTTAAAACTTTTGCATGGCCCTCCTGAAGGTTGTTGTAGCAGGGATCTGGAGGCCAGCTGACAGACAGGCATCTTAATAGATCAATACTTATGACATAACGTCAGTCCTCCAAGAAAAAGCATATGTGTGTGTGTGGGGGCAGCAACTGCATTCCATCCTGAAGGAAAAACAGAGTTAAATCAAAAGGTTAAAGCAAACTGCAACCTTTTTTTTTCCCCCTCCACCCTGTAAAATATTCAGATGAGAGCCCTGTTAGCAACCCAAGGAGCAGAGAAAGAGCCAGAGTTTCTCAAGACTACTCACACATCCTGTACTTTGAGAAACTGAGCTCTGGCCTTTGTTGTTGTTTCAGCTCTTCCCCACCACATTTGAGTCCCTTTATTTTCTCTTGGTGAAGTGTTTCACAGTTTGGAGTCATTCAGAGCCTGAAGTGTGTGTGTGTGTGTGGAGAGGTTGACACTGTGGGATGGATATGTACACCTCTCATTAACACCCAGCTGCCAGCTCTGAGTAGGTAGGGAATTCTTCCAACTCCAACCTGGCTACTTCAGGACTTTTCCAAGGCTCTGTTAAAAATTAAAGCAATATTCTGTGCACTCTGCTCTTGAGACAATGGCAGAATTCAATGCAAACGTTGATTTTGGATCTGCTCTCCAACTCGCTGCCTTGGAGTTGGCTTCATTGGTTAAGACTGAAAACTCTGAAAGCCAAAGGCTACAAGAGCTTCAGAGAGAGAGAGAGAGAGCTGCAGTCTGCAAAGCCCATCCAACACGGGTGCCCACAGACATGTTGAAACCCCCAACCTTTCCATTTGCTGAAACAAAACAGGGCTTGATGGAGAAAACATCTGAGTGTCACGTAGCAGAGGTCAGGCCTCACCGGCCCCTCTCTAGTGCAGCGCACGGGACTCGCAGACCCTTCCCTTCCAGAAAGCACAAAGAAACCACAGAGGAGAGTAATGGGACTCTCCAAACCACACCAAATCCATGGAAATGAGCTTTTAATGGATGCAAACAATGAGCTCTTCTGTAAGCATTTCGTAAGAAAATTGAAAACACGCTAATGAAATGGCTCTGGTGTTCCATTCGTGAGGAGAGGGGGCCAGCACAGCCACCCTGCTCATGGAAAAGGCAGCACAGCTCCCTCCACTCCAGAAACATGAATGAGATTCAATAGAGGAAAAAAAAACAACAACCCTAGAGTCTTGTCTTCATTAAAAGAGGTGGAATTTTGTGCAGTGGTGACAAAAACCTGGCCCATAGGGACAGGAGTAGAAGCTCATGTGTCACTTTACAAACGCTGAACAGAAGAGGGGGGGTGAAGAGGTGAGCTTTGTCATGAAAGGATTTGCTCTCTCCCTCGGCAGAATTCATCTCCTGGAGATGCCAAAAGCTGTCAAAATGATCTACCCTGGATGGATCTGCACAGAGCTTGCTGCACAAAGCATGAGGTGCCTCTCACTCCCTTGTCTGGGCTTTCTCTGGGTAGTATTTTTTTCCTGTCTTGGATGTTATCACCCTGGAATGATTTCGAATGAGCCACTTCTTCCTTTTGGGGCAGTGGAAAGCATCCTGGGTGAGGTACTGGCATTACATACTTCACTGATAACAGAGCTGGCTCAGCATTTTGTGAAGCAGTAGAGGAAGGGCTATGAGAAGAAAAGTAGTTAAATTGTTGGCAGAGAACCACTAAAGCTATGGAAGGAAAAGCTTGATCCAGCCAGCGATTCCACCCTTCACTCCATGCCATGGAATTGATCCCTTGAGTGTAATTTTTATGGTTGATTCCAGGATAATCTAAAAATGTCCCTCTAACAGCCCCCTGCTTCCCTGCATCTCACTGACAAAGGTCTTTGTGTCAGGAGGATGAGTCTGATCTCAGCTTTGATGTTCCTTTCCTTCATTTTGCACCATTAGTGCCACTTTCTTGTGTCCTGCTCAACAACTCTTCCCTTCCAGCAGCATTAAGAAGTCAGATGGATACAAGCATGCCCTTCTCTCAGTGCTCACACGCTTCTCCTTCTCCTGCAAACTTCAACTCCCTCTCTTGCCCAGTTTCCCCATAAGCCAGGCATCTTATCTGACAATTTAGCCCTGAGCTGGCAACATCTGCACTCTTTGCTCATCTTTTCATACAAACACAATACAAATGCAATCCTTTGGCACTTGCAAAGCCCAGCCTTCCCCTTCCTCACCCTCAAATCCACCCCTCTCCACTGCTGTGTTTCATAGGCTCTTTATATCTTTCAGAAGGTGAGCAGGCAACTCTCTGTGCCCCAAACTTCTCATTAGATATTGCACAGCCCCAAGCTCAGGCACTCTCCATCCCTCAAGCACCCTCAGAATCCAATGAAATGAGGCACAAAATAAGTCACCATTTGAAAGTGTCACATTGAGCAGAGATGAGCTGCTGCAGTAACTCTGGAACTGAGTTAACCCTGAATGGGAAGGATATTCAGCTTCAAATCCAGATTTGCTGTCCTGTGCAGGATTTCACATTTTACAGATAGAAAAAGGCCAACCTTTTCCTTCTGAGGCTGACAAAAACTCATCCAGTGTATCCAGCTGCAGCTCCCTCTCATGCTTGGGAGATCAGAGCCTGAGCTGGCCTCTTGGTATCAGCATAGAAGATCTTGCATAAGAAAAGCATCTTTATTCTTTGGGGATTCAGGAATTGAAAATGGAGCCTTAATTCCAGGTGCCATTTGTGTTAAAAGATAAGTATCACTATGGGAAACAAACAACATTATCTCTTCTCCTGCCTATTCCCACCAATAAAGAGCCCAAAGAAGATTAGTGGTACATGCTGCTGTGTTAATGAGGGAGATGTCATTAATCAGCAGACACGGTGACATGGGCTCTGACCTTTGGCTTAAACACAATCCCATCTGCTGACTTCACTCCCCTGAAGGAATGTTCTAAGCAGAAAATACAAGCTCCTGGGAACTAGGGAAGAATTTAACACAGACATTTAATCTAGTTTTACTATTTCCTGGATGCTGGGCTTGGATAAGGAACCTAAAACCAAGAGGAAACCATCTCCTGTTCCTAAAGCAAGAGAGTCTCAGTGCAAGCTGAGAAATCACTCCTTTCACCAGCTGTAAAGTTAGTGCAGACAGACTCAACAAGGGAATTCCTGCAGCTTTGAGATTATAGGCTTGGAGCACACCTGGATAAAAGCAAATATCCTCTTCTGCTTGTGGTTGTTATTTGGATTCAAACCCTTGGCTCAGGGAGGTTACTTGGACTGATACAGCTGCTTTGGCAGGACAATTGCAGCAGATCAGGAGCTCAGTGCTGTACCAAACAGTTTGCTCCTAGTGTAACAAAGCATTCAGCAAACTTTGAGACAGCACCCAGGTCTTCCTGTGTTTATAAAGTATCAGCATCAGGTGAGCCCCTCACAAGATGCTGGCTCTCTGCTCCCTAATTCAGAGTTTAGTGACTCACACAGGGTAAACGTCCCAGAGAGGACAGTGACAACCCAAAGGTATCCTCTTCACTGATTGCCTGGTGGGGATGTGCTGGTGATTCCTCCTTGAGAAACAAGATCCTCAAAAACAATCTCAACCCTGTCAGTTTAGAGCATCCCTCATGTTCCTGTCACTCTCCCAGAAGGACCCCTAGCTCAGTAAATCATTCCAAAGCCAAAAGCCAGCATCCTCTTTTGGTGGTCTCCTTAGCAACTGAGGTAAGATAAGTGATGGAACAGATACCATAGAGATGCTGGAGATGTCTCTTTTTATGGCCATCCAGGAAGGAGAGTGAAAGGAAGCTGTTTATGGCCACATCATGCTGCTTTTGCAGGCATTGTGGGAAGTGCAGACCCACGCAGAGGCCCCTCGCATCTGGATGACAGATTCAGACAATGGATTGTTTTTAATCTTGGTATATAGGAGATTCCAGCTAAACTGATTTCATATGTGCTTTGCCTGGTCCTCAGCCAGCAGGAGTGAGGCAAGAACAACTTTTTGTATCCTGAGGTCAGGCCCAATGGTTCTAGTGCAACCCAGCCTTTGCCCACTGGCCAGCCAAATTGCACTGGACATCACTGGGTTTAGGGAACTGGTTCTTCACCTCAGATGCACATAAAAGGGCTGGTTTGGATTCTACTGGTTCCAAGATCTTGGATGTCAGAGCACTGCAAGAAAACCTTCTGTTAATACATTAGAAAGTCTCATGGCATCCTTCCAAGGAAGATCCACAGACACAGATGTCTTCTCAACATAAAAAGAATCTCTGTTGCTGGTGTCTCACTTTGGAAAAGACTTTCTGAAGGACTAAGCCCAGGTCACACAGCATGAACTGACAGAGATCCTACTACAGTTATCCTAGCAAGGAAAATGTCTGGGTTGAAGGACAGTGAAGGTGTCACCTGGAAGCAGTGATTCTCCTTTCCTTGAGGACTGACTGATGGGAGAAAGCCCATGAGACAAGATATGTTCTCCAACCCACAGTGTCATGGAGGTGTTTTAATGCTTATAGGGTGGCTGCTTTAAGTGTTCTCTCTCTGTCTAAGAGTTATCTGCCTACAGTTCTGCTGCTGTAAATAACTTTACCACCTGGAAACACATTCCAGGTGAAATGTCTAGATTCCAGTACATTCATCAGCCCTTGTCTTGGTTACAGCAGTGCCTTGGAGAGGAATGAGAGTGGAGTTCCTGAAGCCCAGCTAGGTAGGAATCAGTCACATCAGCACAACAAACACTTTTCAACTCTAAAATGGCAAACACAGACCAGCAGGATTTCATTAGGGCATGTGGGAAAGAGCTTTTACAACCAAGGCAGGAAAAGTTTAATGCTGTTTTCCCTTTTCATTTGCCAGATGTTTCGAAAATACAACAACTACTTCTGAGAGGTGTAGCCTGCTTGGCAAGGTAGGAGTCTGGCCCACAAGAACTGCTGCAAAATGCTTGGGGAGAGGTCTGCACACCTCAGAGACATGCTGAGCAGTGATAAAGGAGTTGCTGAGACTGGACCTTAAGGAACTGGAGTCAAAAATAGCATGGGACTTTACTACAGCAATATAAAATAGCCTGACACTTTACTACAGCAATATATGGACATCATGGACCAAGACATTGCCTCACACTATCCCAGGTGAGTCCTCAATTTAACTAAGGAATACAGTGGGATACCTTATTCTGAGCAAAAAACAGTTCCAGGGGCTTGCAGAAGAAGAGAAAGTTCTGCCTTAACTACCACAACCAGTCTAAATATTGACAGGTGAAACCATGCAGAAGTCTGCAATCTTACCTTCACATCTGTGGCTGGTCTCACTCTGCTTGTGTCCTGCAGGGCATTTGCACTCATAAGAGCCCACTGTGTTGATGCAGTTACCACCTTGACAGAGGCCAGGAATGGCTTGACATTCATCCACATCTACAGGAAGCAGAGTAAAGATGTTAGAAAGTGCAGCCATTGCACTGAGTGTTCTAGACATTGAATGCAACCTCTGAGCACATGCTTTATGTCTGTTGTAACTGCCTGCATGATCTTGAAGAAGTCAGGGCTTCTGCTTTGGACCAATGATACCATTTACAGAGCACTAGCCACCAGATACAAACATTGATCACACTCCAGTGCTGAGCCAGAAGTTCCAGCAACAGCAGCACCACAGAATGAGGTTGTACAGAAGGCTGGAATTTAGTTTTAAACCTGGAGAAACACCAGCTTGATTCACTACATCCTGTGGGATGGAGGATGCCACCTGAGAAGCACAGCATGGCCAGAAACTTTAACCAAGCTAAAATGACCTTAGGTGATCCCATGGGAGACCCAAAGTCCAGGGTGATGCCCTGTGACATACAATGATGGGTTTAGGAGTTTACTTTTGCTCATGCCAGGCATCCATCACTTGTCCTCTCATCAGGATTGGTAAGGGACCATCCCTTCAGTGTTCACAGTATTTACCTTGGCAGGCTCCAGTCCGAATGTTGGGAATGAAACCTCGGCGACAGGGGTGAGGTTGGGCAGGACACATCTCACAGGGGTGACCCCAGGCCCTTCCAATGGTTGCACAACACATGGTCTTGGTGCAGACAATCCCACTGAGTTGGCCCTGACACATTTGGTTATTGACTTGGCTAAAGCAGGGACCAGTACGATAGTCTGAGGGAGAACAAGAACACCCAGAGGTTAGATCCAGACACAGACACAAGGGTTTCTGCCTAACACACAGAGCTCCTGTTGCCCTTTCTACCAAAGCCAATGAGTTCTGAAAAAAAAAAAAACATAGTCTTCAATCATGGAAAGAATAAGAATTTAACTCCAAGCAGGAGACCAGGACTGAAGGTGAGGATTTGCTTTCTGCTGTGTGTTTCATGTGATCATCCAGAGGCTCTCCAAGCCATCCTGAGGGCTGCTTGCAGTCCTGGCCCCAACTCAGAAAGCAGCTAGGAAAATGGGGAAAAGATCAGAAAAGGCAACAAGGATGATCAAGCCTGTGAAGGGGATTGTGTGAGGAAGAGCTGCAGTGGTTAGCAGGTTCCTCAGCCTGGAAAAGAAACACCTGAAGGAAGAGCTGATAAAAGGGTACAAATCATGAGGGGCTGATGAGGAGCAGGTTGCTCACTTGCAGAGCTAGAAGCAGGAGGCATCAGAGGCAGGTCAACAAGTGATACTGGCTCAAAATTAACTGAGAAAAGTGGCTCTTCAGGCAGCAGAATTCATTTATTGGAGGATGTTATGAATTGTCAAAGATCCTGAGCTGCAGGGGCCTGGTGCCCAGGAAAGTCTTGCAAGAGAGGATCATATAGGATTGCCCTGTGCCTACACTGTTCCCTGGGCATTAGCATGTGGACGCTGCCAGAGCTTTGAGGCACAAACTCATCTCAGCCAGAGGCCTTCCATCCACCCTTGCTCCACTTTTGAAGCCTTCCAGGCAGTTAAATCCTAGAGCTGCTTTTGGTTCAGCATTGTGCTGCAGCATCCTTGCAGCTGGAGACCCTGGGTTAGGGAACTGTGGCTAGGTGGGCTGCAGCTCCATTTGAACATGGCAGTGCCTGTGTGCTGGCAGTGAAACATCATACCCTTCATGAGCTATTCTGAAGCCTCATTGACCTTAGGATGCTGCAGAAATGCCTAAGAAAGACAGCTTTGCCTTCCCTTTTTCCTAGTCAAAAGGAGCACGGAGAACATGTGGCTGATGTCATTGTAGTTGTATCTACAAAGGGCTTCTGACTTAAAAAGCCAGATCACATAAATGTATAACCCAAAACTGATGCATAGCAGCACTGCACAGAGAGAAAAGGGGCAAACTTTCACCCCCCTTCCATGTCATCTCACTGAGGCACAGCTGGATGCACTGCAGCAAGGACTCCTTGAGCTTGCTAATGAAAGCAGGACTGTCAGGAGAACAGCCCTTCTTAACCAAACCCCCACAACTGACCAAAATAGATTTTCATATGTAGATGACTTCTTTGGAGGGAATGAAGCCAAGGAAATTGCAGTCTGGAGTGCAGAAAGCTTGGCTGCCTTCCAGCTCCCAGCTGTTGCTAATTTTAATGGTCAAATGATTAAATTTTTAATGAGGCACCAATCACATTTTATTAAGGAAATATGTATGCTTAGGAGAAGCCTGAAGCCCTTTTACAGCCTAGGTATGGGATCCCATCCTCCAGGAACTCTGTCACGGGTAGTAGTCCTTCAGACATTTGATCTTTGCTGGTGCACTTCTTGGAAAAGCAGAAGTAAGGTGGTTTCCTTGCTGAAAGCTGAGATTTCTTCCTGTTCCTTCTTTCAAGCTCATTCAGCCACTCAGGGGTAGGAGATCATAGAATCATAGGGATTGGAAGGGACCTTTAGAGATTATCCAGTCCAATCCACTTGCAGGTCTCACCTAGATCAGGTTGCATAGGAAGATGTCCAGGTGGGTCTATGAAGCTCTCCAAGGAAGGAGCCTCCACACCCTAACATGGAAATCCAGATCATGGCTATGGCTATTGGTATGGATGTGGCTATGGCTATGTTCCACCTTTCCATCTGCAGGTAAATTTCTCATTGAAGGGACTGTGGGAAACATTGGATCAGGCTTCATTTGAGGAATTAGTCAGAGAATCTTTTCACCTCTACAGAAGAGATTTTTAACACAGCAGGGCCATGCACATCTGGGCCTTTACCAGTCACTTGGATCTGAAAAACCTCACCCCGTCATCTCTCTGCCTGACAACCTTCCCAAATCTAGTTTTAAAAGCTTGAAACACACAGACACCAGCTCCTCTCACAGCCCTGTCCCTGCACTCAGCTCATTTTTCTTTCTTGCCTTATTAATTTCCAAGTAGACTGAGCTCAGCACGTTCAGTCTGTGGATTTCTTATCACCATGGAACTAGATTAGGTTACTATTCATGCCTACTTGTCTTGGGCAGCCAGCTAGGAGAGAGAGAGTGTGCTCGAATTGCAACAGGCACCACGGAATCAAGGTTGAGGCGTCAAAGTGTTTGCATGAACCACAAGAAATCTGACTCCTTGCTGTGCTCTTTGTTTTCAGAGCCTCACCTCCCTCACTTTGAAGCACCTCCCAGCCTGGACTAGGGAGTTTTGCAGATGCTGCAGAGCCATGGTGGGGCTGCAGTGAGTCTTACCTACTCAATCCTGCATCCAACACAGGCCCTAAATGTGCTCAAGAAGAGGAAGCATCACAGGAATAGACTTCATGCCCAGTCTCCCTGTTTGGCTGGTTGTCATGGAGATCATGAGGCATCCCTTTAGTTAATGAATGGTCATTCCTGACAACTCCAAGCCACAAAGCCTTGGGGAGTTAATGGGTGGGATCCATGCCATTACACATGCTCTTACACCCAGGCATGCTGTTCCACTTGTGAGCAGCTTCCTGAAAATATCCCTGTAGACATTTTTAACTCTCTTAATTAGTGTGTCTAGGACATAAGTGGAGAAACATCTCACAGTTGCTGTGCACAGCTGCCTTCACCCACTTGCTACAGAGTCCTGCTTGAAGGGGTGGAACATTAAAGTGCAGTGAGTTCAAACACTTCCAGTTCAGCTGAGCCAGCAGACAAAGCTTCATCATCTCCCTGTTTCCAGCCCTTGGGGTGCTGTGCTGACCAGAGATGCAACTCTGGCTTTGCTGACCCTACTTAACCCAAGTTCACCTTGCCAGAACCTGTGTCCCCTCCTACAAAAGGTAATAAAGAGCGATGCACTGCCCTTTGCCAGCTCCAGCTGGAATTTATGCCAGAAATGCAGCTTGGACTCATTAAAAAAGAATAATCAGTTTCAGCCTATTTGAAATCACCACTCTGAGGCTATCAAACATTTATGTACAACACTTGGAAGGTACCTTTTGCTATTGCTCAGTTTCCCCAGTGCTAAATGAAAAGGATGGAAAGCTTTTGCAGGGAATGCTTGCCTGGGACCTGCAGCAGAACCCAGGGCCATTATTCTTCATGGAAATGGTAACTTCAGCAGCTCGGTCTGATTTCTTTGAAACAGAACACTGCCATAAACAAGGGCATTTTTCAAATGCTTTGGAATACCTGAAGTGGAACAGTATCTGGGCATGAAATATTTACAACTTTATTTCATATCCAATTCCAATTGCTGCTGTGCTGGGGCCAGGGAGGGGGGTGGGAAGGCATTTCAGTCAACATGTTCCTCCCTTTTAACTGGTTCTTTCTGTCACTTTGGGAAAACTGGTGGTTTTTTTTATACAAAGGACTTCAGCATTTTGTTGGGAAAATAAATCACAAGGAAAAGGATAACTTGCTCCACTCCTGTAACATCCATCTGCTCAGCAGTGTCACCCAGTAAATTAATCCTTGCCATGGGAGTTTGGATCCTTGCATAAAGGTGCAACAGCAGAAACAACTGCACTGCCTTCCCTGTGATTTAAGACACAGTCCTAGAAGCAGGAAGATGCCTGAGCTCAGCCATTTCAAGCAGATCTGCAGAGTCGAAGCTGAAGGGAAGGCCAAAAGGCTGAGGAGCTCTCCTCTGCACTCTCAGCCTGTCTTTCAGCCTGCTGTTCCTCTGGCAGCATTTGGCTGGGATCCCCTCGTGGGACAGGCCACGGGCTGGGCAAATTCCTTCCTCACTAAATAAATAAATAGAGCAGCAAGGAAGCAGAGATTTTTCTTTGCTAAAAATCAAATTCCTTCTGACAATAAACAATGCTTTCGCTGAAGGCTTTTTGTGAAAGCAGCAAGGACAAACGTTGCCTGTAAGTAATCCCTGGGGAGCCCCAGACCTCGCTGGGATGAGGTCACTCCAACACATGCCCCAGGCTTTGGCAGGTTTCCACACTGCTTGCTGAAAGCTGCAGGAGTACAGGAGAGTGAGGAGAGTGGATATCAAGTCTGATATCTATTTTTCTATTTACAATTAATGATTTCCATCAGCAGAGGCTTGGTCTCCCAGGCCATGGGAGCACAGGCTTGCAATCCTTTCTGTCTGTAACCTCCTGGGCTTTTGGAGCAAGACAAAGAGGCAGATCTGGGAATGAATGAGAACTGATGCAACCAAGGCAAGGCACTGATCTGGCAGATGCCTCTGCAAACTTCTCCCCCAAAAGATTCCCACACCAACTCTGTGATGAGGAGTGTACCCTGCAGAGCCCACAGGGAGGGCTGGCTGTGCCCTCTGGGATCTGAGAACTTATGAACTGAATGCTTAATTCATGCCCTACTCAAGAGACTATGAAAGCACACAGCGAGACAGCATCCAAAAGCCACCAGCCAAACAATGAACATGAAAGGAGCCAAGTCCAAATCCTGTGATGATTTCTGTTGCACTAAAGGCAGAGAGTTTACCCCATTGGCTGTAGATCTCAGCACACAGCACAGCCCTAAAGATCTCCTGAGCCTCTCAAGCTGCTCGGATACGTGACAGCTTTGGTGGGAGGGGGGATGGTGGTTGCAGAGAGAACAGCATGAGGGTCTCAGTAAAGGGCTCTTTTCTCATGGAATACTTTCTCCACCTAGTCATTTCCTTACCTCATACAAACACAGCCACATTCCTGATGTTTAACTATTTGGACTTTTGCAGAAAAGAAAAAGCTGGCTGGGGCAGTTTGTAAGGGCTCAGACATTCCAAGTGCTGAAAAAACATATTCAAAGGAAATAGTAAAGGGAGAACTTTTTTTTTTAAGTTTTCCTGTCCTATTTTTTACAGTTTCCTGTCAAAGTCTCAGCCTGATGAAACCTGAGATAGAGCTCTATGCACAGCCAGTAGTTCCAGAAGTTGTACAAATGTCTGGGAGGGTTGGAGCAAGGGGTAGGCACTGCCATCCTCTGTCCTCCATTCTGTAAGACACCGTGAGATCACAACCCTGTGGGCTCTTGTGTCACTGCTTGATCAGTTGATTCTTCTCAGACTGAATTAATGGAAATGGAAACATTGCACTCTCCTTGGATTCTACATTCTAGCAGGCTTTGTCTTTGCATTCAATGGGAAACATTCCTATTCCCTGCCACAAATAGGGTATGTGGACTCTGCTTGACTGGACAGGCCTGGAGCTGCTGTGCCACCATGAGTCAAGTGTCCAGTCAAGGAACTGCCCAAAGATCTTGAGTAGATGTGGACCAAACAATGCCTCTCCTGCCAACCTGCATTCCTCCAGCTTCATGGGCTTGCAAGGAACAGAGTTGATGCACAGCCTTGGGTTGATACCAATGCATGAGAACTGCAGCTGTTCATGCATCTACCTCCCAACGTGCTCCACTGAGCCCGTGGCTGTGAGGTGACATTTCATTGCACTCAGTCAGGTGGCAGAGGGCTGCTCACAGCCCTTGCAGAGAGAGCCTCCAGACTGGGGTGAAATGTGAAAACAGGCATTTATCCTCATGCTGCTTTTCTCCCACAGGGATCAACACGTGTCATTGCATCCAAGAGTGAGGAAGGGTCAGGAGATAAGGCAGTCACCTCTCTGTCTCACTCAGAGCAAGGAATGAGGTGCCAGCTGCAGAGACAAGAACCTCCCAACCCATGAGGATCCAGCCTCCTCAGCTCACTTAGCTACAGTTGACTCAGATGCTCCTGTGTTTCTCAATGCAAATGCTTTTGGACAAGACTGACTCACGCGTCTCTCCACAAAGACCCTCTTTGCTAGCACCTGTACTTTTGCCAAACTTCACCTATTCAGGCTAAAATGGGTTTGTAACCAGGACAAGAAGCTTTGGAAAATTCCAGTCAAAACATTCCTGTCACATTTAAAAATAACCCTTGGAAATGCTGTTTCCATGAAGGTCTCTGGAGGAAATGAATTCTGATTCCAGAGCCTGGTTCCCATTGTGCACAGGGGACTGGCCTCTGAGCCAGATGCTGACTACCTTTGTTTGCTGCTTGGTGTTAAGTAGCTGTGCTTTGGGAGTGCTGCCCACCCTCTGGCAGGGGAAAAGTAGTATGTGATTGTCTCATTAACGACTGTACCATAAAGCCCATGGGCATGCAGGAAAATTACATGTGCAGGATGTGTCTACATCCCACCAGTACTCCCAAAAGAGAAGGACTTGCTTTCTGCAGAGATCAGAGGGAAATGTGGTTGCACAGAGCTGTAATTATTTCATCAAGTAAACCTGTGTGCTGAAGGAAAATGGCAACCTCCAAGTGACTACAGAGTTGAGTTCCATTCATGGAGAGGTTTCTGCCAGGCCTTTCTGCATCAGTGCAGGCAAATCACAGCAGGAGATGTCAGAGCCCTTTGGACTACAGCTGAATATCAAAATGCTTTTTCTACTGCAACATAAAGAAATGGGAGCTTATGGCTCACCCTTGGAGGCAGGTTGATGAGAAGGAACTCCATCACATATCTCAGCTATGAGTTCTGGTTTATGTCTCCACATCTGGATTAGCAGAGCACTAGGAAAACATCAACCACATGGCTGGTTTCTAACGAGGATGAGAAACCTCTTTGTAAACACAGCCTTTTATTAAAGAGCTCATCTAGGCGGGGAAAAAACATCATCTTCACCACTGCCAATAGCATTGCTTCAAAAGACTTTTGGGTGAAGTAATTTCAAGCTTAATCTGGAATTGATGGCAAGGAGGGTGTTCAGCAAACTCAGCTGTGTGCTACACTCCCAGTACTCAGATGGTTTGGAGTGGGCACAGAAGAAAGCAGCCACCACAGCCAATGCTTTCTCTTGCCTTTTTCCTTCCCTAGAGAACTGAAAGCCAAGAAATTAATGAATTCTGTTGGTAAGATGCTGTTTGGGAGCATTTTCACTTCAATCCAACCCAGTCCTGGTTATGGTTTTGGAAAGAGAAGAGTCCTGCAGTGATGACTGTGGAAGAACAGCAGACACTCATTGCCTTTTCACTGCAGTTTGTATGAGTATGACCAACTGTTGCTCTAATCTTTGCATTTGTTCCCATGTTTGAGACTCTGCACTCAGTGGTAGGGCTTTGCTTTCTTGTACTGGCTAATGAAGAGCCAGAATTCAGATGCTGGATGCCAGTTGTAAGCTTGCTGTTATCTTGACATGGACACAAGCCCTTCCAAGGCTCTTCACGGAACACAGGACTTGGGAACAATTCTGCAAGGCTTCAAGAGCACAGCTGGCTTTCAGCTCAGCCCAGAATTGTTTGCACTGAAGACCACCCCATGAGTTTGTTGGTTAAACTTCCAGAAACCTTGCAGCATTAAGAAGAGAGGAGAGGACATGCAGACACAGCAAGGGCCTTCTGATGCAGGCAAATCAGAGGAACCACAGGCAGTCTACACCCAGATCAAGACTATTACTCTAAAAATCTTTCCTTACAGAGTAAAAGCAGACTTTCTTTCATGAGAGGCAGCAACTGACATCCACAGTGAAGATTTTCAGCATTCAGATGGAAAACAAACTCCTAAACTGAACGTCATTCTTGGAACACAGAGCAGCTCACAAACCTTCACCTGAGTCAAATGATGGGACTCATTACAACCCTTTTTTTCCTACTTGAAGGAGGGTGAAATCAGAGACATGACATCAAAATGTTTCCTTTTTCCTGTAAAACTATTTAAATCTCCCCACAGATTTATTTTTTTTTCCCCTGCACTGCAGCTTTTCCTCCAGCACTGACGTAATGTTGAGTTGGTGTTACCAGAGGCTACTGGGGTTATACAATATATTCACTAGTTCTTCAGCCCTGAAGATGTCAAATAGAGAAAGGAAATGATGCTGAGATTCTTTGAGTACCTAGCTCTTAAGATATTTACCTCTCAAGTGGAGTATTTCCTGAATGAAGTGTGAAGGTAGGTAGATTCCTTCTATTACAAAGCAGCCTCTTACTGGAGGCAGCATGTGGGGTCTGTGACAGCAGAAGCTGCTGCTTGGCATTCAGGAATTTAGTCTGTTGTAAGTTGAAAAGGAAAATTATCTCTTTTTACAGTTGTATCAAAAGAAAGCCAAAGTAAAACCCTAAATAAATCTGTACTTGGAGAGATTGGTGGGGTTTGAATGTCTTCTTTAGTGTTAATGTTCTTTAATATTAATGATAACACAGACAGGCACATTTTTCAGTGCTTGCCAGTTTAAACTGATATCCCAAACGCTGTAGGAAAGCACACATCTAGAGAGCAAAGGAACAGCCTATGGCCACACTAGAAACAACAATCTTATAAAACCAGAGAATGATGGGGTTGGAAGTGCCCTGCAAAGCTCATCCAGCCCCAGCCTCTGCTAAAGCAGGTTCCCCTGGCTCAGGGGGCACAGGAACGTGTCCAGGTGGGGTTGGAAACCTCCTCAGAAGGAGAGTCCTTCTCAGAGTGTTAGGGATGGTTCTCCTGTAAGAAACATCAGAGCAGCTGCTCTGAATAGGAAAGAGGAAGGTGAATGATGTTATACTTGACAGGAACTGGCATTGGTGGAAGGCCTCTGCCCACTGAGATGCAGGCAGGAATTGCCAGGGGACTCTCCCATGTATGGAGGCTGTGCTGAGAGAGCATCATCACAGCCTTGGGCTGGAACCTGGCCTTCCCACATATGAATCCAGTGGGTTTCAGGCTCTGCTTTGAAGTCATCTTTCTTCAGAAAACTCTTGAGGAACAAGACAGAGAGCTAAACCAAGAGCTGCAGGACTGAACTAAGGAGCTATAGATGATCCATGTTGCTTCTAAGCCTGCTACTTGAGTCTCCTGTTGCTGGAGACTCCCAAGGATGCTTGTAAACATGTCAAATACCACAGCTGCTTGACGTGGAGAAACTGCACAGAAATTCAACAGTGGTCATGTCTGCAGTCAGCCTGGTGCTCAGGGACTGCATCTGAACTGGCCTAGTGATGGAGCAGGATTTCATTTTCTCCTTGGAAGGGTTAAATTCCCTGCTGTCACACTAATTATTCTCAGTAGGTCAGTTCACAACCACCTCACCTGGGCTGCAAACTCAGAGACTGCCCAGCCAGGAGCCTCTTTGAAAAGTGTAACTTTTAACATCTCTTTAGCAAAGCAGGCCCTCTGTTTGTCTTGGCAGGGAAGACCTGTGTATACACAGCTGGAGAGCTTGTTTTGTCTCTTAGTACAAGTCTGGACTAAACCAAATCTCTAAAGGCTTTGTAAAAATGCTCTCTTTATTTAAAGAATTTTATACATTACAAGATGTCTCCAAAGGCTGCCCCTGCTCAGACTCCTTCTTTCCCTGCTTCTTCCACTTTCTCCTGCCTCCTCCACTACCACACACACCAAGGCAGGACAGTTGGAGTTTTCAGCCCTTTTCCTGGCGTTGCTGTATCCAGAAGTTTCTCTAAGTATTTTCTAGCTTTCTTTTCAAACACAGCCAACATCCATATCCATTCAAGAACCTCAGTGCTTCAGATCCCTGTAAGTGAGGTCAAAAAGAAAGCAGCTCTACAGCTGCAGTTGTGGAGCTTGGGTTTAGGGGTTTAGGGGAAGGAAGCTTGCAAGGTAGAGCCTTCCAAAAGAGAAAGGCTGTTATCATAACACCTTTCCCTAACTAAAGCAAGGCAAACACATTTGTGCATGTATGGTAGAAAAACACAGGCAGAAGGCTTAAAGAATTGAAGTGCTCAACTGATACCTGGGAGAGCACAAAGATAGAGACTGGAACAATGAAAGGTTACTTGACTAAATGTGTGTAGAGGCTTTTAAAGAGCTTTCCCTTCTCTGCATCCAATAAATGTGAGGCTCAAACCACAGCAGTGGCCTTTTATGGAGCACTTGCACCATTGGGTTCAGTAGATGCTTTTGCAGCCCAGGGAACATTGCATGACTGTGTCAAGTCCTGTGTTATTTCTGCTGGCCACTGTTCAAGCAGAGCTGACTGATGGCTGGGCTACCAGAAACCAACTGTTATTCCTATCTCACCCTCTAAATCACGTTGCCAAGAATCCCCAACTTGGAAATAAACCCAAAACATTAAAGGCAAGTACAATCCAACTCTTGGACATGGAGTTAACAGAATTAGCCCAATCTCAGGAAAGCGAGAAGCTAGAAAAACAGAATATTTCCAGGGTGCTTTGATCTTAATCCTGGGAGTTTGCACATTGGCTTCGTGTTTCAGTTTCATTTCTGCTCTGTGGCACTCTGACCCTTGCCAAAAATCATATCAGAGCAGAGTTGTGAGATGTCCAAGAGGAAAGGGAGAAATTTCATGTCTCAGCCAAAACCTCAATCATACCCACACTGCCCCAACGTAAATCTGATCCAGCCACCCAGCAAACACAGGATGGGTGAAATGCAGCAAAGCCACATGTCACTAAGAGCCATAATCTTAGCTTGTGAGAACTGTGGTTCTTCCAAGGAGCTGTTTGGATTCATCCTGGATGAGCAGCTGGCATTGAACCATGTGAGATTTACAACAAACCAGAGCTGACTTCTGTTTCCCTTTGAAACGTTTTTAGTAAAAATAAAGCTCTTTGATGGAAAACCTGAAGCTCTGGTCATAGTTTTCAAGGTGTTAGAAATATATATGGTACTAAACCATACAACTAGTTTTGCAAAGGTTGTAATCATGGCTGCTGAGGTGTCAGGCCCAGGCACATTTGAGAATTATTGGCTGTTTACACTGGTGATGAGAACTGGTTTTCATTTTTGATGGTTCATGGTATTGACCTGCTTATTAAACTGACATCACCCCCACTCATGAGCCTTTGCTGACTTCCTCCGGTCTTCTACCCATCCCTAGAGAGAGAGGGGAGTGATGCAGGACGGGTGTTTGGCTGCATGAGCTGCTCATTACAGGCTGTATCATCAGGGAGAGCAATTGAGTAGAAATTCACACAAAATTAAGTAGAATTAACACATATCCTTAAACATGAAACTCCTGACCCTGCTGTCTCTCAGTGATGAAAGTGAAAACGTGCTCCTTACCTCTCTCACACTGGGGCCCGGTGAATCCATAGACACAAGCACAGCGGTTTGGCCCGATGCATCGGCCTCCGTTCTGACAGCCATTCTCACAGACAGCTGTTATGAAACAGAAAGAGAAACCAGTGATTTCTGCTCTTAGTGAAACCACAGTGGGAGATGTGTGGTGCTGGCAGGCTTCAGAATATCACCTCCTTTGTGTCGTTCACCCCTTGGGAGCCTCCTCCAACACAGTGAACGTACAGAGAAAAGTATGATTTGATTTCTTCTTTTTCCTCCTGGAAAATTGCTTCCTGTTTATGAATGAACCCATTTATAAAGAGGCTATAAACTCTTATTTCACTTGAGAGGATTTCCTGTGCTCTGGAATCTCAGTTCAGTCAGGTCAACACTGGGATTTAAATGTCAAGGTCAAGATGAATGGATACCAACGAGAAACTGCATCAAGGCAAATGTTTAATGTATGACAAGAGTGGAATGTGAAGGGACCAGTCAGCCATTTAATCTCACTTACCCAGAGAAGAGTCAGTCTGATTAGCACACAAGTATTCATAGAGCTGCTACCCTTAGTTTAAAATCTGCAGTCAACAGTCTAGGACCTAAGTGTAAGCAGTAAACTGCTGCTGAGATCCTGGGCTGAGGCTCAGCTAATTGACCAGGATGGAGGATTGTTTCTGCATGTGCCATGATGTCACTGACCTGTTAAAATCTCAGTAGCTGCAAAAACTAATGAGAGAAATACTGTTAGGACACTTCCTAAAGCTCCTATACAGAGCTTTGCTCTCTGAGCTACTCAGTTGCCAGACAACAGCACTGCATTGAAGATGAAAAGAATACAGTCCCAGGAAAGGTGAGGTCCATAGCAACCTTGTATGATACCTCAGCATGGCCCTCACTGGTCCAGAGCCAAGCTCTGAGCTGCAGAGAGGCCAGGTACTGCTGCATTTCACAGCCTCCAAAGGCTACACTCTTCTAAGGGCCAAGGAAGCCGAAATCTGCTCTGCTGGGACACTGCCAGTGGGACTCTCCATTGTTCCCCACCCTGTCAGTGATGTCTTGCCAATATCTGAACAACTATGAAAACTCTGCTGAGGATATTATAGGTGGAGCTGGTAGCAGCACATAATTAAGGTTGCCTAGCACGTTCCATTATAAGCCCTGGATTGCTGTTCCTTACCATTTCCCAAGCTCTAGCTGTTCAGATGAAATTTTCCATCTGGTGTCTGCCTTTACTTGAACTTTCTTTGGAAAGTTTCAGCACAAACCAGTCAGCCATAACTGAGCACAAGTCAGAGGGAAATAGGGTGTTTTGCCTCCCTTTCAATGAATTCTCACAGACTTCACTGAGAACTGGAGTGATTACAGGGATCTGAAATCTGCCTGGAAGGTTCCATTTGGTCGGGGATTCTTTCACAACTGTTGGCACATCCTTGCTCATTAGACACTTAGTGAAGATGGCATCTCAGTTGTTAGTTGTGTGCATGACATTGTCAAATATCTTTCATGGGAAACTAGGTGGGGGGAAATCAAATTTCTCCCTATCAAAGCCATAGGTGCTTTGACAAAACAGAAAACCAAGTCATAAAGCACTGAAACATTCCTTTCAATGGCTCTGGTGAGGTTTCTCTATACAAAGTCGGTGTTGTCAAATAAACAGAACTCAACATTAACCTCCCCAAAATGGAACCAGCAAGAATTTATGACCAAAAAAAGCCATTGGTTTGCTTGGGTTTCTTTTTGTTTTCCTCCTGCTGATGGAAAGAAGCCTTCACTGGAGCTAAAGTGGAGGTTTCCTGTGAAAAGCCCATCCCCAGAGATTATGCTGCTTCTCCAGAACCCCACAGGGAAGTGATACCTGATGTAGATACATTTTTATACATGTATTTCCTTACGGTGACGATATATCTAAACCTTTCCTTACTCCCTAAGAAGAGTGAGCTGAGATTCCAAAGGAGAGGAGAACACAGTGATGGCATCCAGGAGCACATCAGTGTGTGCCAGGCCACCTCCCTAGTCATGAGGCTGCTGTGTATCCAGCAGGCTCTGCAGGTACTTACGCTGCCCACAGTATGTTCCAGTAAAGCCCTTCTGGCAGAGGCAGGACTCCTCATTGCAGCTCCCACCATTCATGCATCTCACATTGCAGGTTTGGACTGTGGAGAAGAGCAGGGAAATGTAAGATGATGATGATGATGCAACAAGTTGTCTGTGCCAGGAGGTGATCACTTCCCTCCCTTCTGTTGGATGCTCCAAACTTCCTTGTCTCAGTGCAGAATCTAGGGGGTCCAAGTCCTTCAAGTTAAATGGAGACACTGATGACTTCCCATGGTGGGATGCGACCCCAACAGTGTGGTTAAGGGCTTGCACTTTTACTAAGGTATAAATACCCCAGAGTTGCTTACAAAGGTAGTTACCAGAGTCTGTTCTTGTTCCTGTACCTGGTAGTACTGAACAGTTCAGGTGGGGGAAAGCCACAACCACTATGGGCAGTGTGAAAGTAGGAGTAGTTTAAGGGATGTAACTCTTCAAGCCCATCTCACACAGAGCAAGGTATCACTGTTCTCTCACAGCAAACAGTTTTAGAGTAATATAGAACCATTCCACAGAAACCAAAGACATCATTTTCCTTCATTAAAGAATCTACCTCAATTAAACATCTGCAGCTTTGCCCTTGCTCCAGGACATTCTGCCAGAGCTCCTGGGACTGCAGCTAAGGCTGTCTCTATTTCCTCATCTCTCCCTTTCTTTGACAACCCTCTCATTCTAAATGATCCTTTCTTTTAGGATACTACACTTTCCCAGTATTTTCATGTCCTTTTTTATTGTTCTTTTAGCTTCTTGCTCCATTTTCAGCACAGACTTTTCACATTCCAGGCTGTCTAATCTTTAAAATGCCTTCACACTGAAAGACCCAGGAGCTGCTTGAGGGGACAGAATGTCTTTGGTGGAGGAAAACCAAAGGAAACTTCAGATATTCTCTTCCCTTCACAACTGCTATCTGGCCTTCTTGGTGAGATCTATTTAATACAAGAAGGCTTTTTTTTTAAAGAAACCTGAATATAAAAGCATGTATTATCTCTCCTTTCTATGTCAGAGTTCAGCTTTCACACCAGATTATGACCCACTGAATGTGACTGAAGGGAAACAACAGCAATAAATAATAACAAGAAGCAGCTTTATACTGATGCAAACACAAAGCCAGTATTGGCTTTATCTGTTTCACCAACAATCAGTGTTTAAGGAATGTGCTATTAAAGCAGAAGAGCCCAAAAGAGAAGGGTTTGCTGCTAAACATTGAGTTATAAACACAAGCCAAAGAGCTTTCATTCTTTACCAAAAGTGGAACAATGCATCCTTCCTTTGTCAGATGTGACAACTCTGATTGCAAGGGCCTGAGGTTATGGCAAGCTCTGGGAAAACTGTTTTTCAGCATGTACACCACAGTTCATGTCTGCCAAGGATAGGAAAGGCTGTGACTTGGCAGCTCAAAGAAGGTGGAGCTGGAGAGTGCCTATGTGAGTGGATGCTCAGCTGTGGCTTGTGTCTTCTCTGTGTATGAAACATCAGTTCCAAGCAGGGAAGAGCTGAGGCCAGTGCAAGTGAAGTGTCTGTCCAAAAGGTAGTAGGACTCAAAAGTGTCCAACAGAGATAATGATATGGTTGACACTTTGTTCATAGGAAGGCTGAAAGGAAGGAAAGGTGGAATGAGAAGTCTCAGAGCTTTGCATTCACACTGCTCAGCACACGTGCTGTACATTTAATCCATGAATTGCCAGAGTGGTTTGAATTAGCCTTGATGTCTCCAGCTCTTCCTATGGCTCTATGGCCAGAGATCAGGCCAAGTTTAGATGAAAGCTTAATCGTTACAGAAACTAAGCTTGAGGCTTCAAAGCATTGCCCAGATTGTCAGACATGAGACCAGTCTCTCTGGGAAAAGGCACTGCTTCCAGCACATGCTTACCCCTACACCCCTCACTACAATTAATCAGCTCTGGGAAAGCAATTACATCCAGCAAAGCTGGGAGGGCTGCCCAGAGACAGAGGTAGCTAGGAAGTGTCTGTCTGTCAGAGCTGTTCATCCTCAAGAGCTCTTCCCTACACAGCATCCTGAGCCTTGCATTCAATGGGTAAAGCACAAAGATGCTGCAAAATCTCAGGAGTTCAGGATCTGGACACAAGATGTTCAGTCAGAAACTCTCCAACTCATCGGTAAAGACTATTCCTAGACCTGCACAGAGCAGGTCCCATTTCTTGCTTCTGCCATGATCCCAAAAGCCCTGAGATGCTATCTCTATCTGACTTATCTCCAAGGCTAGCACTGGTAGATCCCTGCAGATCTGGAGTGCAGAAGAACATTTTTCAACAAAGAGTTTCAAGGCCCGTTCCACTTTGTCAGGTTCTTCCAGGGTAGCTGAGACCAAAGAGCATGGCAGCTGGCCCTGGGTAAATCTCCCCCTGATTGGATTGGATTGAGTTAGTGTTACAGTTTAAAGGATCAGTGGCTGCAACTATTCTGCCAGCCATCAGTAGTGGAGCCTGCAAGCAGGTTTTCACTCTGCTTACTGCCTACTACTATCTAAACAGCCACTTGCAAATTGCTCCTAAAATATCTTTGCTCCCCCCAAAGCAGGAAACCAAGCTTTTTGTTATGACAGAGAGAGGCAGAGTGGCTTTTACTGCTGCTGGAATGCACAATTTGTCTGCTTTACCTCCCTGAAGCATTCATGATAAATGCAGATCCAAACATCCCCACAATGAATGCCAGATTTGATGAAGCCCCTGCAGAGGAACCTACTCCCCCTCCCCTCGAATGCAGGCTGAAATCCACCCCAGGCTCAAGGGAATGCCAGCTCTGTGCCCAAATGTATATACTGCTCACAGCATTCCTTGCATTCCTCTGTGATTGCAAACATATGGACCCTCACTCCACAAACTTGTGTGTCCCCAGCACCCTTCTCTCAGCAAAGCACTGGGGAAGGGCCTGAGGAGCAGGTCATGCATCAGCTCTGGTGCTGAGCACTTTCTGGGGACAACTGCAGGGCTGCAGCACAACGTGGCACTTTGGAATCAGATTCTGGGATTTTCCTTCTTGGAGTCACACCCTGAAATGTGGTTTTGAGGTCTGGGGGAGGGGGGTTAGTTCTCTGGCCTTCAATCAGATGCCTGCAAGTCACTTTATTAACAATAGCTTGCCTAAAGATAGGCAATAATGGAAAATAAGCTTCTGGGTTGTCTCTAGCAATGGCCATCTGAGACCTTGAAAGACTCCATAAAATGCCATCAATTTGTGCCTTTTCCATAGGGCACCAGCACAATCATCCTTCTGAACACAGCCCTGTGCCCCAGCCCTGCTCCTTTGCTTGCAGGTTTTATTTTTGGCTGGTGTGTTTTGATGTTGTCACATGTGGGTGGGCTGCTTATATGGTCAGGTTTAAGCACTCGCCCACACTCATTGCCCACATTTGGAGATCTCTTTGGAGAACTATTTTGGCTGGAAAAGCCATTTAACTCCTGGAGTCCCAGCCCTCCCCTCACCCTGCCCAGCCCACCACTAACCCCTGGCTCTCAGCACCTCAGCTCCATGGCTTTGGGATCCCTCCAGGGCTGGGCACTGCCCCAGCTACCTGGGCAGCCTGGCACAGGGGCTGACACCCCTCTCAGGGATACAGTTCTGCCTCAGCTCCAATCTCAACCTCCTCTCATGCAATTTGTGGCTGTTTCTTTTTGTCCTGTCACTTGTTACTTGGGAGCAGAGACTGATATGTAACTGTCCCACTGCTGAGTCATAGAATGGTAGGGTTGGAAGGGACCTTTAGAGATCATCCAGTCCAACCTCCCTGCAGAGTCCTCCATGGTTTGTTTTTCAGCAATCTCATCCCTCTATTCATCTTCCCAGAACTTTTCAGGTTCTGAAGGTGTGAGATGGGAGAAGCAAGCAGAACAAAATGGCAAAGCAGTTCCTGCATTATCAGCTCTGACAATGCAGAACTCCCTCATGTCAGTGCATTCAGCTGAAAGGGCTGAGCAGCTCTCCTGACATCCCAATCACAGCCCGAGACAAACTTTTTTCCCATTGGAAAAACAACGTTCAATTTGGTTAACAAAAGCAGTGACAGATCTAATTCTACTTCAAAGAACAGCCAGGGGTGGACAGACAAATTGGCAGCAGTATCACAGTTTGCTGCTGTGTAATGTGGTTTCTGAGCTGCATCCTGTAGGGTTTCTCATACCAAAGCTGCAGAAATTGCAAGGAAGTGGCCAGTTTTCCCCAGGTATCAGGGGCAGTGAGGACCCTTAGCAAAAGCACCACAGAAAGTGCAATGTTTTGTGACTCCTGCCTGATCCAGATGAAAATCTGGCTGTCCAAACACCAAATATTTCTGAGTTTGCCTTAGACTGTGACTGGGAAAACTTTAAGAGAGCACAGAACCACTCTGTGGAGGGAGAAGAATCACCAGCAACATTCTCTTACCTCCAGCTGAGCCACAGTTGGGAGAGAGTTGTCCATTGGAGCACGTACACATGTTTGGCCGTGAACAAAATCCATCACCACAAGAATTCCTGCAGATTGCTGGGGGAAGAAAAGGACAGTGATCAGCACAAAGTCCCAGCCTGTGAACTTGCTCAGAGATGTGCCTTAGGCTGCTAAAAGGGTGGGAGATGGGCTTTTGTAAGAATATTAACGTGGGGAGGGAGCTGGGGCACCTCCTGAGGAATCTGGGCAGAGCAGCAGAGGGAAGGACCCACTTGTTCACAAGGAGTTCATGGAGAGATCTTCCTTTGATCACAGGACTACAGCTGGTCCTGCTACCACATTGCTTTTTCTGGAAGTGTTATGGGGAAGGCACATCTCACTACTTTTACCTGCTAAAAGGGTGTCTCAGCAGAGACAACTGATGCACACAGTGAGTCAGGTTGTTCTTTTTGTGTTTCCATGAAGCATTTTGCAGCTCATGGTCTGAGGAAACTGTTACTGTGATGCAACTCCTGTTGAATGAGGGGCTAAGCCTGAGTCAGCCAGAGCTGCATCAGCAGGATGCCTTCATATCAATCGCCATCCTTTCTTGCCTGGGACCCCTGCTAATCTCTTCCCCTTCCTGTGCCATGGGAGCCAAGAGCATAGCTGGCAGTATTGTCCCACCTGTGTAAGCATAGATTTTATGAGAGCCTCATGAAAGTATCTCATCTCTGTGTGTTTTATAAATACAATTACACCACAGAGTCCCCTGAGGACCTCCAGCCCAGATGGCATGTTTTACAGTTATGAGAAAAGTCAGCAGACAGCCCTGAATGTCACTAACCCCACATGCCACCGAGCAGCTCTTTGGCTGGGAGCCCCTTAACCCTTTGTTGCAGCCAGCATCCAACTCAAGCCTTCTGTCTAAGTGGGGCATCATCCACCCCAGGGATGATGAGGAGGATTTTGTGACTTTGCCATCACTTCTCATGATGAGAGGGAGCAGAATGCTGCACTGTACCATTACCTGGGGTGAAGTCACATGCATTTAACTCCTGAGACATCGTGTCTCTTTCTTGCTCTTCTCTTTTGACTGAGTAAAAGGCCACACTCTGGCACTGCTTACTCACTGTGTGCAAGGACACAAGGATTGGCCTCATGACTTACCACACAACAGACACTATTTTCCTTTGAGAGGAAAATATTTACCTCCCTGGACTCAGTTTTGTACATTTGAGGTCCCAGACAGCTCTATTTTAGGAAACCCAAGGTGTTTCTCTCTAAGGTGACCAAGTGTTTGACTCTGAAGGTGGAATTACTTCTGGAAAACATGACCTGTGTTGTGTGGGAGACCCCACTAGAGGAGCCTATTGTCTTCTCAACTTCAAACCTCCCACTGCTGATCATTTGTAGGGAGTTTTGAAAAGGGTTTTCACATAGTGTGTTCTAATGCAGAAGATTTATTCAGAAAGCTAAAATACTGGGAGATACAAGAATCCAATAGTGCTGTCTGCTGCTCTCTCTGTCCAGGTTATGGGTGATATCTCCAGGACACCATCTATTTACTGAGTTTCACATGACTAAATGCAGGTAGAATTACCCCAATTGTCTTCAAAGAGAATCTCATCTATTTACTCCTGAGCTGACTTTCACTTCCCACGGGAGCATCCTCCAAAGGGCAGGCTCCTTCATCTCCCTTTCACCTACAGAAATGCAAACCAGCAGCTCTTTCATGGATTTGATTGATGTGTATCAGAACTTGAGGGTCCATTAACGCTCTGCTCCAAATAGGATAACTACCTGCCAAGCCAGAGGTGTGATTTCTCTCCATCAGCATCCTGCTTTGGATGGTCACTCAAAGAAAGATGCAAGTTGCTGTTTGTGGACACTGTTTGGTGACATCATGTTTGCAATGTCAGCACCTAGCTGCTGCTCTAGCAACTAACTAAACTATTGCATCTGAACAAGCAGCTCTAAAATAACTCTCCTGGGAGTCACCAATAAGCTTTCCTTTGAGGCTAATCTCCCAAAGCAGGCACCCAAACTGTCAAGCAAGGAACACAGTGGCAATTTGGCAGAAGATAAAAGGCCATGCACTACATGGGACCAATTGTAACCACCTTGCTTTAATGGAGACTAGCAGAGCTGAGAACTCCCAGCAATTGCTGCTCCTGTCCCCGAGGACTATGAAATGTTCTGCCAGCTGCTTTAGTGAGATATGCTTTCTTTCCCACACAGCAGTCAGTTCCCTTGGTACCCTTAACAGGAGGATGGATACTCACGGACAATACACTGGTTCCCTCCAGGCAGCGTTTTCCAGCCAGGGCAGCAGTAGGAGTGGAACCTCGAGCCACAGACATTGGGTCTGCAAATGAAAAGCAATGGTTTTTTTTCCCCTGTTTCTGAGCAGTGCCACTGGATAAATTCAGCATGGGTCAGCACTGCAGGAGAGCTGCTGAAAAGCTTCTTGTCTGACATTTCTCTGCCACACTCCATTCCCTCTCGGGGAGTCTGAACAAGCCACGTTTCATTCTCACCAAAAAGGAACCCCCATGCAATGATGTTTATGCATAAGGTGGACAAATTCCTTTCTGCCTCTGCATTAACAAATTCATGCATGCTCCAACTTCTCCATCAAGCCTCCCCAGGCTTCCTTTGCCTTCATTTCATTGTTGGATGCTTTAATCAATGTTGTGTAGCAAAGACATCGAGGAACCCAGCATGTAGCTCAGCATGGCATTTACACCACAGTGTGCCATGCTCCACATCCACACAGGCACTAACAGACTCCCCAAGCAAAAATCCCGACAGACAGCATGAAACTCACAAACTAGGTAATGCTCACACTCCCATAACATTGTCAGGTGCAGAGTCATGAGAATGCAGCCTTTGCAGAGATGCTGGGCTCTAACACAGCATCAGACAGATGAAGTAAGACAGTAGAGAAGTGGAGAGAGAGAGAGTTTAGACCTTGCCTGGACCCTGGACAACAACTCTCCAACCTCTTGGAGGTTTGCTGAGGGACCCCATCATTTAGGAAAGCATTTTTTTGAACTGAAATCACCAGTGAAAGAGCATACAACCACCAGCCTCAGCAGCAAAGCCCATCTATCAGATTCCAGTCTGGACCTCAGCAAGAACTTGTAGTGCTTTAGAGCAGCAGCTTCTTTTTCTGACTGGGTGAAGGCAGTGGATCCCAGAACACCCTGAATCAGTTCCCCAGGCACACATGTGTCTTCCACATTCAGCATGATTGCAGTAGATGCACAGGAGATGCTCAGAAGACATGCAGCAAAGATGAAGAACACATCCAGCATATGAGTGCAGAAAACACAGAGCAGACACGAAGCAGACACACAGCAGATGCAGCGGACACAGAAGAAGATGCTCAGCAGATGTAACAGAAACCCAGTGTGTGTACAGCAGTCACTGAAGATGTGCAGAGCACATCCAGCAATCTCAGCAGAGGCACAGAGCAGACACAAACCAGGACCAGGGCAGAAGTGCAGCACACGTGTGGACACTCAGAGCAGATGTGCAGCAGACATGCAGCAGGCACACAGCAGATGTGCAGCAGATATGCTGCAGGTGTACCTTTCCCAAGTGGAAGAATGCTTTCCCATGGAAAAAGGAACTGGGAAGTGTTTGCATTTATGACAAAAACCACTGAGATGGGCTGGGAGCAAACTCTAAGGAAGAGAGAAGCTGTGAGTGTCCCATCCCTGGAAGTGTTCAAGGGCAGGCTGGATGGGGCTTAAAGCAACCTGGGCTAGTGGAAGGTGTCTTGGACCATGGCAGGGGTTTGCAACAAGATGAGCTTTAAGGTCCCTCCCAATCCAAACCATTCTGTGATTCTATGAAAACCAGTGCTGGCCACAGTGTCTTCTTTGTCAACTTTAAATAAACAATAGGATTCTAGAGATAAGCAGGGACAAAACAAGGATAAATTTCAATTGATGGCATCAAATGCTGCCTGTTGGCAGTGGCTCCTTGTGAGAACTGGGAGATGCCAAGAAGAAAACACTGGAGCAGAGGAGAGCTATGGCCCTGTGATGTAAAAATCCATGGCTGTTAGCAAGAGAAGCCTTTCCCCTAAATCCACAGTGGTGTCAGAAACTGGGAGACAGTCCACACCACAAGACTGCCCACAGGCTCAGGGTGCCAGTCTGCCTGTGCAGACAGAACACAAGTTGCATCTGGCTGTTGCTGCAGCAGCCTGTTCCTGTTGCCAGCCTGGGAAACACAGCCCAGAGCACTGAATTGTCACCTACTAGCTGAGCAAGCAGTTGAAAAGGGCTCACTCCTGCCAGTTATTGCCAGCTGCCTAGCATGACCCCAGCTGAATTACACTCATTGTTAAAGGTAGGAGAGGGCAGACAGCACAGTGTGTGAAGTCCTGGCTGAGAACACTGCAGACTCAGTTTCCAGCCAAAAACTAAGTCAAGTCACCCTGAGCTTCCTGCTCACACACAACTACATCCTTAATACAGGTGTGCACACAGGTCCTTGTCCACTTCTCTAGCTCTCCAAACCTTCTTCAAAGTTCTGCAGCCACTGAAGGGTCTATTGGTGTAATCACTGCAGTATCTTGCAAGGAGCACTTCTCTTGCCACCCATCAAGACCCAGAGCTAATGAACCCTTGGCTACATTCAAAGGTGTGCTTTCCAGACAGCAGACCAGGATTTGTCTCCCCTGTCATGAGTAATTAGTGTACCTCAGTTGTCACTGGCCTTCAGACGTGGTATTTCCATTTCTTAAATTAGAGGAAGACAGAAGTCAATGGAAATTGGTGGTTTGCCAGGGCTGGGGTAATTCTCAGAGCTGCTCTGGTCTGCACAGGGATTGTTCCCCTGGCTGCTCACATGTTCTCTTTCTTGCTGGCCTCATCCAGGGGGATTCAACATATTAATTCAGGAAGAATTCACTATAGTTCATTACTTTGGGCCAATTTCCTGCTCTTCACACCTTGGGCAGTGATTGAGCTGTGTACCTGGGATTAGTCTGCTTTGGTGTGTGCTCAGTGGGCCAGCAAATGCTTCTCCCAGCTCATGGCTTGCTTTGTGTTTGCCTGGAAAAGGTCAGGCTGGGTGTCTGCTGCCTGAGCATGGGGACCCTTATCCTTATTTATCACATTCTTTACGTCCCTCCCTCATACAACCTAAACTTTCTTCCTGATGGGTGAAAACAAGCCCTCAGTGCTGTGACTGTCTCCTGAGCACTGCTTTCCAAGGTATAACCTATTCTACAGCCAAAGGAGCCTGAGCTAAGAAGGGTCTGGCTGCACTGCTTCTCTGGACCACTTTGAGTCTCCTGGTAAGGGCAGAGATGCCATTACAGGTATTTTCTGCTCTCTTGATGAGAACAAGCCAAGGTTACAGAGTGGGTGCTCTAACGGACTCCTTTTGCTTCATTTTTTTTGTAAACTAAGACTTTGTTAATAAAAATATGGCTTTACACTTTTAGCAGGCCCCAGATGTAAGTCAGGCAACTGACCAAGCACAAATTCCTTCTTCTCCAAGCGTTTCAAACAAAACACTCAGTAAAAAAACCACTCTCCTGCCCTGCCAAAGTGCTAGTAGTAGGGCCAGAGCCCAATGTTTTATGAAAGGGTGAGCAGCAGCTTTCCCACCAGTACAGGGGATCAATGCCTAGCGAGTTCAGGATGAGAAGCACCACAGCTCAACTATCCAGGTCAGATAAGACACTCTATCCATGATAACTCATCCTTAAAATCTATGGGATACATTCATCACAGAATAAACCCACAGCAGCAAAAAATGACATCCTGAGCTAGACAAGGAGAAGCATGGCCAGCAGAGGAGCAGGTCCCTTTTCTGCTTGGGAACAGTCTCTTAATCTCAGGAGTCCATTAAGCTTGCCCAATCCGTTCTCATTTGGTATTCTCTGGGTATCTGAGACATTAAACTGTTCTTCTACTCTGCAAACACACACAGTTTGCAGCAGTTCTGATGACTTACATGTGATGAATGGAAAGCCCTTGGCATGTTTACAGTCACTATCTTCTCTGCCTCTGACCTTATTTTCAGGGGTTTTTCAAGACTCAGCTTAGAAATATTTATGGAGACATCAAACCATCAGGCAGCAGATTTGGCCAATCCCCAATGCACTTCTGTTCAGCTTCAGGAACGGTCATTGGCCTAAACACCGCTCTAGATTTCTCCAAACCATTCAGAGTTACCTTTCACTGAAAATGTACCAACTTGGTGGAAACTGAGCTTATGTGAGAGACTAGTGAGGATTTCTGATTTGGCTCTGCAAGAGGGAAGGCTGTCTGCTGCCCATAGAAGTGCTATTTTAGGAAAGAGACACAGAAGCTTCTTTTTAGCTGATTTACCTCCCACTGCAGCCCTCCTGTTCCCATGAAATTCATGCCTGATGGGTATGAATATCACCACTACAGTCTCTAGTCTTATGACTTAACCATGTGGCTTTTCAAGAGACAATGATCCCACCTTTCCATCAGAGCTGCAAACTTTTCCTGTAATTCAAGACTCTTTATGGGTTTGATCTAAGGCTGATTCTTTGCTGGGCCCCAGGGATTCTCACAATAACTGGGGTACATGGTGGCATGCATCACTCACCCTTGGCCTCTGTGGAGACCATCAGGGGGCAATAATTGCTGCCAACTGTGATAGTGGTTTTGGGTAATGCATCTCCTCACCCAGAGGGATTTGGGATCGTGTCATGGCGTGAGAACAGATTTGAGACAATGCTGCCTTTTGGCCTGAAGGGGAGCATATTTGCAGCCTCATTCTGTACTTACCAGATCCCTCAAATGTACTGCAAGTATTTATTTGAGAGATTTCTCTGTGATATCTGAAGGTTCCCTGCCTGTGTGTGTTCAAGCAATGTTTGGTAAGTGATTTGCAAACGCTGCAGCAGAGCAATACCCCTGCAGAACCAGCTCTTCCTACCCAAGCAACCTCCAGTTTCATGTAAGGATGTTGACTCAGTCTTGCAAAGGAGATGCTTCATTCCTCCTAGATTCCATCTGCTTTGCTTAATGCCAAATCCAAGCCCAATAAGGCTTACCATTATTGATTTCTTTATTCAGCAGGGGATGTCTATAAAATCTTTTACCACACTCCTTTTTCTTTGTCAATAAGAGTATTTCCTTCCTCACTTATTCAGACCTTGACACAAAAAAAATCTTCCCTTATTTGTGCACATTTCAATTTAAACCCTACATATCAGCAAGGAACCACAGAGAAGACTTTCCTTTGAAAAAGGCTGAAAGTGTAAGTGATTTCCAGGAATTGCTTTACACTTTCACTTGGAAAGCAGCATTACCAACTCTTCCATCTTCTTCTTCTTTCCCCCCCCCGCCTTCAATTCTGAAATAAATCAAAAACTTCAAATGCAGTCCTTCAAACTTCCAAACAAAACCCATCTAACCTATTAACTTCCATGCCAGAGAATATTTTGCCATGCCAATACTCTCCTTCGTGTTTCCTGCCAATAACAAGAGAAACCAGCCTAGGCCAGGAATCCAAAGTCAACCATTTCACAACATAAATCAAGCCACCAGGAAAATTTAGGAACAAGCCTTAAGTCAGAAGTTTCCAGCTGCTGCCTTGATTTTGTTCCTTCTGTTGTTTGTAGTATTTCATCTCTGGCTTTATGATTCAATCTCAAATGTGTGGAATACGTGGACCTGGAAGCAGACGAAATGTGCTTAAGAGGTGACTGGATCCCAGGGACAGCAACTCTAGTTGCACCTTTAGTGAAGTGATATGTGATGACTCTATAAACTCAGCTTATAAACAGACACCCACAGCTTGCCTGGGGCAGGAATGTGGTGGGAGAAGGCAAGAAAACTTTGATAGACTTTGACCATGTTCTTCCTCATCATTTCCAAGTGGAGATACCTCAAAGCTTCCTCCATGCAGATGGAGGGTCCTCTGTGCACACATGAACATGCATTTCACCAGCTTGAAAGAAAACCAGCATCGGGAATGGAACAGAACAGGATATTTCACTTAGGAGAGGCCTCCAATGATCATCTAGTCCAACTATGATGACATTTGGGCAGCCACAAGCAGCACAGTCCACTTCAGACAACAGTTTTGAATCGGCATTTGACTCCTGTTGTTACTATTTGGCTACACATGCACATAGCTGCAGTTGATGCAGAGACACACTCCACAGCAAATGTGCTTTTGAAAATATTTCAAATGGTGTAGCCCCTGGCTCTTTTTCACAAACAACCTACACAATCAGATTGAGAGAGTCTGGTTGCCTAAAATACAGGATTAAGAAATGGGACAGTTGAGCATCTGCTGCCTCTTAGCAGCACCTCTGTTCTCTCTGTTCTCACTCTAAACAGGATTTCATTTTCGAGCAAGTTTTCTGCAACTTTGAGCCCAAGAAATCATTTTTTCTGGAGGTATGAAAGCAGAACCTCTGCATTTAAAGGACTTTTCTCTGGGACACTGAGGAAATCGACACCTCTCCCAAGCTCTAGAGAAGCAGCAGAGGTGGTAGCACTGCAGAAAAGATTTGCTGGCTCCCACTTAGGGTTTATTCCTTTCAACAAAGTCAACTAAAACATGATGCCTAAACTTGGCAGTGGCAGAATGGGGCCCTGAATCACGAAACAGCTGACAGTGGTGGTTGTGCTTTGGGCATCAGGTCCCTTTAAAGGCACATGCTTCTGACAAAGCTAAAGCAGGAGGGAAGAAAATTACCATTGCTGCTGGTCAAAAAAACCCCAAACCCAAACCTTTTGGAACTCCTGTACTGGATGGGGTCAGATTAAAATGCTGCTGGAAATCATCTGCTTTCTGTGCTCAGCTCAGAATAAACTGTGTAAGTGGGGAAACTCATCTCTACTACAGCCAAGCTCCTCTTGACACTAAACATCATCCCAGTGTGAGCTCCAGTATAATTTGGTGCCCTGTGGCCCAGTATCACAGCCTGTGACTTTTTTCTCTCTGCTGCATCTGAGCTGCCCAGCTCAGGCTGTTGAAGAGTTCACCTACATCCCAGCAACTCCTTCTCTGATGGTGTTTCACAGTTGCATTGGGCCTTTCCTCTCCATTCCCCAGTATCACATTGAAAAGTAAGGTGTGAAAAAAAATCTATGGGAGAGCAGCTCAGAAATGCCTCCTCTTCCCCATTTCCCACAATTTAGTCACCTCTGTCTCTTTGTACAAGTCAGAACATTGGAGGAGGGATGACAAATGCCTCCCTAAACATCCCTTCTCCACCCATCTTCTCCATTGCAGTGGCCATTTCATAATTAATGGGCTTGACATAATTATTTGTGTTTAAAGTCAGGCTATAGCTGAGCCTTCATTCTTACTTGAAAAAAACAGGCAGCCATGAACTTACAGGAACTCATCCTGCCAGCAAACAGCTCAGCTGGCTGCAGACTAATCTTTTCTTTCCCCTTTGTTAAACACATTCTGGCTCTTGGAAACTGTTCAATAGTTCATTAAACTAATAATCCCATTCAAATCCTGCCTCATAAATGGATTTGTCAGTGCTGTTCCTTTCAGGAGACGGTCATTTTAAATTGTCTCTACTCTAATGAGTTTAAGGACAGATTAAATCGTGGCTTTGGCTGTGATTTATTGCTCCACGTTATTAATGGTTATTTGGGGAAGCATTGGTGAATAGAAGGCTTGTTTATTTTGCATCTATTTCATGCTTTGCATTTATTCCATATTTTTCTCTTTATTAAAGGAGTCTGGGATGGGAACAGAGCCTCAGATAAACGTTTCCAGCAGAAACATATACAATCTGTCCTCCTGCATTGCTAAAGCCTCTCTTAACCAACAAGACACGTACAACTGTCCTCATGGACAGCCAGTTCACGCCAGACGTCATCACAGAGCTGTGTTGCTCACGTTGGAGTTACTGGAGAGCAGTTTCTCACTAGGAGCTCTGTGCTAGTTAACTGATTCCACTCATTTCTCTCAGTATTAATTGACCAAGACTTCACACAAAGCAACTTGCCACCAAAAGACAGCAAATATCCACTAAGCAACTTGGGCTTAGACAAGACTTTCCTAGGAACTCCACAGGGAGTTATTTTTGCTCTGTGTAGAAGATATTTAAGAGCAAGGGAAGGAAGGAGGCCTGAATATGTTGGGGTATTTAATTTTTCCAGAGCTGGTAAAAGATTCCCTATCATGACATCTGGGTCACTTCTCTGTGCAGTTCTGGTGTGATTCTATTTCTTGTCCAACACAATTTAGAGGTGGAGAGAATCTGTAGTTCCTAGAATCATAGAATGGTGGGGTTGGAAGGGACCTTTAGAGCTCATCCAGTCCAACCCCATTGCAGAAGCAGCTACCACCTAGATCAGGTCACACAGGAATGTGTCCAAGTGGGTCTTGAAGACCTCCAAGGAAGGAGCCTCCACAATCCCTCTGGGTAGCCTGGGCCAGGGCTCCATCACCCTCACAGTGAAATAGTTCCATGCACCCAAGAGACAAAGAAGCACATACAAGAATAAATGGTAGAACAAAAGCCAGATCCAGCTTGTCAAGATAGGTGGCTGTCCTGGGAGTCCTCTAAAGTACCTCTGTCTATCCATTTTGGGAGGAAAAAACCCTCACATTTCTGCCATGGACAGAGTGATCTATAAACAACATTTTACCATTGTAGAAGGCTTTGAAATCTGGCAGGATAGAAGGTCTCAAGTGTTGTATGTGAGAGGAAAACAAATTATTTCAAGGAACAAATAAGACAGGACTACACACAGCCCAGGAGCCCTGAGCAGGTTTCCATAAAGGGGAAGAGGACGCAGAAGTTAGGGCTCTGCACCACTGCTTCACTACATCTGACCAGCAAATCCTCAAAACCTGTTTGTTTGTTTCCTTCCATTCAGAACCAACCAACCCTTGAACATCACCACAGAAACCACAGTGTGCAGGATGGTGGTGGCTCACCAGGGAAGCTGCCAGGTCAGGCCCATGTGGTGTAGCTAAGCTTTGCTGCATTTTCATTCCAGTTCTAATGAAATTCCTTTCGTTTTCATCCCTTTCAGAACCAGAGAGATTTCAGATGAAAGTTGGAGTGAACTTTGTCTCTCCAAAAAAAAAAAAAAGCAGTTGTGGATCTTGAAGAGCAAAAGCCAAAGCAAATACTTGAGATGGTGTCATAAACTATTTAAACAGACAACCACAGACAAATGTGTTTAGAGGTTCAGATGTGTGTCTAGGAGGTGTGGCATTACAGAATAGATGATTCCACAAACCACAATAACCAAGATAAGGCACCTGTGTGTCCACATTGTAAAATAACCCCAGATTTAGAAAGACAGCTCTACCTTCCTTAAATAGGCTGCACCAAGATAACTCACTGTTTATTCATTTCTTTTGCTACTGCAGTGCTACCCTCTGTGCACCACACCTTAAATGAAGACTTAACACTTCCTCAGGAGAATCAGACACTAAAAAAACAGTTAAACTTCACAACAGCAAAGAATCCTAACCAAACCCAGGTCAGGGAAGATGTTGATCTACAACATCTGCATCAGCTGCAATTGTCTAGAACTGTTTCAAGCCAGAGCAGAAGGATAAAGGACTAGCACTGTTTGGGGAACCTACTAGCAAAAAATCACTGGCTCTGTAGGAGATGGCTTTCACTGGCTGTCAGACTCATCTACAGCATTGTAGCTGATGACATCTGTAGCTGCTTCCTAAGCCCAGTAGAACATTATTTAAAACATCACTCTTCAATAGATTTCTCATCTCAAGTGGTTTTCTCTGCTTGTAAAAGAGAGGTTTTTAAAGGGAGACATTGCTAATGGGCTGGAAATCCTCAAACATATTTGGACACAAAACCTAGGAGATTGTCAGGGTCACTTGACACAGAGCATGGGAAGGGCTGGGGGCAGAAGCTCCAGCCACTCTTGAGTTTTGCCAGCTTCATCTGTGTTGCCCACCATGATTCCCTCTCTTGAAACACGACTGCTCTCCCAAGGGCCAAGAAACAATGACCCTTCAGTTGTCTTAGATTATAGTCACACAGACTCCCTTAAACAGATCTTGCACTTATCCCAGTGGGTTGGGTGTTTTTTCCTTTTTCTACAGCAATTTCTTCAGAGGACACGAGGAAAGCAGAAGAGAAAATGAAAGAAGCAGCAGTGTGGTCCTCATCTCTCTGGGAGCCAAAGACTTCAGGCCTGATTCTGATCCTGCCTCAAACTCACTGTGTAGCCACTAAAGAACTTACACAACTGATAATTTGGTGTTACTTTACTTCAGTGTCTGTCCATGTCTGAGGCTTTAAAGGAGAGAATGGTTTTCAGAAGTAATTTCTAACTTGGGAATTTGGGCTTCCTTTTTAAAATGCATTTGAGATTGAGACCCCTCAGACTCACCAAAAGTCAAAAGGATTGAAGACGTAAATCATTTCTATAACCACGATCTGGTCACCTAAGTCACTGAGTGCCACAGGACCACTGAACACCAGTGGGACAGAAACACTCACCATTTCCTTGCTCTGCCCTTCCTTTCTCTTCAGAGGGCTGCATGAGGTCATGTTATCCTTGCACATATCAACTCCTTCCCATTCTTTCTATCCCCATTATGACCACAGTAAACAAATCACATACAGCCCTGGGCAGCCAGGCTGAACAAGAGTCTCTGGATCAGGTAGACTGTCATCCCACCCTTCTCAAGAAAACAGTCTTTCTCCCCACTAGCCAAAGATTAGGGATGTGTTATCTGAGAGATGATGGACAATGGAGCACAGCAAAACTACTTACAGGTCACACTGAGGGATACACAGGGTGTTCCTAGCCTGGGAGGGAGTTAACACCAGCTTCTGGGAGCTAGTTTTGAGACAACAAAAACCCCAGGACAGTTGCTATCCACCCTTTCCAAATCCACCATAGCAAGGAGGAGTGGCCATACACGTTTGAATTCCCAGAGCAGATGCCACCAGCCCCACAGTCCTGCCCCTGGCAGCTCAATGGCCAGGCTCAGTGTTCCAGCTCCAGCCCAAACACAGCCCATCTGACTGTCTGGGCTGAAAGCATAGCCCTCCATCCCATTCAAGCAGCATTCCCCAGCAAGTGCCGGAGGCCTCTGGCACAGCCCAAGCTTCGCGCGTGTATCACGTTCTGCTCCGATTCTGCCCACTGACACAGGAACACTTTCCAAGTACTACAGCCAGACAGACTTAAAATAACACAGAATCAGGCCAGGAACCATCTTGAGAGCATGCAAACACAGCTGAGCTCCAGCACAGGCTTCAGGATTTTTCTAGCTGAGCCCTGTCTCCCTCCTCAGGTGGAAAATGCTCATGGGTCCGGCTTTCACACCAGGCTATAGATGAGACCACAAGCCACAACGATGCTACAAGACCAAGGACTGACTTAGCAATGATTGTTGTGTAAAAGCAGTAATCAAAGGCAATAACCTCCCCAATAGAGCCCAGAGCATTGACTGAGAGCTGAAGGCAACTCCAAGATCAAAACCTGAGCTGACATCGTCCCACTAGCAACAGTGGAAAGCCCAGACAGAGCTAAATGCACAGCATCCCTCCCACAGGCAGGCAGGATGTGGATGGCTCTTCAGTCATGGCAGGTGAGCCCTAAGGTGCTGTGATCCTCCCAACAAAGCAGCATAGCTCACTGCATAGCTCCCTGCTCCCATGGGAACCTGTTTGGTCATCCCCCATGGCATGATCTTTCCTCCTACTCTAGGTCTGCAGGGCAGACTCAGTCCCGAGCTCAAGGAAAGGCAATTCTGTACACATGTCTCTATGTGCTATGATAACAACTCAAGTTCTCCTTTGTCAAGTAGAAAAGATCATTAAACATACCCTCGTAAAGTGTCTTGGCCTCTTCTTCTCACTCTGTTTGGTGGCTGTCTTTCTTCATAGCCTGCAAATCTGCCTGTCTGCAAGTCCCCTTCATATTGCCCCTGGGCTCGTTCCACGTACATAACTGCTGTACATCCCAGCATGAACCTGGCCAGCCATAATACCCCCATGATGGCACGAATTCCTCGATTCCCCCGACTGCCCCGAAAGCTTCTTCCAGCTGGAGGGTCCCTGCTGCCTTGGTGGAAGATGGTTTCTGGCAGCAGCCCCTAAATGCCCAGGTGTCGTCCTGCCGTCCTCTTTCTAGGAGCAAAAACAGAAGAAAGAGACACACAAGTGTTCTTAAGGGCTTCTGTAGTTTTAAAGTGATTGATCATCCCAGGCAGCCCCTCCTAGAGTTCTAACAGTAGGGTCATACAGTCACACTGAGTTTGGCTTGGTACACATACAGCCAACATGTGCCCACTGTCATTCCCTACTAGAGCATTGCCAAACCATGAGCTGGGAACCAAAACACCTCCAGGAGTCATAGTTCTACCCTTGCATCTGTTTTCCTGCTCTCCTGATAAAGAAATGAAGAGCACGTCCATCCTGAGCCTGCTCGTGGTGGTGGGTTATGACACTGACCTCAGCATAGTGCCTTGGTCCAGAGGAGCAGCAGGAGATGTGGGGCTATGAAACAAGCTCTCTTTTAAGACATTGAACATCAGACAGGTCAACTGAGGCAGTAAGGAGACCCCTGACACCTCTGGTTGTGGACACAGCTTGTGGTGAGCACAGCATGGCCAGCTCTGCAGGCTTGGGGCCAGCAACTGAGCCTACGAGGTGGCCGTAGCTGGGCAGAGGCCAGATGTGGAGTTTGCCCCTGAATCACACAAGGGCAGGTCCTCAGCCTTCAAAGTAAGCTCATCCTGACAAACAAATCACCTCCCTGAGAAAAAAAAAAAGCACAAATCCTGCTCTCCCATTGGGGTGGGTGACATGGCAGAGGGATCCCAATGGGCAGGGGTCAGGCCTTGCCATGGTGTGCTGAGGAGGGGGAAGAACTACAGAATCACTTTGGTTGGAAAAGCCCTTTAAGATCATCAAGTTCCACCACCAATCTCACACTGCCAAGCCCACCACTAAAAGCAATTGTCTACAGAGGTCTCTGGAGCAGCTCTACTTTAGCTCTCACAGCCATTCTGGGTCTGAGAGGTCCCAGGGGGCAACAGAAAACTGCCCTGAGCAAAGGGTATGAGCCCTGGTACAACACAGACCCCCTGGGAGACAGACACTCTGGTCACTTTCTGAGGTGTCCGACTGTGGCCTCGGGCTGAGGGTGCCAAGAGCAGGCAGGGCTGTAAAGCTGAGCTCAGGGAGGCTACAAGAAACCCTGATGAAAAAAGCTCTGTGAAATGGATCACAGAGCAATGTGCTCCACAGACTGCACCTCCTCCTCCTCCTCCTCCTCCTGCTCCCTCTCCTTCCTCCCGTCCTGCCCCCACCACCCCTGCCATTCCCCACATCTCCAAGTGAGAACTGGGCTGGGGATCCCTTCCTTCCTCCTCCTGGCCAGCAGATGGTCAGGAAACATCTCTCACCTTGAGACCCCAAAAGTTTATTTCTTCAGAGAGGAATCCTCACAGGTCTCCTCTCTCTACCCCAAAGGGGAAATAATCTGCTGCTTCTACGAGAGGCACAGGCTCCAAGTCCACTCCTGCAGGGAGGGACAGGGCCCCTGAGCCTCCCCTGACTGTCCCCCTTGCTTTCCCACAGCAGCACTTTCCCGTTCCAGCCCAGCCCCAAAGTAGGCTGAAAAAAAAAACAAACCCACAACCCCAAACCAACCCTCAAACCAAAAATCAGCCCAGACAAGACAGAAAATGTGTCTGTGCAAAAAAAAAAAAAAAAGAAAATCAATTAATAAGTCTTTAAAACCCCCCTCCCTGCTCCCAGTGTCCCAGCTGGGAATCTCTCTCTGCTCTCCAGGGCATGCATTTTTCAGGCTCTAATATTTCAAATGCAGTGAATGAGAAAGACAGAGTGGGAAGGGAAAAGGCAGGGCTGGGAGCAGAGGCAGAGACAAAGAAACTGCCCTTCCTGCAGCCCTAAGAGCTCTGCTACTTTGCTACACACGCCTGTCTGCTGAAGGCTGGGATATGATTCTCTTCAGTGAGACAAAAGGGAGAGCGTTTCCTCTGCTCCCAGAGCTCCCGAGGTAGAGAAGAGATGGGGAAAAAAGAAGGAGAAGTTGTAAAAAAAGCACAAAAGTTTTGCACTTCAGGAGAGTTCCAGCCTTCGTGCAGAAATTTAACCCGAAGAGAGTCCAGATGCGTCCATTTCCTCCCGGAGAACTCAGAAGCATGACAAATGACTGATACACAGGCACGTATTCTGAGAGCTTTCACACAAGTCTTACGAAGAGAGAATGGAAAAGTCATTTACACCATCCAGAGAGTTAAAAAAAAAAAAAAAAAAGAAGAGGCTCAAAACCTATTTTCAGCTCTGAGAAATTCCATCAGACACCACTTGTAAGAAATACACTGAGAGAGCAAAGAGAGAATCAATCACCAATTCAGGTTTTAAACTCGTTTGTAAGTCTGGAGGGAATCAGGAAAGACATTTCCAAACCATGCCTGTGAGTGAGCAAATTAATCCATTAAAAAAAAAAATGTGCAAAACAATGAAATACAATTAGGCAGACAAACAATTAGGCAGATAAAAAGAGAAAGAAATCAGCTCTTAGCTAGGCAGTTCTGGATTTAGTCTGAAACTGTTTAAATACCTTTACGTCCTGGAACTGGTGATGTGCCCAGAGCTCCTTTGTTTAGTGGAGATCTGGGTAGAAAAGAAGGGAATAAAACCCTCACTCTTGGAGGAGAGAAGAAAAGGTACAGCCTCATCCAAATTGGACAGGGGGAGGGCCTTGCAGCGGAGAAAGGGGTGCAGGAGGAGTGGGAGTAGCGAGAGGACAACCCTACCGCATTCTTCAGCCAAAAGTTTGTAACTTCAAGGAGGGGCTGGGGGAGAGGTTGGGTTTAGTAAGAGACGTCTGAATGCAGACATGATTATCACCTAGCCATTCCCCCTGAGCCCAGGGCTCCTCTGGTTCGGTTAATGAGGGAAGGCTTTTCAGTTCAGCTGGATGCGGTGACTGCTTGTCCCAAATTTAGGCTGGAGCTGCAGGAGGCAGGAGGGCATTAGCCACAGTGACTTCACATCAAAAGAGCTGGCAAAAAATAATTCATTTTTAATCTGTGTCTTAATTTCTTTGAAAAAACACACAAAAGAGATCAAGTAAAAGGAACTTTTTTTGCTGATCATTTCCCTGCACTTAGCACAACTGATGTGAAACAATTAAGGAAAGGATAGGTGACCCAGCCCAGGGACTTCAAAAGTTACCTCAGTTTCACAGGAGAAAAAATCTGGAGTTAAAAACATTCTCTCAAAAATCAATGTGTTTTAAAAATAAACAAAAGTCTGGTGGTGATATTGAGTCTTTCTTCTAAGGAAGAACTCCAAGTGGCAGCTCTGAGTTTAGTTCCACTCCTTTGCCCCATGCAAAAAAAACCCTCTGCCTCTTGCTTTACGAGACATTACTGCTGTTTGTTCTTTAAATAATAAAATGCACACAACCCTCCTCCTCTCTGAGCTCCCTCTGCTCTGTGCCCCTGCACTCCTGTGACTTTCCAGGCGGTGGAAATCCCCCAGCACAGTTACAGTGGGTCACAAGTCTCCCCAGAAAGCCCAAATCAAGCTGGTTTTCAGGTCAAAGAGGTTGAGAGAAGTTTCTGCACCAAACGGAACCCAAATGGCTGTGCTCGAGGCACCCAGAGAGGCGAATGCCTCCCTATTACCCCACCATCTGGCTCAGAGCTCAGTTACCTCTTTAGACCCAGCAGATGAGGGTTCAAATGCAGCAATCAGATCAGTTCACAGAGGTGCAGAAATTCCAGGGCAAGCCCCAAGCTGACAGGGAGACTATCATCTCTTCTCCTCCTGCTTGTCTTTGAAACGTCCTCCCTGCTGCCTTTGTTCTTTTGGCTCTTCCTAATCAACCCCCTACAAGCTTTAGAGAAGTCAGAATGATGCTCAGCCTAATTAACAGCAAACTTCTGGAGACTAATGGGGAGAAGGCAGGGCTCGTTTTCACAGGCAACCAATAATGGAGCATTGCAAGGAATGCAGCTCTGTCAACACATCTGCAGGCTCTGTGGAGCTTGAGATACAAAAACTATTTCCTGGGCCTGATTATTTCAGTTAAAATAAACGTGGACATCACCTGGTTGAGAATAGCAGCAATGAGGCATTGTACAAAGCAGATCAGGAGTGAAAAAAAAGCACAAGAAAGTGTATTTTCCTCCCTCTCAAGGGCACTGCGAATTGCTGGCAAGTGCTGAGGCCAAAGATTCCCTTTCCAGCTGAGTCTAATCCTTGCTGACTCCTACATTGTGATCACCAGGTTGTTCAGGTGAGCACTGAATAGTTAAAGGTATTCTGGCACCTCAAAGTGCTCCCAGGGCCTTTGTTACATTTGCAGAAGCTCCCAGAAATCTCTCTGTGAATTCTGACCACCAGATATGTTTCAAAACCCATCCTTCAGCTGCCCAAAGCTGCTGCTGTTTCCTAAATGGAGAAGTTTCCTTGTTTCTTACCCAGGTGTTAAATCAACCACAGATCTTTACTTTTGGAAAGCATTTGTAATGGCAGTTAGTTGGGTTTTATTTGGGTCTCTAGTCTAGGCTCAGTGGGCTAGTGAAGGCTCTTTGTGCTTAGAATAGATGTTATCCCACGTCTCACCTCTGGCATGATCCTGCTCCATCCCCTTCCTCTGTTAATGCACATGTAAGTGATCTCAGAGAACACATTGAATGAACATTTCCTGGGTACATTTGCTCTCCTCCCTCTGGAGCCCCTCAGAGGGCTACAAATGACTGGCACGTGAGGGAAATAAACTCTCCTTTTTCCTGCATTCTCCTTTAGAGGGTTGAGAAGCATTTTAATCCTTCCAACATACCCAAACCTCGATGAACACGGTGCTTTGAGCTCCCTGCTTTTCTAGAGCAGGGCTTTTCAGCACAGCTGCATGTGATTAGAGCACAGCAAGCTCCAGGATTCAGGAATCCCAGCAAGATCTCCTTCAAAGTCTCCTTCAAGTCTCCAACCAGCCTCTTTATTTCCCTTCCATCACACGCTTAGGAGTTACAAACACACAAGTTTGTCTGTCTCCCCATCTGTTTTTCCCCTGGGTGTTCTGGTGTTGCTTTTGTGCAGGATAGTATGTTCACCCCAATCATTCCTGGGTCTAGCTGATCCCAGGCAGCATGAAGAAGGTGATTATCTAGAGTGTGTAACCTACCTCTGCTGTTTGCATGCAATGTAACCTCAATGCAGACCTCAAATTGGGAGAGAGAGCTGGAGAAAAGTCTTCTTTCATCCAGGCAATACTGGGGTGTACATCAGCCCTCTGAGAAACAAGGTGTGGTGGAAAAGTTGCTGTTTCTCACCTGGACTGTATCATGGTCCAGAAAACTCTGCAAGGAAAAGCTCTGAAGTGTGAGGAGCAGCAGGATGGGTAAATTAACTCCCAAGCAGCCCATTTAAAACGACCCTCAAAAAAAAGCAGCTGCCCTTCTGCAGTTTTTTTTTTTTGAGTCAAATGGAGAGTCTTTCTTCGTAGGAATAAAAGCAGAGAAGTAGCGATCACACCAAAGATCTCACTGGAGCAAAGTTTGCTGTAGGAGAGGGAAAGTAAGCACTGTTGTAACCAAAAGCTGCCTAACTGACAATCACCATCCAGGGCATTTTCCTTAGCGTGGCCACTGTGGCTTCCAAATCGTACCCAAAGACAACTCTGAGGGCCCAAACTTTTTCTTGGAAGCTCTTGAACTGCTCTAAAATTAATTTCATAGCAAAAAAATAAGAGAAAAAAAAGAGACAAATCAGTTGCCAGGCACTGAAAATCAGCCAAGAATTCTTCATGCCAACGGCGCTGTGTTTAACATCTCTGGCTGTAAAACGGCGCAACGCCTCGCTTTGGTTCGCAGGGCTGTCATGAAGATAAACTACTTGCAAAGGGTTTCAGTTTTAATACGTGAAGCACACTGGAAAAAATGCTTCTAATTAATTGTTATTAATTATGTGCTTAGAGTAGAGCTGTGCAAGGAGTTGAGGGGTTTTTTTCTGGAGGAAGAAGGGTCATTCAGGGGGGATCAGATGAAGGGTCGAGCTTGACATGAGCATAGAGTTTGACTTCAAACAATGCAGTTACTTTTGGATTGACATGAGCACATCATTTGACAGTGCATTGACAGTGCAGTTATTTTTGGATTTGGAGAGGTTTTGCATTAAATTGAAGTTATTAAATGCCTTCAAGCTCCTAAAGCACTACTTGGAGAGGAAGAAGTACATCATAGCCTTGTACAATAAGCAAGGTGAAAGATTTGCAAACAATTAATAATCTGTCAGAACTATTGGACAAACTCAGTGGAGATTTCCAAGTTTTTGGTCACAAAAGTGGTCCAGGAATTCTTGCTGTGTCTCTTGTGCACCTAGGCTGGACTATGAGCAGTAAATAATACACATGACTCTGTGACAGGGGAGAGGAAAAGATCCCATCTCTTCATTTTACTGAGCTGCAGGTAGCACATGCACTGCATGGGATGATCCTCTGGGATAAAACAGTATGAGATCCTCCTTAATTCATGTCATTACAATCACAAACATGCACAGAGGAGGATGTTTAAAGTTAGTTGTTTTCTTTGTACTGCTCGGCTATCTCGTGGCTCGTACTCCAGGCAGTACACGGTATCAGGATCTTACGAATGTTAAGTGTAAGGAGAGATGGGAATTTGGCCTGTCAGTTCTGATGTTACACAGTATTCCACCTCCTTCCTCTATTTCTGTGTAAAAGTGTAGGAGATGATGTCTTCAGTCATATCAGTGACTGTCAAACACACGTAGCAAAGCTGAGCTGAAGTAGCTTGAAGTGCTCCGTTTCTGACTCCTTCCAGTGGAATCTGAAAAAGGCATCTGCTAAAATTAGTACATGTTGCCTCTTGCAAGATGACACAACTGCTGTCAGGACAGCAACAGTTCTGAATCCTGATGTCATTTCAAAGGAAACACTAATCAAGATGAGGCTGTTGTGTTCAGATCCTTGTTGAGAACGGAGGTCAGGGAATGTGGGATTTAGGCTGCTGCTCCAAGCTCCCTGAGCAAGGCTGAGTCCTGGCTAGCAGGAGACAGCCCTGTGCTCTGGATTTCTGGGCAGATGATGTTTGCCAACAGCTTCCTTCCAGTCCACCAGCATCACTGAATCAGTCTTCTGAGGCAGACAGAGGAGAGCTGGGTCCAGCTGGGCTGTGAGCCACTGCCCAAGCACCAGCGAGATGCCTTCTTGGCTCTATCAGCTTTGCCTGAGTCCAGTGTGGATTATCTTGTCTGTACCCTTCCTCAGATTTTGGATTTCACTCAGGGGCATTTAGACGGGACAGGGTCAGATCCACATCCTCATGGATTTTCCTCTGGAAGTTACAGGAAGATCTGAGTCAGCCTCAGGAATGAGGGCAAAGAGCCAACAGAAGCCATCAGATCCTCACTGCTTTCTGCCTTTCCTAGAGTTGTAGAAACACTCCCAAACTGTGCACACAAGTGTGAGGCATTAATGCTCCCGTGAGAACTGAGATGCCTCCTGGATCAGCCTGACCCAGTTGCTTCAGTGGAGCCATGGGCAAGGACCAAACCCCAGGTACCCACTGGTGATAAGCTGCTATCGCTGTCCTGCTCAAGCCAAGGCTCCCATGTGTGTGTAAGATTTGCAGTCTTAGAGCTTTGTGACCACAGTTGCAACATTCCTTTTGTTTTCTAGGAATTCGACTCCACCAAGAAGGGAAACCACAGGGAAATTGTTTCAGTGTGAGCTCTGGATGGGGAGAGGAGGGATGGGGCCGAGGTATGATGTATAACACACAGCTCCACAGCCAAGATGGTTAAAAAAAACACACTTTTATTTAAACCTAAGGAAAGTAACTGTTTTGTTTTTACTCTCTCTCTCTCTCTCTCTCTCTTTAGCTTGGCAGGCAGCAGCAGCCGTGCTGAGCCCAGGCAAGTGCAGATCAAAGCCAAGCAAGTCTGCTGCAAAAAATCAAGCACTGGACATTTATTAAGATTTTATTCATATAAAAAAAAAAAAAAGCCATGCAGTGAGTGCAGTGGGATTTCACTGTGGAACTTTTGACATGGGAGCTTGCCTTATTTAGAAGGAAAATTGCCTCTTTCTGCTGCCAGGAGTAAGGCGATCCCTCCATTTCCTGTGAAATTCAAATCAGGGAGACAAACACCTTTCTTGTTGCCCTCAGGTGGGCTGGAGCCTGCATCCAGCCCCTCAGCTCGAGGGGGTGGGGAGGCTCACAGCCACGGAATGGTCATCTCCAGGCAGATGGGACGTCTCCCCACCACAGCTGTCTGCACTAGCCCCAAAGAGGCCCATGTTATTCCTCTTTTCCCCCTCGGCTGAATTCAAAGTCCCAAGTTTTCAAACCTTTTTTTTCCCCCCCTCTCTCTCTTTCATTTGTAGCTCTTTTCTCCCCTTTGTGCAATCTGCAGCACAGAAGTTTAACTTGGCAAAGGGGCTGGAACAGATGGAGAACACTGGAGTGACTCCCCAGATCCCAGGAACTTCTGCTCCATGCCGTGTGCAGGATTTCCAGCCACTTACTGCTTGGAGCTGCCAAGGCAAAGCCTAAAACCAATTCATTTTTTTTTCCTCAGATAGAGAAGCTGGAATTTTCTGTAGGACTTCAGCAATCCACAAGTGACCACACGAGTGTAATCCTGCAGTGGAAGGTCCAAAGCCTGTGAATTCCACGGGAACTGATTAGAAGTGAAAACAAGAGGATCATTTTAGGGAAAGCTGTGATGTCCCTTCCTACAACTCACTGTGTAGAAGCCTCAGTGTGGTGAAATCCACAACTGGCTGGTCTTGAAGACAAAGGTCAGGCAGAGCTCTGCACCCACCTTTCGAGCGCATCCACACAAGGCACAATGCAATGCACATGTTGGAGTCGTTCCTCAGGGACTGAGAATGTCCTTCTTTTCTTCTTTCAGGGCAAACAGATGAGTATAAACCACGTTCATGCTCATGAACATTGTTGTGCACAATCCAAGCCCAGAGCAGTCCATTGTCACAAGGAGACAGAGCAAGGGAATGAACCCAGAGGGAGTGGAGAGGGTCAGGAGGGGAGCAAAGGGCAAGATCTCCCTCTTTTCAATTGTAAGGTGGTTACTGGTCTGTTTTACAACATGCAACAAAGGGCAGATTAGCTACAATTACAATAAACACAACTTCATAAAGTTTACAAACAGATCTGAAGTGGTGGCTGGTGGAATTTTCCTGTGGAAAGCAAATTTTCTACAAGATATACTGCTTGAAGCTCTGGACTCCCGAAAAGCAAGAGCAGGGGATGAACTGTGCAGTGGGAAGCACAAAGTCATGAGAGATGTGTTCACTACCCTTGGCCTGGCAATGGGTATTTCAAACACAGAGGTTTTCAACCCATTTCAACCCAGTACATTCTGGAAATGTCACTGAAGAGAAGGTGACCAAGCACTCTGACCAAGCACTAGAGCCTTCAGCTGAACAAAAGCTTGTAAAGGGCTTTGAAAGCAAACATGAAGCCCAGTGTATCTGTGTTTATTAACTTTTGCAGTTATGCAGAACTGTGTTAAAGCAGCTTTGCTCTTCCTTGGCCAGAACCTGAGATCACAGACCAGAGATTTCAGGATCTCCCAGGTCCATTTGCTCTGGACAGCTAGCAGGGTCTGTAGTGATGGTACAAAGAGTAACCTAAAAGAGTAACCTAAAGAGACTCTGACTAGATACAAGGAAGAAATTGTTTGTGGTGAGGGCACTGGCATAGGTTGCTCAGAGGTGCTCAATGCCTCATCCTTGGAAACATTCCAGGTCAGGTTGGACAGGACTTTGAGCAAACAAGTTGAAGATGTCCCTGCTCACTGCAGGGGGTTGGACAAGATGAGTTGCGAAGGTCCCACCCTAAACCCTTCAGTGGATCTATGATTTACCAACCAGCTCATTGAGCACATGGTGCTTCCTGCAGCTGCATTGCCCTGAATGGATCCTCTTTAATTCTTCTCCAGTGACATGTCACCTGTGACAGGGCCGTTGGTTTCCTCTGCTCAGAGGAGGTCCACAGGTTTTGATTTGTCTGCTGTGTGCAGAATCAGTTGGCAAAGACAAACTCCTCTCAGGTTTCATACTGCCCCTGTGTTCTTGTCTTCACTTCTTGTCCCCAGATTGGCCTCCACAGAAGGTGCTGCACAAAACTGCATCTGTATTGTGAACATTGCCAGACCACACAGGCAACGTCGGAGCTGGAACAGTACAGCCTGTGCTGGAACACTCTTACCATCATATAACTGCAGTGCAGTGCCACAGACAACAAACCATCCCAAGCAGCAAACTCAACCCTGAATTCTCCCTGCAGTAAACTGCAATACTTGAGATGCTTGAGCTAAGCCCAGTTCTGCCACCCACGTCACGTTACACCAGAAGAAGGGCAAAACAGCTCCATTCAAAGGAGTATAACAGGGACAACTATCAAGCCATGGATCATGTCTAGGTCCTTAAACTCTTTTCCCTCCCCAGGACAAGGCAATGGCAACTAAACTGGACTATGGCCTCGCTTATCCCCTGAACTGAGCATGGTAATTGGCTGGAAGACTCACTGTTGGCTTGCTCCAGACCTGAGTACTAGCCATTTATCAGCTTGGACATCACAGACCAATGGCCAGCACTGTGCAAGGGTCTGTTTGGTTCCTGGTCTCACTTTGTTGTCTAAGAAGAATCCCAAATCTTCAGGATACATTTGAGATGAGTTACTGAAAAAACACAGAAAGACCAAAATGAGAAGAAATTTGGATCCACCAACCAGTTGCAATGGCCACTTACAAACAGCCAGCAGCCCAAGGACACAGGGCTCCTGCCTCAGACCATGAGATCAGTGCAGCCCTCAGCATCCTCACCAGAAACACACACAGCAGACGGCTTTGTGTCTTGGGCTGTCTGGCAGCAGATCATCCTGTGTCTCTTGGGAGTTGCATCATTATTTTGTCCTCTTGCAGATATTATTAATATTTCAAGGTCTGGGGAAATAGATTTTCCTTTTAATTCCTTTGGCTCATTAACAGACTCTGCTTGTCAGGGTCGTGTGCGAGTCACCATCACCCTCTGTTATGAGTTAGTCTATCAGCTGATGTCATTGTTTGGCCATAAGAACCTGAATGTCTTTAGTCTGTCGCCTGCAGGGTCTCTTTTCCAGTTCAGTGTAATGAGAGAATAAACCAAGAGCCAGCAGCAAATCTGTTTCCTTTTAACTTCCATCGAGTTGAGCTAATAGTTTAGCTCTTACTTCTTTGCCTTCCCTGGGAGGTGCAAAACACCCTCTTTCTTCTCAGCTCTCCCTGCCCAGTGTCAGCTGTGAACTAACAGTAGAAGCAAATTTTCCTCGGTGCCAACACCTACATGACTTACACACTTGAAAAAGGCAGTTTGTGGCTGACATCTGACATGGTGCAGGCCGTGGATGTTGGTCACAGAGGACTGGTGCAGCTGGTGGAGGTGCAGGAGCTCTGCCAGGGAAGGTGCTGGTGTGTGCTGTCACCGCTCCCATGAGTCTTTACTTTTGGTAGGAGTTCAAGGCTTTCACCAAGACAGGGAATTAAAAGACTGAAGGAACGGAAGGACAATCAAATTTTGACTTGCTGACTTCCTCCCTTTCCTGTCTATAACAAAAATCTATCAGATTAACTTGATCAAAAACTCGTGGTTCAGCTCCTATCAAAGGGCTGAAGCTTGCAGGGCTAGTAAGGCTTCACAAACAAGGACAGTGTTCAAGGACAGGATGAGAATCATGGAATCATTGAGGTTGGCAAAG
>WBNH01002852.1:0-158491 GCA_013401255.1 Urocolius indicus
TAGCATTCAGTATACTCCATATACAGGCAGTCCACAGTCTTTATTTCACGTATGTGAGAGAGAATTCCCTGTCTCTTGCTTTTCAGTATCTGGAATAATACTGCTGAGGAATACCAGTTTGTCTAGAATTAGATGAGGACCAGTCTAGTGTAGTTCAACTGAAAAAATCCTACATTGTTTAACTACCATTTTATATCCTTGTGGCTGAAGTTTTGTTGTTGGTACCAGCTTTGGAGGTTGAAAGTAAGGAAGATTGTACTGCAAGAATTTAACCCTGGGTCTAAGCAAAAACATCTGCTTGTCTGGTAATTTAGTTTCTAGCCTGAACTCACCAAACAGTCGAGTCCTTGTGTTCTCACTGTGCTTTGCAGTGCATAACGTCACGGAGGAAAACTCAGCCGTCCCGACTAGGGCTGAGTGCGGGAGGTGGCAGCAGATAATACAAGCAGCCATGAAACTGGTAGTTTGCTGGAAATCCAATTTAGTGGGTAAATAACCCTGAATGTCAAGAGCACTTCTCGATACGTAAAGATGGTGATTTAATGCTTAAGAGTTTGTGAAATCTTTATCACCAGAACTTTCTGAAATGCAAGAAAAAGACTTATAGGAATGGCATAAGTATTGTTGACCCTACCTTGATATAAACACATCTTTCTATGATTCATCAGCATTATGTTATTGGAGTTAATTTCTCCAGATTAAATTACCTTTCATGTCTTCCAAATGTCTTGATTCATTTGTCCACCTCTGTGTTTGCAACGGTGACAGCAGGAACTGGTACAGAAAGAGCAACTCACTCGTGATTTCTCTAAGACAATAAATTGTAACTATCAGAAGCAACTTTAGGAATCATGAAAGCCTAGCCTGAATTCTTCAACACTTGTATGTGACAAGGGAGTTCAAACTGGTTTGAGTAAAAGCAAAATAAATGTCTAAGTACAAGTAAGAGCAAAATTTTCCTCCGTGCAAGCTAACCTGATTTAGACACTGCAGTAAAATGTGTGGAAGTTATATTGCTGTCAGTAAAGAAGGAAAATAGAGTTGGATAGTGCTTTTCATCTCTCAGTAGACTAATACACAGTTTGTAGACAATTAAGAGTATGGCTTTCTGACTTGAATACATAATTTGATGCTGCCTTAAGTCATCTGTAGTTAAAGGAATGAAAGTGTATTAAGTGCAGAGGTCAGTGTTTAGTAAAATTCTTGTCCTGTGGGCAAATTTGGGGTTTAGGTTACATTCCCAGTAATTTTTTTCAGAAAGTACCAAAATAAACGTTGCACAAAGTGTTAAGAACTATTTCCTTTAACATGTTCACATTTAACAACTAATTGTGTTGAAGCTTGTGTGGTGCGTTACCATCCTTCCTCCTGCAAACACTGGTTGCCTGTTTTGGGAGGAATCTCCGTTGCAAGACTACATCTCTTCTCCATGCTTTCAGTTAAATATCTTTTGGGAAAGGCATCTCCTTATCTTGACTAGAGCAAAGTGGTCCAATCAGCGAGTCTAGATTGTAAATAAGGATAGAGATTTGTGGCTCCATGATGATTCATGTCCTTTTGCTTCAGTGTTTGAATATTTGATCCTTAAAATTGCAATATTTCAGCCAAAGAAAATATTTCCTGTTCAAAAATAGAATGGGGGGAAAAAAAAAAGCAGCATAGTTAAGCTTATGCTTAAGTATCTGCTTGAAGAGAAATGGCTTTTTACATCAGGCTGTCAGCTGTGTGAAAAAACTCCACGATTCCCAAGAGTGGCACCAAGAACATGACAGTTATCTTTAAAAGTCTCTGCTGCATTAGAAGTTATACAATTTTCTCATCACCTGAGACAGGTAGAAACTTTAAGCTGTTGTACTTTTCCCCTTTTCACTGCAGCTTCTTTGCCCTATTGCAGTGTTATTATTCCTCTTATCCACTTTCTTTGACTGGAGCCTTGATGAGTCTTGCAAGACTTATATGGTTCTTACAGATTGGTGTTATTAAATAGCCCTACTCAGCTCCTCATGTTACAGCTCCTGATGTGGGGTTTCACAGCCAATAAGAGGAGGTGGCACTGCCTAAAATAATTGGAAGTAAATTCCTGTACATCTATTTTTAAAGAAACCTTTATTTTGAATGCAGAGTTCAGTGAGGGGATGGAGGGGTTGGTTTTGCTCATTTTGATTTGAAGCCTTATGAAAAAATAAATATTAATGTCTTATCACCAAGAGCGTTGACAGGTTCTCTAAAAGAAAAAAAAAAAAAAAAAGCACACAGCTTTGGATATCTCTCTTTGAGATGAGAGACAGGAACCCACAGAACACTAAGGTGAGACAAGTGCCTAAATATGATCTGTGCAAACAGTAAGAAACACCCTTTTTTGAATGCTTTACAATTAAACACCATGGCTAAAAGCAGAGAAAGGAAGTATTCTCCTCATTGCACAGGCAGAGAATATGTTTATAGTTAGTGATATCTGTACTAGACTGTCACAAAAGGGTGAAAAGCTGGAGTGGAATGCTTAAAACTGTTACAGAAGCTGCGAAGGATGGAACAGTTCAGGGAAGGCAGTGACGAAATAAATTGTTTTCTCAGGAAACTAAAAAGAAAAGCAGGTTGTTACCTATGCTGATTAATACAAATTATCAAAAATTGAATAGAAATGTGAGTTCATGAGGCAGTTATATCTGCTCTTGAAAGCTGAGTCACAAATAACAACAGTTATCCTGGTTTTCTGGAGAACATCCTCCCAGGCTATACCTGCCTGTAGCTGGTGAGAAGATGCTTTTCCCCATTCCCTCCTGCAGTGAGGCATTCAGAACGTGTCTCAGGCTGCTTTTGTTTTACTTTCCTTTTATGTTACCATTCAATCTGCTTTCCCGGTAATATAATTAACTGTCTTTTAATATGTATGTATAAAATGCTGCAGTGGGGATAATTTATAAACTCTGAGAGGAAAAAGATTGATCTTTTCACAGAATTTAGGAAATTATTGCTTTCGAAAGTGGGTTATAAAACTTCTTTGATTGAGTGACAGTGGTGCATTGTACAGATGAATCTTTCTGAGCCTTGCAGTTGAAAAAGCTTTTCAGTAGCTAGGATAATCAGTCTCTATCAGAATTTTAAGCAGATTCTCTTTTTTTTCTTGTCTCAACATACAAGCAATTTACCTGTACAAGTTTTTAGCATGTTGCAGTAGATAATGCTGTATGAATGCACAAGGGAAAGAGGTGAAGAGGAAGTTCTGTATTCTCTTTATCCTCTACCCAAAAGCTGCAGTCAGGCAGTTTCTGTGGAAAAAAAAATGCTGATTTATTGTTGCTTATATTAAGGGTCAAATGAAGACTGTGTAATACATGAGTAAAGAACCTATGTGTTGCTAGTTTAATTTTTTCAAATGCTGGTTTAGATTATTCACTGTTCCTCGTTACCATCTTAATTACTGTATATGATAATACAAAGACCTTTCTGAACAAGGAGGTTACAAAGAAATTCCACTCATTCCTCTTTAATTTTTTAGTTAAAGCCCAGTTTAGGAGGCTGAAATCCTTGAGGTCTCCTTAAAGAATAAGGGAAGAGTCCCTTCAGACTGGGAGCTAAATTTGAAATGAATCACCTCTAAAAAGAAAACCATTCCAGTGGTGCTTGTAGCTGTCTCAGCTGCAGAGTTACTGTGTGTTGGGGCTTCTCTTGGAATTTGTCCTAAAGTTAACACCACATTATGCTAAAAAGCCTGAAATGCAGGCTCCAGCATCCTTGGTACAAGCTGACTCTGATGTTGCAGCTTGCCCCTATGCTCAGGTTGCTTTAGCTTAAAAAATGAAGGGTTGTCTCAGGGCTGCTCATAATGGACAAAACAAATTAATTGAGGTCTGGGCTTCTTAGGACTCCTAACTAATGTTAGATATGAACCACTTTTAGGATTATCAGGTCCTGAAGTAATTACTTCCCCCAATAATGGCTCTGATGGGCTGTTAGTATCAGTGGAAGATGGCCAGGGTCTTGTCACCTCTTTTGGATATCTACATTGCTATGAAACATGAAAAAAATGGAGTTTGGAAGGGTTTAGGGAAACTCTATCACATCTCAGGTTTTACCTCAAAAGTTCTCAATAACTGCAGTTGCACCCCAAGAGTACCATAGAGTTCTTAAAAATTGTCTGTACTACCGATTCTGTCTTTGGGCGGGTTTTCAGCCACATAGTTACCCAAAGGAAAAAGCAGATGCATGTATTTGCACCATTAAGCCTAATAAAGAAATGTATGTGCTTATCCAATGTTTCTTTCTGCTGCCTCTTCCAGATTACTCATGTGTTCCACTGTGGCAAACACAATGCAGAGCTAATAAAAAGCTTAACCCAAACAGACAGAGAAATGAAAAATCAGGATTTCAGACAATATCTGTCCCTTTCAAATAAGATAATAATAAAAGCTTGTTCCTGTAGAATAAATCTATTTAACCTACAAAGAGCTATCAGTGTTACACCTCCCTACTGCTTATGAGAAAAAGATTCTACTGGCTCACAAGTTATCTGTCTTTTATGCTTCTGACAGAAAGATAATCATCCTCAGGGGTGATATATTCTAAATACAGCACAATGATGCCAAACTGGCAGCAGCTGCTCCATTCTTTATAGGACTGCCATTTGCTCCCACCCATACCACTCAGTCCCTGGACAACTATTGCTTTTCCTTCTGAAACCTATTTCACTGTATTTAAAACTTGTCATTAAAAGTTCAGCTCTCTGAAGTGTTCTGCAAACTGGGCCACTGTTTGTAAACATGGTGATTCAAAATTAGTTCCTTAATTTCCCTGTGGTCTGCTAGAATGTGGGTGGATTTTATTTTTCCCCCCCAAATGAACTAAATGACGTTGTGCTTTAAAAGCAGCAGCAGCAGCAAAGGATTAAGTGAGGGGGGCAGCAAATGAGGCCAAATACACCAAAGTCCCCCTGATGTTACTGGTGTTCCTGAAGGGCAGTTTTGGGTCTTCGCCTAGAGACTTAGGGGTGTGCTAGGATGTTCCCTGAGGGTCTATGTTCTCTCTTTTTGTGTTGTTAGGGTACAGCCACAGTTTCTAGACACACGTGTTGTTTTACTTCCTTTCAGTGCTTATGTGCTGGTAATCTGTTTTTGGTGTTACTCTCCGTTGCCACCTTGATTATCTAATTAGTAATTACAAGGTTTTGCAGTTGTGTGTCATGTTCTAGTGGAGTCTCACTAGCAGTAATCCCATACAGAGCAGGATATTTTAGTTGCCTATTGTGAACAGCCATATGATTGTTTTAGCTTCATTCTGACAACTGTCACTTAACGAAAGGGAAGATTCTAAATAGAATAGCAAAGGCACAACAGGAATGAGGTATAACGATCAAGCTGAGTCCTCTCAGGCCGCTTTTTGGGTTTACCTATGAATGTACTGCCCTCTCACAATATGTTGAGCATATTCACCTATTTCTAGACAAAATATCCAAAGGATATGAAGGAACCAGAAAGAAACAGGAGTTTTTCAATTTACTTTCCTTTTACTTCATTTTAAGGTTTCAAAAAATGTAGTTCTGATCTTGGTACCTCTTGAAAAATCCCTGCTGGACTTACAAGTAGCAGCTGGACACAAAGGACAAGAAGGGAAATGGTGGGAGAGAGAATGGGTTTGTAAATAGAAATGTTATCATGAGACTTCTGCTGAGGCAGCTTTGCACTTAGGTGGACCCTAGCAGGAGAGTGGAAAATAGTCTGTCTCTCCATTAGCATGATTTTTCCCTCTCACTTTGAGAGAGGCTGCTCCTTCTTTGCAAACCCTTGTTAGTCCGTACCGGAAACCTAAAAGTAATCAAGTATACGACAGACCCTGTGCTGTCTGATGAGACTTGATATTAATTGTGCAGGTTGATGGGCTACCCATCTGTGCTTGTGATAACTTTATGTAACTTGCACTCTTGTGGTCTTCCCCTTTTCCTGTATTTTCCCCTCCATAAAATAGGTTACATTGAATGAGTCAAATTGTTTCACTTTGTTTTCATAAGACAAGCTTTTCCTGGTTATGATGACCTTCCTAGTCACCCTTCCTCATGCACATGCCATTTTGGATTGACTTCTTAAACATGCTTAGCCTGAAACTGTGTTTCAGTTGATGTTTCAGCAGAACTGTTGTTATTTGCTTAACTACCAATGAAGTGCCTTGTGCCAGGCATTTAAGATTTCTCTTATAGATCATCCCAAAATCATCTGTTACTTTTCTTCCTACTTACTTTTATCTTCATAGGATGAACTCCCAAGTCTTAGCTGAAATTATTGATATTAGTCCTTAAATCTGTGACTTAGACCATGGAAAGTATTAATTTTCAACCCACACTTACATCTATTTATCAGTCATCCAGCTCTTCCAAGTGATTTCTAGAGTCCTTATTGTTTTGAGATGCTTTTTGGCATTGCATCATTACTGGATTTCAGCAGTGGTTTCTTACTTATTTTTGCAAAGTTGTTAATGAAAATGTGAAATAGAGTTTGCCAGAGACCTTTGCTTGCTGATATTTTTATCTTCTCTTTAAACAATCTTTTGTAGGCCTTGTAATATTTGTATTGCTGCCAATCTTCTCTAGTTTACTCATATCTCTCGTCCCTGTGAGTGCTTTAATTAAGTCGAGATAAAGGAGACCTGTAGCCTTGTGTTTGTGCAGAAAATCAGGTTCATTTTCAAAAAAGGCAATAATTGATGCAGTCTGCATCCTTGTACTGTTACATTTCCCTCTTCATTTGTTTCTACATTCAGAATTTGTTTCCAAGTCTCTATCATTGCAGCCAAACCATAGAGCCCAAACAACTTTTCCCTCATTAACTGGATAAACCTAAATTTGCTGTTTTCCATCTACTAGCACAGACTTAGAGAGGCAGAAAATATTTGCTGCTGGATCTATAATTTAGGTTCTTAATTTCTAGGCTGGCAATTATCTGGTCTGTCCAATTTTAACTGCATTTTCTAGCACATCGTTTGTGGCAATTTCCACTCCTAGAGTTTTCGTTTCCTTTAATGTTCTCTTCCTGCCTTCTAATAGCCTTGTCTTGCTGTAGCCTTGTTTATCTCGTTTCTTTTCTGTACACTTAAACTAGCCACAAAGATTACAAGTCTCTTCTGTTCTTGTCACCTTTCCTCTAAGCCTAACACTTGTGTTATCATTCATGCCAGGCTTGATTTCTAAAGGTCAGATATGCCATATACTCTGGGAATTATCCTTTTGTCAAGAAGGGTCCTGTGCCTATGAATACCATCTAGGGATTGGAGATCCAAAGTCTTTCTCTTAGTGCCAGTTCCTGAGCCTTGTGTTGATCTTCAGCGTCTTGTCCTATTTCATCCTCCTTCTCTAGGGATGAATTGTAACTGTTCTTGTTAAAAGCTGTTTGGCATGAACATGATGCTTGTAATACAAATGTGCTGTTGAGAGGAAGGGATTAGGACTTCTGTTTTTTTTTATCTCCTGTGAAATAAGTAGCCAGGGAGTACAGGAGTAGTTTCTCAAGGGATGGCTCTTTCACAGTCAAAACGATTGCCACTGAAAGGGCTTCTTTCAAGTGCTTCTCTGAGTATACCTGCATATATATATATGAAGTACCAGTAGATATATTTATTAGTCAGGAGGTAGTGTTTGTTTTGAGTCTGATAGACACATTGGAACACGAAAACTTACTTTTTATATATAATATTTGATAGATAAAACCTTACATCAGTGATGGATAAAAACAGATAGTATCTTTGCAGGGTGTCCAGAAGTTATCAACAATTAAAATTGAAGCCTAATTTAGTAGGGAAGTAGTTGAAAGCAGTACTTCTCTTGGCTTTTACCACTATGCTATGATGCATTAAAAAGCTGGAAGGCAACTTGCATTACAGCAACGGAATCTTATGGCAGCTAGATAAATGAGAACAGCTTATTCTACTAAATGAGGAGAACCTTGCAATTAGTCTTCTTGTATACTGAAGATTCAGCTTTGCTGTCTTTCTCTGGACAGCAAAATACAGTCCAAAGCACTTGTGATAGGACAGATGTCTTCCAGCCTAGTGATATTTTATGTTATCTTAAGGAGGAAGGAATGGTCTTGTAAGTGTACCTGTTTCTTCTTTAAGACAGTAGGAAGATACTGCCTTTAAGCAACTCCCTAACTTTGATGTGGTCATGGGAGATGAATTGTAGCACGTAAACATTGGCAGAATGTCCCCTTTTCCCCTTCTCTTTTCCTCATTGTCCAGAAAAGAAAGGTGTAGTCAAGTAAATAAAAGCTATTTCAGTGCAAATGTGCTACAAAGAGATGTAGCACCTGTTGAGCCTTGAAGTTATCTGATCATGAACAAAAGCCTATAGAGGTGCATGAGGCAGTTATGAAACAAAAGGACAAACATCACCTGCAGCTACAAATGACCACTTTGGAAAATGTCTACAGCACTACTAGGTGTTGTAGCCTTGCATATGATCTCCCTTATCTAGGGTTTCATTAAGGAAGAAACTTCCTTAAAATTTCCCAGGAAAACTGTTCTATCTCTCCTGACTGAATGTGTAGAGCACCTTAGTAGACACAGCCAGACCCCAGCTACCTTGGCATTTACTGATCTTGTTATGTCACTGAATTCCTGAATGTGATGTATCTCAAAGCAATTACGTATTTCCCTGGTTTTCTTGGAGTTTATTCTAGGCCAGCTTGTTCTACCCTATAGAAAAATTCACCCTGGAACTTATAGCTATTGTAAAAAGCCTTGCTTTGGTGGCATTTAGAAAATAAAAGATGCTTTAAGTAACAGCTACTTGAGATTCATTCTCATGTGATATTACTGAGGCCTCCTAAGTGCAATTACAGAGTTGGAATTCACGGTTGCCTGTCACATATTATATCTTTTGCTGTATAAGTTGTCAGCAAAGTTATCCAGCTTCCAATTCTTAAAGGTAATAGATTATAACTTTGAAACTTGTTCTGGAGGGTACTGTTTATGCCTAATAGTTTCAGATAACGGTCCATGGAATGATTTCATCTACAAAACAAACTTTCTTTGGTTGGTGAAGCCAAGACACTCTTTTTCCTGAGTGTCCCTTACACTACAGTTACCACCCCTGAGAAGTAAAATGGCATTTAAAGTGCATGAAATAATGAATCTCTAAATAGGAGAATGAATCTCATTGGGAGGATGATAACATGGTAAGGGAGGACCCTCAGTGTCAAAAGGAAGAAACTCTTTGTGTTGGCTCCTGCTATACCTCTCCATACAACTGGAACCACTAACCACTTCATCCACAGCAGAAGCATTGAGCATCAGTTGTTTATGTCAGTCCAGTGACATATCTCATAACATCTTTTTCTTTGTTAGGAAAATTGTGCTGTTATTTCTGATATTTGGTATTATTATTGTTTTCCCATCCCAATTCCTATCAAATACATCAAACAAACTGTTAAGAACAGTTCCTAAGAGCCAAATGATTTCTAAGAGGTTGGCATCAACATTGTCAGATGCTTGGTGGGACGTGTGCTGACACCTGTCAGAGATGATTCAAGTCCTCCATCCATGCCATGTTGCAGAAGTGGCAGACTGGCAATGTGTAGCACAGACAGGTATTACTGTGAGGATTCAGAGATGCAGAAAGACAAATTTTGTCTTTTTTCCCCCCATCCCCCCTTTCTTTGAGGAAGCCTGTGTGTGTCAGTTGTTTGTCTCTGCTGACCGTACATCACTTGTGAAAACCCACATGCTGTGTTTCACGGAAGTTAGGGCTGGACAGAGCTGAGATTTTGCTTATACTGATGATGCTCTCCCTAGAGGATTGTAACCAAGTATCAGGGGACCATTTCTACATAGGGTAAGATTTTTGTGACAAGTTGGGCTCCCAGTGGAAAACCATATCATTAAATGCATTTATTTATTTTATAGGAAGAGTTGATTGTAAGGAGTTTCTTTCAGATCAAAGTAAAGAGGTGGGAAAGTTGGGACTGAAGGGGGCAGATGGGAAAGAAAAGAAAGGTCATAGGCATATTGTGGAGTCTCCTTCCTTGGAGGTCTTCAAGACCTGTCTGGACATATTCCTATGTGACCTGATCTAGATGGACCTGCTTCTGCAGGAGGCTGGACTGGATGATCTCTAAAGGTCCCTTCCAACTCCTACCATTCTCTGATGTAATACAGAGTATGCTACATGCTGTGAGTTGGGACAGGAGATTAGAAACACTTTCTTGTGTTCTGGGCAAGAACCACCAGCATTGGACTGTGGAATAAACTGTTTTACTGGGTATAAATATTCAGTGTTTTCTACAAAAGGAGGTCCAGCAAGAGAGACTGACAGACATCAGTCACAGAATTGTCAACAGCCTGTTTGTTTTTGATGATGGATTCTGAAGTTGAGATTTCCAGTGGGACACTGGAAAAGTAGAGCTCAGACATACACCTACATTTACCTCTGGTTTTTGTGATAAGCTGTGCAAGATTTAGGAATTTTTCTGAGGCATTGTAAGAATAATTGTTAAAATGTCAGGGTGTCTTGAATTATATGTCCAGGAAACTTAAAAACTCAAGAAACCCTGAAGTTTTTCAAGTGTCACAGACACTCTGTCTTGAAAGAGGAGTTTCAGTTCAGTCCTTGTAGAAGAAAGGATGGTGACAGCATAGACAAGTGGCAATATGTTAGTCTGTCTCTGGAAAACACTTCAAAATACATGTGTAAACAGTATGTTAATTTTCTGCTTGTTTTTATGAGATAATAGAGCATTGGTGATCTCATTAATATTTACAAGTTTGTAAATGGTGGGTGTCAGGAGGCTGGGACATCCCTAATTTCAATGGTATCTAGCAACAGGACAAGGGGTGATGGGATGAAGCTGCAACACAAACAGTTCCATTTAAACATAAGGAAAAACTGTTTCACTGTTCAGGTGAGGGAGCCCTGGCATAGACTGCCCAGGGAGGGTGTGGAGGCTCCTTCTTTGGAGGTCTTCAAGACCCACCTGGACACGTTCCTGTGTGATCTGATCTAGGTGGAACCTTCTTCTACAGGTGGATTGGACTGGATAATCTCTAAAGGTCCTTTCCAACCCCTACCATTCTATGGTACAATTGGGGTCAGTTACAACAGCCCACAGTGATGTCAGGATCTTAGTTTCCTGATCAGATTCTGCATGCTGCAGTTCCTGCAGAAGACAGGCTTGCCAAATATCCACCCTGTATTCCTAGCACATCTTACTCTTATTTTTTTTTCACATGAGTGGTTAATGAAAATGCTCTTTCTCTGAAAGAGCTTCATTTAAAAATAATGACTAAATAATTTGAGTTTAGAGCAAACTGGATGAAGAGCTTATTAAAAATGAGTCAGTGCAGAACTTGTTAGGCTTAATACTGAGCTTCTCTTCTGAAAGCTATTTCTCACTCTCTAACACTATCTTCTCTACTTCCCTGCAGCCCCCCCCCCCCCCCACCCCCNCCCCCCCCCCCCAAATGGTTAGTACTTTCTGTGCTTGTTTCAAATTATTAGTGTCTAGATAGATGCTACTGACTTGGAGACAGCTACCTGGGGGGTTTTAAATAGCCAATGCATTTTGCAGACTGTCAGAGTTAATCTGTTATGGAATGAGTCTTTACTTCCAAAAGAGTTTATAAATATTATGAGCCAAATTCTGCCTCCAGGTATGTCCCTGAATTTGCATTCCTGAGGGCCATTTTGCCTAGGCATTCACTTTTCAGGGTCATCCCCGTTCTTCCTTCATGAGTCTGCAGGATTTTCTTACCTATTTCAGGAAGATCAAAACTTGCCTGACACAGTGAGTTCACAGGTGAAAACAGCCATTTGGGTCATTATGGATCAACCCCCAAAACAGATCCAATTGCTTTGTGCCCTAAGTAATTTCTGTGCAAGGACAGTTTTTCTGTATGAACAGGGGACTCTCTTCAGTTCCTAATCACATGTGGACTGTAGACAGGTTGCTGTGAGCTGTGGGGTACTGAACAACCCTCTCTTCCAAGTCCAATTTAAGTTCTCTAATATGGATATAAATTAGGAGTAGTTTTGGGCTGAGCAATGAGCTGAGAGTTTTCTCATATGTCCTGGGAAATGCTTAGAGTGAAGCCTAGGCTTTCTGATACTTGAATGGCTGCGAGTATTGATCCTGCAGTGTTTTGTATTCCAGAATAACTACAGTTTGATTTAGCTTGAGCAAAGTATACAAGAACTCTCTTCAGAGTGGAACTGTTACAGTTCTTTTTTTCCTTGGCATTTCAGTGCAGCTAGTTAAGTCTTATAATCTAATTAGCGTTTGGTATTTGATAACTTAAGATACTTTCAAGAACTTCTAAATTAAATATTTCAGAAACAAAATTCCTGCCTGAGAATTAAATAAAACTTGTGAAAACAAACCCATTTTTTCTTCTATTCATCACTGTTTACAGTCTAGTTTATTCTTTAATATTTAATGCACAGAATGAAAACTTAATGACCCAGCCTGTAGCGTTTCACTTTGTCCTGAACTGCTCTTTGTCTTTTTTTTTTTCCTCTTTTGTTTCTTGGTGGAAAGTTGACAGTCAGAAAACGTCTCCCATTTGCCATTGTCTAAAAACCTTGGGAATGACTGAGCAATAATCCCTGGCAACAAATCATTTTCTGTCTGGCTTAATGAATGTCACCGTAGAGATAATGACCGTTGCTCAGATATCAGTGGATTGTGTGTCTGAATACTTTGCTGTCTCATGCAATTATTCTATGCCAGTGTGCAGAAGTTCAGGGTAATCAATAGGATTCATGTTTTAAGAGGAAAACTGTTCATCTCTAGTTGAGAATTAATTTTCTTCCTGGTAGCTAATATGGGGCTATGTTTTGGATTTGTGCTGGAAAGTGTTGGTAGTGTAGAGATGATTTGGTTATTGCTTCAGGTTGCTTACTGAGAATCAAGGCATTTTCTGCTGCTTGCTCTGCCAGTGAGGAGACTGGGGGAACACAAGAAGCTGAGAAGGAACACAGCCAGGACAGCTGATCCAAAGTAGCCAAAGGGATATCCCATACCATGTAACATCATGCTCAATATATAAGGAGGAGTTTCTTCTGAGTTTGTCCTCTTTCACTTTGTTCAGTTCATTATCCTTCTCTTTGGTGAGCTGACACAGATGGGTGAAATCATCTAAATAGCAAAAGAAGTCTGAAGTGGAGCTGAGAATTGAACACGGTGGTTCAGTCAAAATCCATTGCCGTGAACTACAGATGTTTCATCCTTTCTAAACATTGACTGAAAAGAATGGGAAGGCAGTAACACTGAAACAGTAAGCAACCTGATCCAAGAAGTACCAATGTCCAAGTGTTTGCTGTGTAGTTGGTGCATTCCTGATAACCCATCTTCCAAAAGACTTTTTTTGTAACAAGCCTTTCTAGCCTTTGGATCTGATCTCTTAAGACACTGAGAAGAAAAACCATCTTACTATGTGATATAGCTCAGGGAAAGAAGTGTGGAACAGACATAGTGAAAGACAGACTTCTTGCATTGCTTTCCTGACTACCTGTCTGAACAGACTCCTTCCCCATACTCCTGGTGTTCCACTGGTGACAGCAGAGATGAGGGAAGGAGCATGGAGAAATTGTGTTCAGGTGTGACTACCACTTAAAGGTCACATTGGTAACAAGCTTTTACTTTCAGATTCTCAATACCTGTAGATAAAATGTCTCTTTTAACTGGATTGAATCCATCAGTTCTCTTTGATACTGTTCTCTTTGCACTATTCCACTGGGTAACATTTGGTAATGCATTTTCCACCTATTCATCTCCAAATAAAACCAGTCCTCCTGCTTTGCCCTGCAAAGTCTTCCTCTTCAGACTTCACCAGGTGCTGGTTTTGTCCTTGTTTTGCATAGGATGCCTTTTGAAGAAGTTGTTGTACACCTTGTTTAGTGCCTTCAGTTTGCAGATAACATGTTGATTTATGTCTACTTCTCTGCAAAAACAAAGGACATCATTTTCCTGTTGAGACAGCGTGTGAATGATAAGCTTTTGATAAGGCAGAAATGATAATGGGTGCTGGAGGAACAGAACTCAATCTTATCTGAGTTTGAGCTCAGCATCCATCACTGATGTGTCTGACTGCCTCTTAAAATTATAAGTGCAGCATCCTCTCTTCCTTCAAATATTGTTGCTGTTTACATTTCCATTAAGATACAATGAAAAGGGCAAATGGAGGAATGGACTTACACGTTTCTGGGCTTCTGTAAATGGCCTTTTCTAGTGGTAAATTCCACTTTTACTATGTAACTTCTGTTTTCTACTCACCTACATTTCCTTCTGGAGCTCAGCATTCACTTCTGTCACTTCAGTCTATCTGACTCCACATGCAACTCAGCAAAACATTTAAAAGTAAAAAGGAGCTATTTTTACCTCACCTTACTTTGGATACTATTAAAAATAATTCCTTATACTCCTGTGTTCCCTGCATCAGCTCTCAAGAGAATACAGGACAAATAAATGGTTCCATGCTCTTTGATGCCTCCTCGGCTTGACTGGAAAGAAGAAGCTTCAGAGAGGTTTTTCATACTATTATTTGTAATGATAGGTATGTGGCCACACAGAATTGTGGTCAAACGGAATTGTTCATTGCTGACTATTGCTGATACTGGGTCACAGCCTCCTCCTACCTTTTTGGAAGCAGTAAGAGAATTTTCTATATCATTGTACAATTGATCTACTCGTTTTTCTAGGATACCATGAAAATTAAGCAGTGTGCTTTTCTACTTTTCCCAGCAGATAGATGCACACACTCCCCTCACCAGCAGGGTTTTTTCAGCTTGATGAATAAAGATTACTTGAACTTAATTCCAAGAAACTATATGGGAGAAGTACTATTGACAGTAGTAACTGCAAGTGTAGCTGAAACAATGCCTTAACTTTTCTAGGTCACAGCTTTTGCTTCCACACTAATATCTGAAAAGCAAAAACACAAACCATGGAAACAAGGGTTGTTACACAGGTGCAGTAGTTGCTCTTGAACTGAAAACATTGGTGTGGTTTTTGTGGTAGTTGCCGTAGCAACAAGATCATTTACAGAACATAATCCCATTAGGAAGAAAACATTTTTGAACCGAGCTAATTGTACATGAGTTTATATTGCTTCACAACCTGTTTTGGGAAGGTTTCATTTTTAGAGTACTAATAAAAGGCTGATTAAAAGCATTTCACATTGTCCTAAATTGCCTACAGAAAGAGAGGAGATAGGAATTATGTAAATGAGTGCAGGTATCCGTAGATTGAAGAGGTATGATGAAGTAAATTAATTCATGCACTCATTTCTGTGTTAAAAGTCATGAGAGAGCAGCTGTACCTGTATTGTAGTATCAGCTTGGTCAAATTCTGGTCTTTACCAAAGTGTTTCTCAAATGACCCTTTGCCTTGGAGATCGTGTTCATTTCTTTAGAGTTCATGTGTCTGTTTTTTAGAGATTTTGGTGAAATTTCCTCTGCACGGACTTGAACATTAGAAAGTGTAGAAAGCCAGTTGATAATTGACTGAAAGGGAGCTAATGGATTGTAAGGGGAAAAAAAAAGGGGAAATTAATAAAACTGGGATGAAATGTATCACCCGTGGGAAGGTAAAGTTGGGTTTAGTTACAAAAGGAATGTTAAAAATATTGCTGAGATCTGCAGATGCTGTGAGGAACCAGGGATTTCCAACTAAATACTCTAAGAAGTCATGTTCAAATGCCTGTCCTTTGTATTTTAGCCTTTCTTCAGACAAATGTTGCTGCCACAGACTGATATAATAGGAATAGAGGTGTTGTTAATAGTTAAACAGCAGGATTGTTCCTGCTGAATTATAGCTGATGGGAGTATTCTGCTTAGTAACGCTTCTGGCCTTCGGTCACATTTTCATTGAAGAAGGGATCTGTGGAATTCATTGGCACTGTAAGTCAGGGAGGTCAAGAAAGTTTCAAAAGGGGTTTAGATATCTGTATAGCAGCTAAAAAATACCTGCAGTTACACAATACTGGTGATGATGTCTCTTTGTCTCCTCTCCCTTTCCATGCCCCTCTGCTCTGCATACAGCTATGTTCAACCTGAACAAAAGGGACTGATGCTCTGGAAGGCACAGTGTGGTCCTACATGGACATGAACTCTCATGCAGCACAGCAATCCTAAGTATCTTGTGAGCAGCAAAACCCACAGTTCTGGAGGCCAAACTTGGATCTTGATATGTAGGTGAACAGCTTTATATAAGGTTTCATAGATTTTGATGGGAGCTTCTTCACTTCTCCTAGGAAGCTGTCTTGTAAAGCTACATCATGCATTCATTTCCAGCATGGAAAGAGACAGAGACCTCAAAGCCAAATCTAAGAGAGCATCAAGGGCTGTTGTCTGAAATGGAAATGTCTGTAAGAAGAGATTGCAGAACAAATTGTCTGAATAATCAGTGACAAGGATCCTGGACTAGTCAGTGACCTAAAAGTGCTACTGGAAATCAGGGAAAAAAGTAGCAGAATGGTGAGCTGTGATATGTAGGCACTTACTAAAACTACTGTAGGCCTGGAAAGGGGATAAATCTGAGGCCAGACTCTTAACAGCTTTTAAGGGCTTTTAATGGGTTTAAGAAGAGCCTGTGGAATCTACAGAATTATGTGATGTCTATACCAAGCAAAACAAAATGAAATGTCGCCATTAATAGAATTAGGAGACCATAACTCGCTTGGGAGCCGTGAACTTGGCTTTTGCTTAAAATGCAAATAATTTTAAAAGGGTCTACCTCACCAACTTTCACATCAACAGCCATGTGGTCAGGGAGTTCAAGTTGAGTGTCCACTTCGAACATACCACTTGGATTGCCAAAAGGTCCATCACCAAAAAAAAAATGAAGGAAATTAAGAAACTGTGAAGTAAATTACAGAAATTGCCAAATGATGGGAAACACATTAGGTGCAAAACACTGTTTCTTGTGATAGAGCACAGTGAGGTTCTGCAGGGAACTGTACTATTGAACGTACATCTAAATGACCCAGAAAAGGTGCTGACCAATGTTACGATTAATTTTGCTAATTACACTAAAGCATACAGGCAGCAAAAAAAGAAAGCTTACTGGGAAGAATTGCAGGAGGGCCTCCTGAGACTGTGGCTAGGTTAAAATGGTAGATGAAATTCAATACAAATGTAAAGCAATGTATGGAGAGAACACAATCCTAGCCTTACACATAGAATTACTTGTTCTGACAGATCCTTAGAAATCTGAGTGAGATCTTGGGGTTATGTCTGTAGAAGTTTAAACCAAAAAAACTAAACAGAGAAGAACACAGAAATTACGATCTTTAAGAGACTGAAAGCTGGGGGAGTATTTAGGGAGTGTTTCATCTACATGTGCCCTCTGTTTTACAGTGTTTCTCGTGTATCTGCTTTCTGTTGGAGACCGAACGTGATTCGAGATACAATATTGAACTGTTCCCTGTAGCCATCATTAGTCTAGACTCTGAATCTTATGTTTTTTGCTTTGGAACTGTATACACAGATTATATTTACAATGTGCTTTTTAGTCTTAGGTTCCTCTTCAGAATCAGTGAATCCTCTTATGAGTGGTTTTCAACTTGGTGTGGAGGAAACTTTTTGAAGCTGATTGGATTTTTTCTGTCTTCCTTTCACAAAACACCTGATGTGTACTAATAGGTGGCAATACAGCTACAAGTAGACAGTATATACTGTGCTGATGGGGTTCAAATATTTGCCCTGTCTAGGTGGAAGGCATGGAAAATATAAAGTCAGAAATGATTTCTTTGTCCTCTTTGCAAAAATTAGGTAATACAGCTGAATTTGTGAAAGACTTCAACAGAGCCAAGCAATAGGTGGTAATATTCTCCTTTGTTTTTTTTTTTAAGCAGACATTGAATGATAAAGAATAAAGACTCTAAATGTCTTATTCAGAAGGTTTTTATGTACTCAATGTAATATAAACTATTGCAGTGATGTGTGTTATTTTTGTCATGATCTACCACAGATTTCTCCGAGGTTGGTTTAAAAATAACATCTTTTATTTTAGAGTTGCAACTTCACAAAAAGAGTAACTCAATTCTAACAAAATGTCCTTCTTACCTTAAAAAAAGATGTTGTTTCTAGGTTCCTCAAGTGTTCCACCTGATATTTTAAACATGTAGAGTGAGGTGGCAGGTCTGCTTAAAGGAAGAAGTAGGAGTCTGTAAAACCTTTTTGTTTCCCTTTAAATTGTGTGACATTGAAACCTAACAGGTCCAAAAGAAAACACGTGAAAGGAGCAAACTGGAATGGTTTAACTGATCCCCCAAAAAAGGAAAAACACTACTAAAAATACTGGATGTTTCCACTCCCTGTCCTTTTTAAAATCTTGAAGATTATCACACTTTTTCCTGACTTTGCTAGCTAATAAGTAGCATTTTGGACCAAAATTTGAGTGCTTTCATTTCATTGTTCACTGCCCATCATTAATCTGGTTCTTTAAGGCAAAAGCATAAGTGACTTTCTTTCTCTTTTATTCTTTCTACTTTTCTAAATCAACTAAAATCTCTAAAGCCTAAGGGTAGCTATTATGCCTGCAGTGAGAAAAATGCAGCGCTTGCAAAACAACTTTGATTCTTGTTTCCATGGGGTTGTTTTTTTTTTTTTTTCCTCAGATTTAACATTTCTGCCAAATCATGTAATGCTGACCTGCATGGGACTCCATTGATTTTACTAGATCATTACAAACAAATCTTTAGGCAAAATCATTTTAGTTTACAGCCTTTCCAGATCACGATGCTCAGTCTAATTGTTGATAACAATAAAGTTTTACAAAGAATTAGGGTGGCAGGGTGGTATTAACTCCTACACTGCATGTTGTTCAGCTCTTCAGAGGACATGTGAGTGTCAGGGCAATTGTTGAAGTCAGACTGGGTCCTCTGTTCTATACCATCTAAGAACAGCTAACCACCTGCCTCAGAAGGTTATGAATTGGATGTGGGACAATCTGAATGTTGTCACCTCGAGTCATCTCAAACACTTGTATTGCTTTAGCTTGCCTGGGACTTCCTGCTGGCCAGGCACAAAAATGTCCCTTGAGCAGTAGCATGGCCTCCTGTGAATTTATTGAGACACTTGGTTTTTACCTTTAGAGCTGTTTCAGGATGCTGTTTTGTTTCCCACCGTGCTTAAGTGATTGTTGTAAAAGTTTATCACTTCAAAGCATTGGTGCTGTGAGCATTACAGTTGATGAATTCATCATGTAAATTGTTACTAGGCATGAGGGAATCTTCATCTGTATGTTAAGGGCTGGCCTACATTCCTAAATGCTGAACCAAAGATAAGCTCTTTCTTCAAGGTTATGGTAATTTGTGCTGTTCACTCAGCACTTGCTCTAATGGGGTCTCATTCAAATGCTAAAATAGAAAAAAAAAAAAGAGGATATTTCATTCATCTCAGCTTTTTGTAATCCCTGCCCTTCAGTTGAAGGATTTTACAGACAGAGAATTAGTACTGAGATTCTCTCTCTTCTTTTTTTTCCTGCTACAACCCTAACTGAGCAAAACCCACCAACTCTTTTGCACACAGGCTTCCATAGCTCAGAGACAGGCTGCTTGTGAAGGTGGAGGCAGGGTACCAATCCTTTTCAGTAACTTTGGGGATCACTTTCCACATTTCTAGTGTGGCTTTTCTCTCTGCCAGGAGCTTCTACTTCTACATTGATTCAGGGACCATGTTATTTCAAATCTATCTGCTAGCATAAGGTTCAGGAGGCAAAGTCACCCACTGATAAGGAAAAAACTAGGCTGAAGAGTTGCATATTTTTACTGGGCAACATTTAGTAGACATGAGTTTCATAGGTTAAGGAGGCTGTTGGTGTTTTCTCTTTCTAGTCTTGCTGCCTGGCTACAGTGCCCTCATTCAAGCAGATTTCTAGTATTTCTCTGATATTTTCCATATCATAGCTGTGGCATTCTCTATGTCCAGGAATTGTGTATTGATCCTTCTAACACCTTATGTTGTCTTACCAGAACTTCATTTTTGTTTTGTTATTCATGGGTAGTTTATGAATTTACAAAGTATCTCAGTTCATAGAATCGTTTTGGTTGGAGAAGACCTTTAAGACCTTTAAGTCTAACCACTAACATAACATTGCCAAGCTCATCACTAGTTTTGCCACCAGAATTTCATATGTCTCAGTAGTATCATTTTGAAAGAATATGTTGCCTTTATTATTTATATTATGCAATGCTTATCAGAGCAGGTTTGTTTTTTTTAAGTGAAATACTGCAACCTGATCTAGGTGAACCTGATTCTGCAGGAGGGTTGGACCAGATGATCTCTAAAGGTCCCTTCCAACCCCTACCGTTCTGTGATTCTATGATCTGTTCTTAAGTTTTCTCTCTGTAGTACTACAGCTGGGAAAATGAAGTTTACCTACATGATTCCTGACCTAAAAAGTCTTGAGCTTTATACTTTTCAGATTGTGAAACAACCCTCTTTTAACATGTTTTCCTTGTGCTTTTTTTCCGCTTGTTTCAGTTGAGACTGGAACCAGAAGCCCCATTTTGAAGCAGAAGGAATATACCGCACAACAGTGATTTGAAATTTTCCAAACCAAATCCATGCCTAAAGTCTCATAATGTTTCTGCATCAGTCTGATACAATATTTTCCCTTTTACATTTAGTCAGGCGATTGTCAGCATGGAACATCTCGAACTGGGAAGCAGAAATGATTTCTCTATCTGCATTTGTCATTCCTGTTTTGTGCCTCTAAAAATTTGTCTTTAGCTTTTTTTCATGACTCGGTGCTGATTTTTTTTCCAGAGTTGTGTATCATACAAAGTGCTAGATATAGATTTTGAGTAAACTTGAATTTCATCGTGTTGCCTTCCATTTTATCATGCTAGCAGTGAGCAGAGCAATCTAGGAAAAACCAGTGATTATGTTCACAGAGGCTAAGTATGAAGACTATTTAGGTAGTTCTCTTCATTTTAACTGTGCAACTTCTTCTGCAATGTGGCAAATTACAAAACACCTTCATGAGGTTGCAGAGCAAACAAGACTCTCTTGCAGCACAGTGTAACAGAAGGTATCGGGTGCCAAGTCTCTGGTATGCTGGAAGGCACAAAGAGGAAGGAGACAAAGTGGACAGATGAAAAAACATGTAGTGCAGGAGCAATATTAAGAATGGTTAAGAATGGAGCTCAGTGCAAAGTGGATGGGAGCTCCATGCTTGAAAGTGTCTATATCTGGATATCCCTATTCCAGTTCTGAGTGTTTGCATATAGACTGATCCAACAACCATGAGGAGGAAGGGTCTGTAGACTGCAGCACAGTTCAAATACAAGGATAATCTTTTTTTATTCTTCTCTCATGAGCAGATATGCCTCAATATCTTATATTTAGTGTTTTAAAGCAAACAAACAAAACAAACCCCACTCTTTGTTTCACCACTGTTCATTAGTTTTCATGAAGCAGCATTTGCTTTGTGTTGATTCTTATGGGATTCTTATTGTGGCAAAAAAGGCAAAGGGGGCCTACTAGGAAGTTACTACAATATTGCAATTAAATAAGGGATTACTTATGTGATATTTTGCAGAGAGGAAAAAAACCCAAACTACCAGATTTTTGTGTTCCACTTTACCAGCAAGTGACAAGTGTCCCTTTTCTTGCCAGGCAATCAATTTTCTCACCCAGAAGAAGTCTGAAAGACTTTAGTTGTCCCTTGCTGTTTCTGAAGCAGTAGTTTTAAAGATTTAATTACTGAATTGTAACATGACTTGTGTTACTCCTGCCAAACACTACGATAGGATACCACCTCCCCCAACCATCATGTGTAGAACCTTTTGCCATATAATGTTTCAATCCATCTATTGAATATCTAAAGCCTCAGCTTCATTCCTTTTTAAAAAAGAATTATTGAAAGGATATAAATGATGGGAAAAAAAGTCCTTCCTCTTCGCTTGAGGTTTCAAAAGCCGCTGTCTAAGCCCCATGGAGCTCTCCTTAATGAGTGTTATTTCCTGGTGTATTTTTTAAACACTTTTTCTTTGGAGGAGGCAAAAAGAATAGAAACTCTAAATTACATTTTATATATCTTTCTGCAAAACTCACTGTGTACAATATTAAGCTGCACTATGGAGATACTTGAACAAATCATCAACAATGTTTTCATCAAGGTCATATCTGTCTGACTTTCTCCTTGTATTTTGAAAATGTTCTTCAGGGAGGAATTGGTAATGGCTTTGAAAATGCTGAAGGAGGTGAATGTTACAACTGAGAACAGGCAGTCTAAAGGTAAATGTGTTATACATGGGCCTCTGTTTGTAGTTCAATGGATAAACTGTGACATTAACATATGAGGAGTAATATGTCCAAAGCAAGACTTTCTCCAAACAGTAACAGCTACAGAATAAGGTAGCTTAAACAGATTTTTTTGGGCTTTTCTGTGTTCAAAGGAAGAATGTTTTGGAAAGCTCTACCTAAGTAGTTTTCTTTCTCTTTTGAGTGATAATCATATATGTATTCTTAGAGTTGTCTTTTAGAATCTCAGGCACAGATCAATATACTGGTGATTGTGAACTCCATTAAATATGGTGCTCTCATCCCAAAGAGTGAAAAAAGATAAAAAGAACCTCTGTGTTTAATTGTGTAACCTAAGCACTGAAAATAGTCAAGCCTGTGGTAACCCAGAAACACAAATGCACTTGCTTATGGCAATCTAAATGATAGCTTATGTGCCAAAAAAGCAATACATTGGGATTGTGAGGGTTATCAGGCAGGATGAAGGATGCTGGGCAAAAGTGTTCTTGGAAAAGAAAGAATGGTGTCATTTGAGAACAATGTTGAAATATTTTCTCTTGGAGTGGGTAGCACAATGTGAAAACTCAGTTAATCAAACTATCTATCACTAAATACAAGGCTTAGCTACCTCTGATCTCTGCAATACCTCCTCTGGGCATTTTCACAGAAGCTTCAGTTTAATATTAGCTGTGGGTGGTTATATATATTTGTTGTTGTTGAGAGCTAAACCTTCTTTCTAATTAAGTAGTGCTACTGGTGGCAGCTAACAAAAGTCTGTATGTCTGGAAGGAAAACAAGGTGGAAAAGGAAAGAGCTTTGGTGTCTTTAAAAAGACAGAGAGCTTTGGGCATTTTTGGGAGGATGCTTGAGATGATCAGCCTCTGAATTTTCCAAATCCAGGAAAAAAAGACACCAAATCAAGTAACTCTGTTCACTAATATTACCAGATTAGTTTACAATTTCTTCAGTTTCTGGTTTCCAGAGGTTAAGACACCAAAGACAAGTTCTGGTTTGGGGATATTGCTGGAGAAACACCATTCAATATTAGTCTTGGTTTGTCTGTTTTCACCTTCTCGTGGGTTAGTTGCCAATGTCAGAGAACAGTCAAGGCAGATCTTTCATCTTACTTGAATGTATTTATTCTTCTGTTATAGTTTTGGTTGAAATCAAAACATGCTCCTGAATGTTTCTGATTATTATTTTAACATAGACAACTCTGTCATGATGAAAAGGAAGAAAATAAACTGCTTTATAATATCCCATCGATAGGAATTGTCAGGCTACTCAGTAAAGAGTGGGTAACTTTATATCTTTGGATCTTCACATTTTCAGACTATTCTGAGGATTTTTCACAATTAGTTGGTATTTCTGAGTGTTTCTACTAGAGCTTTTGGCTTTACAGATGCCATTTTTGTCTGACCTCTTTAATGCTTCTGACAAAAATACACATAACTGAAAAGGAGTTGACTCCATACATTTGCAAAAGCATAAAATATAATGATAAATTTATGCAAAAGCATAAAATGTAGAGATAAACCAAAGGCATAATGTGTTTTTAAGATCACATAAGCAATCCTGTCTGTCTTGTGTTATTTACTAGATATTTCTTGTATGAAATCCATGTGTTAACCAGATTAGAATATATCTCAGAAACCGCTTAGGACATGTTCTTTGAAAGTTTGGTGCCATTCTAAAAAGTGACAGTACTAAAGTGTCACCTTTTAACTTATCAGATCTGCTCTATATGTGTTCAGAGTTTTATCTGCTGACTTCAGTGGCAAAACTATGTTTCTGCTGCTTGTTTTACTCTTGTTATTCCTCCAGAAGTGGCACAGCTCCATGAAGACACTTCAATTCTGCTCCTATCTGTGTATCTTTATCATTAGAAGTAGTTATTGAGTTTTAATTAAAAGGATACATCAAATAGCCTCAAGATACTGTATCCAAATCAGTGATGTTGCACTAGTTCAATCTATTCTTTGATGACAGTGAAACCGCTAAAATATGATAACTGACCTAATCGTTTCTGCACGATTGTTATTTGCTGAAGGTTGCATAGCAGAGAGGCAGGATCTAGGCAACCTTCAGATGCACAGGGATTTTTCCTTTTAAAAATTGCTTTTAGAGTGGCTACTGGGAGAGGAAATGGGGAAGGGCAAATAGCCCTTCTTTAAACTAATAGGTTTGATCTGAAATTTTGGAGAGACATCAACTTCTGAACTCCACGTCACCGTTGTTGCTGAGCTGCTTCTCTTAGAAGAATTCTTTGGATCCTTGAACAGTAGAAAGGTTACCTAAGCGTAACATAAAAGGACATTCAGATCATTTTAAGGTTCTTTTATTTTGTCTCTATATACCTGAGCAAGGGTAAAGCAATCCTGTTGTCGAAATTTCTGTTGAGAACTTTGCTAGAGCATTATTTTTAGCCTGCTTGTGAGGCTACTTTGTGTGTATGACTCCTGTATGCCGTGCTGCTGAGTACTTTTATTTATTATTTATGCAGACATACATATTCCATGAAAAGGACATTTCTGTCACCTTCATTTGATGTCTGCAACTCCATGGAGGAAAAAAAAGATAGCTCTAAAAAACAACTCCTTGTTAAAGATGGTCATGAGGGGTTCAAAACCTACGCTTTTTTAATTTCCCCCCCTAGTTCTGAGTTGTCAAAATCTTCAAAGAATTAAAAATAAAGAATTGAAGTTCTGTAACTTACAATGAGTTAATATTTGGAGGCTTGCTTTCCTTCCAAAATTCCTGGCTTGAACCCAGCATCAATTTCTAGCTACGATTAATAAAACGACAGCTAATCATAAAGACATTCCTGTGATGCTCACATGCTTGGAAACTGTGGTAATGAATGTTGTATAAATATAGAGACAGAAAGCAGAAATTGTAATGGGATTTAAATGTAGAGGAGCAGCATTTCACCTTTTCCCCAAAGCCCTTCAACCTCCCAGTGTAGTACATTTGGATTTTGTAATAAATTAGACAAATAGCAATTACACTGGAAGGTTCACAGGATTATACTTATGCCATGTTGTTATTCATAGGAATGTACTTATAGAAATTAGATATTATCTGATTTTAGTGTTTTCTTTTTGCCTTGCCTTTATGTACCATTTAATTTCCAAGAGTTATCTAGTCCCTATTGGTGACGTTTTCACCTAGGAGAGGTCTGCAGTCTTTCATAGATAACTCCATTTCGCTCCCCTGGATGATCACTTGTTTTAATGAGAGAAATAAACGTAGTGGGGAAAGGCTCTTAGGCGAATTGTTTCTACCTTGAAATACTTTCCCACATTCGTATCACCCTCAATGCAGCAAAATTGAAAACCCTTTTGTAATTGTTGCAATGTACTGCTTCTAATAGCTCGGTGAAAGGAACAATAAAATGGAATTGCTGCTTCTTGGGACTGAAAGAATAGCAGAACAGAAAAGATAAGTGGATGTGGAGAGTCATGTGAAGCCAGCTCAGCAATACCTATAGCCAACACCACACTGAGGCATGATCTGAATGTGACACCCACAGAGGAAATTGCCATGTAAATTGTACCCCTCTTCCTTTAAGTCTGTTCATCTCTTGGGGGATTACATGCAATTGATTCCTTGGAGGTCTTCAAGACCTGCCTGGACGTGTTCCTGTGTGACCTGATCTAGGTGGGACCTGCTTCTGCAGGGGAGTTGGACTGGATGATCTCTAAAAGGTCCCTTCCAACCCTATCATTCTATGATTCAGCATTTAAATAAATAAATGAAATAAATGAATGAGGGATTGTTCTTAGCTTAGTAGACTACTATAAGGTTCACTGTTGACCAGTGTATTGGTTATGTTTTTGTCCTTGCATTAGGGCAAGGTGAATCAATATTGGCTATTAACAACCCTTTTATTGCTGTGAGCCTCCCGTGCATGTGGGATACCATCACAGGATCAGCTATATTGTTCCCAGCTTCTCGTATAGATTGTACATGTGAAACTGAAATATTAACAGCAGAAGCTGTCTTCTACCTCCCTTAAACTGTTTATCTCCCACTATAAAATAACATGGACCATTTTTAAAGATTTCTTTTAGCTCACAGGGAAGAATTTAATTCTTCAGATAAAAAAAAACCCAACCAAGGGCATTGCCATTGCTTGGCAAATCCTCAGTTATCTGCACCCTTATGTGTGTCTGTTTTCTGCTTGGATGTTGACTCTTCCAAGAAATATTCCTCTCTTGTGTCTTCAACTTACACTGTGGATAATGTGGTATTTTTTTTTTCCCAGGGGCACAGGATTCATTTTACTTAGCTATAGCATTTAAATCTTTAGTGTTTTGTCCAAAAAAAAAAAAAAAGGCTTCTAGGCTTACACTAGCCAATGGAGAAGACCTCTCAATAGGCATTTGTAGAAGATAGATGTCAAACGTGTTGAAGATCAATCATACTCCTGAGCATCTTTTTCCATTGACAGCAGAAGCAGTCTAATGACCTAGCTGTGTGTAGGTGCTAAGTTTTTAAGACTAAAGAAAGATGAAGCCAATCCTATGTGATCTGATTTAGGTGAACTTGCTTCTGCAGAGGGGTTGGACTAGATGATCTCTGGAGGTCCCTTCCAACCCTGCCATTCTATGATTCTACTTTATAGTCTTCTGAGCTATCACACTGACCTAGGAGACATGCAAACTGTCATTAATGGTAAAGCAAACAAAAAAAGATGGTAATTTAACCATACAGCCAAACTATGCCAAAATATATGGATTGCATTCCCTCAGATATGCCAAGGTAAACATAAGAGTTATATTTCTGTCTATCCAGCTCCTGACTTAATTGCTCAGATTTTCCTTGATTCATTTCCTTCTAGACATTGTTTCTGTAATTCTTCTCTTTTAAATGCAGTGTTGTCTCCTCTGCTGCAGTATCTGAGATGACACATATATTTGATATATATATATATATACTTACGATGTTACTCAGAAGAAACTAAAGGAATATGAGCCCCATTTCACAGCTGATAAAGTGTGACAGACCAACTAATGCCTGAATTTAGGCTCCTCTCTCTGTTTTCAGTATCTTTAGGTGGTGATGAATTGAATAAACTCAAGCAGAGGCTTGAGTTAGCTTCTATAATTTAGCTTCTGCAATATAACTTCAAACAGCAGATCTCCTCCCCTCTTTTTCCCCCCTCCTCTTTATTGTCTGAGAGAGTCTGCTGGCTCATCATTCTTAGCTTAAATGGCATGCATTTTTTTCCTTGGAAGAATTATGCTAACCTATTGGACACAGCAGATTTGGTTTTTAGTCAGAAACTTTGTGTGCAGAGTCTTCTGGTTGTGATTTTTTTCCCAGTTGACTTAGTGATTTTTGAGAAACTTTCTCAGTTGTAGCATCCTGCTCCAGTTCTCTCTCTGATCTGACATTTTCACAAGGGGATGTTTAATTTTAGGTGGTAGCTATCAGCTAAAACTTTAGTAAGTTAGTGGAGAGTGCAGTTTAGGTGGGATGAACCATGCTCTGGAGACTCCTGTCTCTTCGCTATGGGAAAGATGCAGTGCTTTTCTGACAGGTGGAGAGTTAGATGTGATTAATCTGTATCAATGAGTCTCAAACCAATTAATTAGATGCTAACAAAGAGTCACCTGCTGTAAGAAAGTAGTTTAACTCGGGTGAAGATTACTCTCCTTTTAAAGATTACTCTTTTTTAATGACTAGACAAAAAGTGCTGTGTATGCAAACACAGGTACTGGGAATCCTTTCATTTCATTCAGAGCCCAAATCAACATTGGTCTTCCTAAATCTATCCCACTGACAATGGATATATGTATCCACTGTATATGAGATGAGTCATGTTCCTAAGGGCATGATCAGAAATTTCCCATCAATTTCAGTGCAGTTTGATTCAAGTTCTGAGGTATCAGGGACTTCAGTTCTTTTTTTGGTTGTTAAAGTCAAATTTGTTAGAGATTTAATAGGATTAAAAGCCAAACATTTAATCTGGTTAACTTGCTCCCTTTCTTCAAGCCTAGGAATCATGTGGGAGAAATGAGACTGTTGTAGCCTGTGCAGCCAAAGCTGTGTGATACACCTAGGCAAGTATAAGCAGGTTTTGGGACTCCTGAAGATTTTCTACCAATTTGTGTTAAGACTTCAGACATATTGGTGCAGTCCTGGCTCAGGACTGACTGGTGAGTTCCACTTTGTTGTGCTGATTGAGAAAGAGAGGATAATCCCTTTTCCCTTTAAATCTCTCAGCACTCTACCTTTGGTAGGCACCAACAAGGATGTTTCAGGATCCAATAAAAGTTTTGAATATGTGTCAGCTCTAGAAACTCTCAGCAAGACCTGCAATCCCCAAGACACTGTTAAGATCTCTTCTGAAAGTCTGTTTTTTTTTCTCCTGGGAGTGGTGACAGGTTGCTGATCTCTTCAAGAGCAGGTCCTGTGGTCAGTAAGGTGCTTGCCTTTCCCCTAATTCCCCCCTCCAAGCATGAATATCTGTCAACAAGGCAGTTCATTGGCATTCTGCTGGGAAGGTGGAAGAAATCTGCCTGTAGTGACACAGCAATGGCAAGGTCGATGAAACTGGGGGGAGAAGGAAAAGAGTTTGCAAGGCTTTTTGCTCTCAGTGGGGGAAATTAAAGGTGGCTTGTGTTATAAAATATTAAATAGTGATTTAATCAGTGGTGAGATATGTAAGTGAGCTTAATTAGAAATACATATTATTCTTTGACTTTAAAGCACAAAATGAAAAATTAAAGCAATCTTGGAGGATATGTAATCAGGGAGGAATAATATGTTGGAAAATGAGCCTGATGTTGTAATTGGTGTATGCAATTAAAATTAATTAATTTTAGTTAGCATACATGCATGCAAATACAAAATCACCGAATTTCAGATATTAAACTCATAATTATAGTGAGACTGTTGCAAGAGCAAGTGACAGAGGAATTGACTTTTCAATGGTAAATACTTGCTCTTCAGATTGGAGGTGTGTTCTTTCCTGCTGTCTTGTCAAGCAGAAACCTAAAGGTTAAAACTATCTGATCAGCCATGATTTATAAAAAATACTGTTCGGAATATCTCTGATTTTGACTTGCACTTCTTAGTTTCCCAGCTGTATCAGTCATAGCCACCGAGGGGATAACTTCAAGACATTTTTCCATCAAAAGCAATTTGAGTTTAAGTTCCCACCCACACACTCTCTAGTTGATACACCGCTTGGTACACCTCTGCTGCCCCCACCTAGATTGCTTTTCTTGTCTCTTTGCTAATCTAGCCTTGCAGAACTGTGCTGTAAGGCAAGTTGTGAAATGATGCAGTTTTGTGAAAAGAAATACCTCTGGTTTCTATGCAGATTATTTCATTCACAGAATCATAGAATGGTAGGGTTGGAAGGGACCTTTAGACCTCATCCAGTCCAACCCCCCTGCAGAAGCAGATTCACCTAGATCAGGTCACACAGGAACNGGCAGATGCTCCAGTCCCCTGATCATCTTGGTGGCCCTGTGCTGGCCTCTCTCAAGCAGTTCCCTGTCCCTCTTGAGCTGAGGAGCCCAGAACTGGACACAGGACTCCAGATGAGGCCTCACTAGGGCAGAGCAGAAGAGGGGAAGAGAACCTTCCTCAACCTGCTGGCCACACTCTTCTTGATGCATCCCATTCATTCATAGCTATTCATCAAAGAGTTAGGGGGAGAGTTACTTTCACCTACAAATAAAACCTTAAATGCCAGCAAAAAATTACTTAAGTGTAAGAAAATGATGCAGAGTAGCAGCCCCCTCAGCTCTGGTGAAGGTTTCTTTTGAGTCTTTACAGTTCCTTGCTTTGGAACCTAGCATGTTGTCACAAAAGCTCTTGCTTTTCCAAAAGCCACCCAAGGTAGCATAGGAGCAATTTGAACAGAGAATGATTAGCCAGGTGCTGAAATGACTAAAAGTCTAAAATGACATAAGTGTGATAACTCTAAAACTATATCTGTTATTAAACATTAGCTAGGTTACATTATGCTGTAGTATTTCTTGATCCAGTTTAGCCTAGCAATCAGCACCACGTTAATTCTCTTCAGATTAGATATGCAATCCAAACCAGTAAGACCTCTATTGGCTCAAAGTATCATTTAAAAAAGCCTTTAAAACAGCTTTAAAGGAAGCTTCCCTGTTCTCCCGTGGCATAAACATAACATGGAAGGAGAATTCAAGGACATTTGAAGAGAAACAGAAAGGAAAGCTGTGCACAGATGAGTGAAAAGGAAGGCACAATTCCACTGCTTCCAGCTGTGCACACCCAGCACACCTGATACTGGTTTTCACTTACTCCAGTATTCCTTCCAGGTCTGGCAGCAGTCTCTTGTCTGGAAATGTCTTTCCTTACTACAAGCTTCAGCTATTTCAAAGCACCTTGTGTGAGTAGAGGCTATCTGTGAACGCTCATTCAGCTTACAAGAGTGAGGTGTGTGGGGAGGGTGTGGAAATAGCTGAGACCAAATCAGGTGGTTGCCATTTCTGGCATACTTTTGTGGCCGATGCCTGTCAACTCAGTGTGAACTGACGCTGCTTTTATTCCAGCTTCCTCTACCTGTTTCAGATTCCTGTATGGTTTTATTTCGGTGTCCCCCCTCTTTTGCCCTGTAGTCCATTTGTGTGTATGCTGTATATTAAATGCAAATTAATGTATTGGAGTGATAAATAGGTGGTGTAGGTAGTCTGTGCAGAAAATTCATGTTTGTGTAAAAATGAAACGTGAGCAGACTCATACAATCACTAGGAAAATGTCTGATTTGTCTAAGCATTGCCACTTTTATCCTCTGCATGCAGTAGCAACGGGAATCAAAGCAGCTAACTTTCCATCATCTCAGGACAAAGGTGCCTGTTTGATTCAGCTTCAAGGGCTGCATGCACAATCAGACCCCTGGAGATACTGAAAAGCAGGAACCAGAGAGATGTTTCAACAAAGTTCACAGGGAGGAAGCTGCCTGCATGGAAGGAAAAAGAATGACAAGGGAAATGAAAAATGGGATGGGACATGAGTACGCTCAGGGGTCACAGAAAGGTCTAAAAGGGGAAGAAGATGTTCAGAAAGACACTTAGAATGGAAATATGGCTGCTATTAAAACAAAACAGAGTCATTACTTAGGTTTAATGAAGCTGAATTTAATCAAGAAGGAATTGAACGAACTGTTTGATGATTGCACATTGTAAGGGAACAACATAGTGTGACAGAGCTTTGCACAACAAATCCTATCCCTTCCTCCATACACGGAGGTGGAGCAGCCAACCTGCAGCGTGGCACAGCTCCTTCTGGTGTCAGGAAAGGTCAGGTCTCTAGGGCACTCTTTCTCTGACAAGAGAGGATCTCAGGAGCTCGCATGGCAGGGAGGAGAGCAGTGCCTTGGGGCACTGTGTAGGAGTCAGCTAGAAGTAAGAAGAGTCAGACAGTGAGAAGCTGGGTGACTAAATCTCCTTTATTCACTGAGCCACAGCTTTCTGAAAGGATCTGCATGTTTTCTCTGAGATGTGTGCCTCAGGTATCCCATCCCCATGTCAAATGTCAAACGTCGTCATCCCAAATTCTGGATAGACAGCTGTGCTGGTTGGTCTCAGGGGTGTGGAGGAGCAGACATTTAACAGGAATGTGGCATTCTGGCCACCCTGCTCTCACCTCTTGCACTCAAGAGTCACCCCGAGCGAGTGCTTGAAAAGTAGGATAATGCAAATGTAAATACACAGCTGCAGTCTTCTGGGGTCACCAGTCTGCCTCTGCAGAGATTCTTTGGACTTCTTTGTTTCCCTAAAACAATTCTGCAGCTTACTCTGTTTATGCTTTCTTTAGCTGCTTCATTTCTAACAGAGTGATTGTTTTCATGCTTATATAAGGCACTAAGAAAAGACTTGCATCTAAGAGATCCACACATCCTACCTCCTGCAAGGAGACAAGGGGGATTGGCACACAGCAGCATAATGAGAGAGGGGGTTATAAGAGATCTGGCTCTTGGTCCAGCGCTCTGTGCCAGCTGTGCTTAGTGCTGGCTGGCACGATGCTTTCTTTGGCATTGCCTGTGTCCAGAATGGCACCTCTCAGAGGAAAACAGAGAAAGTGCGTGCCTGTGCCATATTTCTGTGGCAGTAGTTTTTACTGATGCACACAGCAACAGCAGCTCCACAGCTTGTGACCCACTGGTCATGAAATGTGAATGAACGGAAGAAGAGAGAAAAGTTCCACTGATTGTCTTTGTATTTGGACAACCGGTGCATACAAATTAGTGATTTCATTGCCTGCTTGGCTAAACAATCATCCTAACTTTCTGAAATGTCACTTTCATGTGGCAGAAGGTATGAGCACAGCTAGGTTATGGGTTTTGTTTGGGGTGGGTTTTTTTCCTGAGTGAATGAAAACAAAGAGACTGGTCTCTGCTGCTTTAGGATGCAGATGTATTCCTCTCATCAGATTTTACTATCAAAAGTCTGAAGGCAGAGCTTATGGCAAGCCATTATTCCAGTTTTACGCCCTGATAACTTTTAGGTAGTTCTTTAAGAAGGGAATGCTTTTAAAACCACCTTATTTTTGCCCCCTTTTCCATCAACAACTGTTGTTGGGAGCTGTAGTAAAAACAAATTTTGATGTGTGAAAATAACATGTTCTGTTTGCTTTTCAACACGGGGAGATTAAAGGAAATAGTGTGATAATTATTAATTTTGCTCTTTTAAGTGAATCTGCACACTTTTCATCTGTCTCCACTTCTCAGTTTGCTGCAGAAGATTGGTTTCTTTTAACTTATGACAGCTGTGTTCTGAGGTTGGAAATCCTTGTCCTATTCTTCCAACCAAAGAAGAAAGTATATGCAAGAGATAGAATCATCACATAAAGATCTGGTGAAGAAGGACACGGGCCACTGAAACCTCTAATATTAGAGCCTTTTATGATAGCACTAGTACAATTTGATCAAGAGAAATAAGCCTGGCTTGTTATTTGTTGAGTCACCTGATCCCTCAGCCAATACCAAACTTTTTTGTTGGGTGTTGAAATTCAAGCTATGAGCAGAAACTGCTTTCCTGTTTGCATTGCCTTGTGTTGTGACTAGTCATCAGTGAGTTTGCTCATTACCTTCTGATGTTAGGAAGAGTGTTTAAATGCAGCATTAGTGCAGTGATATATTCTAGGAATCTAGATGCTTTGCCTCCTGCAGAGGTTTTATGTGTCAGCCTTGTGCCTAGACCTTATTGCCATGAGTGGGAGTGGTTCTTTGGAGGCAGTAGGAGATTGATCCTGGAATAAATGTGCCTTGCATGCAAGAGTGAGGTATTGGCCAAATAATATGAGGGAAAGTTTGCATGGCTGATTGTACGCTTATTTTTTTGGCTGAGGAAGCCAGATGAAAAATGTAAATAGAAGATGGATTTTGTGTCAGTCAGGGATTGAAATGGGCCAGTATTTAATCACAAGGTATTGTTACTTCTCAGAACACGAAACAGATGTAATGACGCTGGCCAAGCATTTGGGCTGCAGGAAAGAGAGTTTTCATGAAGCAACTCTTAAATTTTCATTTTGACCCCAGGTAACAGGGCAGAACAATGGTGTGCATGGATGTTGAAAAGCCAGGCTCCTGCCAATCATGAGATTTTTCAGGAATTGGTTAGGTTAATATGTTTAAATTAAAACGGAACAGATCGTTCAATCCAGGAGCAAGAAAATGGCAAGTCTTGTATGACTAGTGATAAAAACCCTAAATTCTGAGAGCCTCCAGCCTGCATTTACTGAAATCCTTGGAGCTGAATTGCCTTTTGGAGAAGGTGTTTCCTAAAAGTAAAGAGAGAGCTGGGGGTGAAAGAACACAGGTGGAAAGTATATTGTAAAAGAGAGGAACTAAGGATTAGCAGGAGAATTGCATTCTTAATACTGACTGCCTTTAAGTGATTTGTAGTCTGCTTAAATTGTCTTGTGTCATATCTGTGCCAGGATTTTAAATGTTTCAAGCTGTTCTGCTAATGCCAGTTGAGGAAAGGATGCACGATTTCTTGATAGCTCTACATTGCTTGACTTGGAACACATTCCAGTCCACGCTGCTGAGGACTATGTACCCAGCTTCTTCAGGCCAGGAACGGTATGGGCCAGAATATTTCAATGGTGCTTGGAGGGGGGTATTCCAGCAGCTAAAGATGTCCAGAGAAGAAGGGCCTTTTCTCTGGTGTGCAGCTTCTCACCAGACACCATCAGCCTTTGCTGAGGTGATGCTGATACCATACACAGGGCAGCACCTCTGTATGCTGCCGAGTGCCTTTGCAGGCAGGTAACAGAGGAGACTGAAAGAATACTCGGAATCATTTCAACTGACACAGTGGACATTAAAGCAAAGGTGCAGGCAGGGCATTTTCAACTAGTTAAAGCAGATACACATGCCAGATACTCAGTTGGGCATCTATGGGCTGACCTACTCTGATTTAACTTCACTGCAGTCCTTGGGGCTGAAACTCTAAATGGACAATCTCACACTTCCCATTCGAGGGACTTAGAAGCCTTGTATTGATTTAACCTGCACAAAATCACAGTAATAAGTCCCAGGAGAATCTACCAAAGAATACAAAGCACTTCTACACCTGGGATGGTTTATTTAAAACCTATCATTATCAAACACAAAGGTGGCAACACATCAATTTTCCGTTTGCTTGTAATTTGCCAAACTTCAGCCCTTTGGGCATTTTTTTTTTAATGCTGGGTGTCTGCCTCAGACCCATGGTTTGAGGATTTTGCTGGTGCTTTGTTTCTGCTTTATGTTTTAAAGACTTTCATATACTTTTTTTCCCCTCCTGTTTTAACATTTCCATTTCTGCTTAATCCTGATTTTTTTTTTTGTTGGACTATTTTTATTTTGTGCAGGAAGCACAGAAGGAAAGCATCTCATTGTCACCTGAAGGTTAATTGGGGTGTTCTGTAGGACATTTGTCTTGGGACAGCAATGCCCAGATGACAAAAGAAAAATGTGCTCCTTCCAAGGCATCGACCTGGCAAAACAATGGCCTTTGATTGGGCTGAGAATTCAGTCTAATTTCCCTGTTTTCCTGAAACAAAGGGAGAAGCATCAGACTGCAATGCAGATTCCTTCTCCTGTGTTAGACCCACCTCAAAGAGCACATGCAACTCTGTTCATACCCCTGTGCCTGTTTATCACGGCAGATCTGATCACTGCCAGCACTTGGGGTCTTCAATCTGATAAAACTGACAGGAGATGCTTATGCATACCATTAGGAAGGCAATATTCCATATGCTCTCTAATTGGTTTGAATTTATCCTATTATTTCAACATTTAAATGCTGCTGAATGTAATTTAGATGTGTCAGCCTCATAAAATGGAGGCTCTGGTGGGAGTTCATTATTGAAAAGAGATACATCCACCAAGGCTTTGTCTGGCTCCAGGCCTAAACCCTCAGCATCTTGCTTACCTCATGTGTGGCTTTTGTCTGCTAGCTATACTCCTATATCAATGCTCAAGTCAAGTCATCCCTGACACATTCTTTTTATGCCTTCCTCTTCAATATAATATCTTTTTCCCCCCTAAGCCACAAGGAGTGTGTGTAATTGGTTTATTTAAGAGTGATAGCTTGTTCAGAATGTGGTGTGGCCACGGCCAGAGTAAACAAAACACACTTTTGTGTGGATGCTGAAAGATGTGAACAGCATCCTTCATTTCAGTGGCTGCCTGGCTGGTGCAATGAAACCTCACAGTCATCATCTTCAGATCTGGGTGTTGTGACCAGTGTTAGTATCTAGTTAGTGAAAGTGCTGAAAGATGGGCTCCTTCTTTCCCAGAGGGGAATGCATGGTCCGTGGACATTGCAAACACTAAAAGCTTTTCTTCCTCTTTAGTCCCATTTAGTTCCTAATGTGACAATTTGGAAAGTAATACTGATGTCTGGGGTTGGACAATTTTTGAGACATATTTCTTTAAGGTTAGGTGCCCAGATGGGTTGTGGAGTCTCCTTCTCTGAAGACATTCAAACCCACCTGGATGAGTTGCTGTGTGACCTACTCTAGGTGATCCTGCTCTGGCAGGGGGGTTGCACTGGATGAGCTTTTGAGATCCCTCCCAAATCTTGAGATTCTGTGTGATAGTGTCAGAAATCACACAGCGACACTGGAGCAACTTTCTTTTCTCTGGATAAAATGTCATCCTTCTAGAGGCCTCTCTATGTGAGTGGGACATAAACTTGCAAATAACTGGTCCCGATGGCATGGGAAGTGAGTAGTAGTGAAAGACTGATTTGTAAATGGTTATTCACAGCAGGACTTGAAAATCTATTTACCTGTGTGATATGCCAACTGTTGAAGAATGAAAGGAGTGATTTCTTTGACCACAGGGCATGTTGCATGCTGCAGTCTGTGTGAGCTGAACTTGACATAAGGAAAATGGCTGGAGAAACAGGCAGCTTCTCTGAACAGCAGCAACAGGTTGACCATAATATTACAGGCTCAGCAAGGAATTTACAAGCCACTAGGATAATTAACGACTGTAAATGGGAGGAAAGGACATTTGGATTTACAAGAAATCACAACTGATTTTTCAATTTAAATTACTCACTGGTATTGTTTAAATGTCTCAGTGACACTGGGGAGAAAGATGAACTTGTTTGTCTTTGCAACTTTAATAGCAATTACAATTCTCCATAATAAATGTAACGAAAATACTCTCTCTTGTCAATCAAACTGACTAATGAGATCAGCAGAAGAGTGGATAGCCAGGGAACAACACCCACTTGACTGACAGGTGCTGACAAACTCTTCTGAGTATGCAGACAGCACAAAGAAAAATTCAAAACACTTTCTAATTCTTTAGGGCAAGGATTGTAGGACTTGAGGGGTTTGTTCATAGTAGGATGATGTGAGTGAAGCTCACCTTAAGCAGTGGAAGGCGAGGGAACTTTTCACAAGGGCCTGCAGGCAGTTTGCCCTCTTACATATTCCAAGGATGTATTTTTGCACACTTAATCCAAATTCACCCATGGCTGAAGCGACAGCCTCCTAAAAAGCATTGAGTTTCCTCATCAGCTTTCACCCGTGAAGTTCAACGGGAGTGAAGATTTGCAGGAGCATGAGTATAAAGATGAAATACAAAGGACTTCCTACTCTTTTTGAGTGTGGTAACGTTCCCAAAGTGACTGTGTGTGTTGCTAAATGTCAAGAAATGGCTGTTGGAGCTGTGTGGTCCCAGCAGTGGCTGCCCAGCTCTCAGGTAGTGCTGTGCGCTGCAGTCCTTGTGTCTCGCTTCGTTTAGACTGTTAAATGTGTTAAACCTCATAATGCAGCACAGGAGAGAATTTCACCCAAATGGTTGTATTCAGGCAGCTCTGTCTTGGAAATCAAAACTGAGGCTCCAAGTATTATATTTTTGCTTGATTTCAAGGCAAATAATTTGCAATCACCAGTATTGTGGAATCTCCACAAGCAGCACAAGTATAGTGGGAGCTGACTGAGGTTTTTTCCTCAAGACTACTCCAATTTATTTAAAAGAAAACCCAACCTACACAAGCTTGCCAATGTGCTCTGACCTGTAGGCTTGTAACAGGCTGGTTCTGCAGGGTTTGAAGGGTTTGGCTGTATGACATACAGACAAATCGAGGGTATTCAAGACATGTGGTTCCAGTCAAATCCTGTTTTTTAAAGCAGCCAGCTGAAAGACCATAAAGATAGAAACAAACAAATGTAGACCACATGTAGTGTTCCAAACCTGTGAAGTGCATACCTAGTGATAGTGAGCAGAGATGCACAGGAAGCACAACGAAACACCACAGGAGGAAAGACTGAGTTTAATGATGGTTCGTTTTGTGACAGCACCTCTCAGATTGTGTCCCTGCTAGCAACGCAGCCTCTGGCCCCAAATATCCATAGTGTCCATATAAAACATAAGTGCAGTCCTTTGACTACTGAGAACTGGAATTGTGAGCAGGACTATAGAGGTGAAATTCCCTTTGTTATGTAGCATCTATGAAATTACTCCTGTGATCCAATGCCTGGTTAACAAAATGCAACTCCAATTTTGGTCTCTTTCTGCTTACAGAGAGAGCACTAAAAATGCAACTGCAAATAAAGCACAAAAATGAGATAGTGAAGGTAATTAATCAGTGGGATAGATTACCAAGAAAAGCAGCAGACTATTTATGCTTTTGAAATGTTTCATCAAAGTTACAGACCTTTTAGTAATGTTATATTCTACTTTAACTATGTAGCATTGGGCTTGATTACAGGAATTACTGGGGGAAAATCAATGTGATGCAGGAGGTCAGATGAGACTCTCTCAGTAGTCCCCTGTAGCCTTAAAATCTTTGGGCCTGAGGATTTTCCACAGCTGTAGTGCATGCAAACAGATATGATCTTATTGATATTGCTTTCTGCTGTTCATGAATAAGCATCTCCCTCATTGAAGATTTTCTGGTGCAGCCAAATATCAGTTTATTTTCAGAATAGCTGCAAAGGTGACAGCTACTGTTTGATTTGCTTTGGGAAGCTGCAACTGCCCCCATTCTGCCTGAACAGAGGGAAGAGGATCTTGCCCTGGGGCTTGTGAGATACAAATCCAGTCATGCACTAGGATTGTAACTTCGTGGGAGCAGAACATGGAATTACAAAGAGGTGGATGGAAAAAAAAAGGTGTCTTTGGGCAGTTGTTTCATAGCATATCTTGGTCTCCTGAGAAGTGTGGGTTGGGAAGTGAGAATTAGTCCCAAGGCAGATGGATTTATAGGCCAACAAAGATAAAAGAAAGATGCAATATATAACAGAGTTCTGCTTCCTAAATCATGTGGCAGCATGATTACTGACAACCTCTCTCTCTCTAACCCACCTTTGACACATGTGAACACACGCTACTGTGCAAATGCTTCATTTTGTATGGATGCTGTTCAGCAGCCAAGTAAACAAACACTGGCCTGTTTGTCCTTAGGTCACTCTTCTGCATTGCACACTCTTTTCACAGACATCCAAGGACATAATATGACACACCAAATTGAAATGACATTAACTTGTAAGACCAGCGGTATAAAGCGTAGCACGAGTGTGAAATTAATTACCTTGCTGGGGCCAACACCAGGCTTCATGTTGGCAAGCTAAACCTAGGCCAAGGTGAGCTAGGCACCTGATCACAAAGGGAACACATCTACTGCTTAACTCAGTAGTAAACCTAATAAGAGTCAAACCACTGGTGCTGACACAACTGACAGTGTCTTCTTTTCCTAACCACGCAGGAGGAGGGTGCAGTGAAGAATGAGACAGCTATATAAATGGACAGATGAATTAAATATGGTCCTGGGATGAAATTGAGTTCTTCTTTTCCTGCAGATTTAATTCTTGTTAATAATGTGGCATTTCAAAACTGTCAGGGTTTTGATGAAGGAATGCACACAAGTTAATCGGGTTTCCAGAGTGTGTTTACTCTCTCTGGAGAGGGAAACTCACAGTTTTCTTACCAGGCCTGCGGTCAGTTGGAGAACTCAGAGGTAGAGGATTTTGGAGGGTTGTTTTGGAGTATTCACTTTCTTCTTTTCTATAATCATTTGGTTCTTAACTACTCTTTCCTTTGTGTGCAGGCTGTTACATTTATGAATCGCAGTTCCGAACGATACAACAATATTTTTGGAAGTGGTTTCTCTCAGCTACAGTTTCCAGTTCTTGCCCAACCCTAGATTTGCAGGATGTCTGTGGGTGAAAGTGAGAATTAGGAGTTGGGAGAGAGATTTCTGAGGAGTAGGTTGTCTAAGGAGGACCATATTGGACTGAGGTGTGGACAGAGACTTCAGCAACAGGGATATTTTTGCATGATGATACAAGATGCTTATAAACTCAATGAGATCTTAACTAAGTGAAGCATTTTCTCTGACAGAACAAAATGTTCCTCTACACTTCACCCACTCTGTTTACCAAACCAGTTCATCTCCTTATTCAAACATTGAATTCAGGTTCCCATCTTTCATACATTCACGGACCTCTCCAGAACGATTTCACTCCCTTTCACAGTTCTCATTGACTTTGGTGATAGGAGGTTACGTGTTTTCACCACGGTGTTGCTTCACATCCTGCCTGAGTGTCACTTACTTAAGCATAAATATGTAACTGTTGTCAGAATAATAACCATAATACCTGCTATTCTGAGATGATTCCTGGCAAACTGTTTCTGCATGTCAGGAAAGGAGGATGGATAGCCACGATTTTGATTTCAGTGAGTAACGATTTCCTATGTGCACAAAACAATATGACACTGTCCTTCGAAACTAAACGTTGGCCTGGGTTACTTTGTTATAGTATTAGTTAATGTGTAGTTCTGGCACACTTGGAATGGCAAATAGTTACATCATCATTGGGAAATACTTGGTTTTTAATTGGTACCTATATATATATATATATATTAATTCCAGTGCAGCACATTCTGTGGAATCCCACTCTGAATGTTGTTCCTACACTGTGAACAGCAGCATCATCATCAGGAAAAAGCACTACATCCTTTCACTTAAGCTTTGTGAGCAGAGGCAACACCTGTCTTTTGTGCCTCATGTCATAAAGAAATGTATTTGCTTGGACTTCACTGCGTCTTGGAATGTAAACTGTTTGCAGTGTAAAGACCAGAAAGCTCAGTACCAGGGTCCCCTAAGTGACTTGGAAATCTTAGCTCCAGTTAGGTTAACAGTTGTAAACTCAATGAAGTTTACTTGGCTAAACCTATGCTGAAAGGTTTTTGTTCTTTTTTTTTTTTTAATGAAAAGGGGTATTTTTACTTAGCCAGGCACAGTATTAATTATGGGAATTTGAAGAAATGTGTTCATTGTACAAGACTCAGTTACATGGCTCTTGTGATATTTCTATATGGGAATGCAAACCCATACATCCATTGGAGCAGAGCAAGCTGCCGTTGCTTTGTGTTTCATGACATTTAAAATAAGGTCCTTTAATAAAAAAAGAAAAGCAGAGGAAGAAAAAGAAACCCTGCTGCTCCATCAGGAGAAAATTTCCTTTGTGTCTAATGCATTTCCCTGGAACAATCCAGTCTTGCTCTGCTCACAGCACTGGAAGACAGTCCTCTACGCTTAGCTCGAATCCTCTCCTCTCACTCCTCTGCTTGGCAATGTTGGAATCTTTTTAACTCCATAAAAGTTGAGCCAGGAATATCTTCCCCAACTTCACCCCAGTTCTGTCTCTGTGCATCAGATTATCTTTTTTTAAAAGGCACTGTGTGAAGGAAGAAAACATTTGCTTCAGAACGCCATGATATGCAGCATTGCTAACAAAAAGCACAGCATAAGCTCAAGATTTGTTTTAGAAAAAAAAAGAGGTTTGATCTTTGGGACTCATTTTGGGAAAGGGAGATATTTAGCTTTTATCCTTTAAAAAGAAATCGAAGTCCTTGTTTCTGGTGAAGTAAGAAGCATGAAGTAAAGCTCTGTTTTAGCCACCTTTTTTTTTTGGTGCAAATTGCACAGATGGTGTCAAGGAAATATCAACCAAGTGCTCCTTTCATCAAGTTACAGGGCGAAATGAAGGAGAAGAGAAGGAGGGTTTGTAGGCCATGTAGCTTAAGAGCCAGGGGAGGTGCAAACTGTTTTGATGGAGTTTATTTTCCTCGAGCATAAGCATTGAGTGTTAGACTGGAACCTTCCTTCTGTATAGTCGTCTCAGTTGCTGGTTTTTGTGCATTGATCTAGTGGTGTTTCACAAGGCAGTGAGAAGATAACATTTGTCTTAAACTTGGTGATTGCTTTCTAAGTCTTGAGGTTTAAATCAGTGAAGCTGAGCACTTCAGCTTTGCCTACATGAAGCATGATTAGCATAAAATCCCCCCGTAACTGTAAAATTAACCATAATGAACAACTTGGTGCCTATGACGGGGTGGCTCCACATTTTAGTATTTCTGGGTCTGTAGCTTGCACCCAGAATGCGTTTTCACAGTGATGGCTTTATCAGCAGCCTCTCATGGGGGTGAGTACTCACGCTGCCACTCGTGACTTCTTCTCTGTGAGAGTCTGGGGCTGTGTGGTGTGGAAGTCTGCAGTCATGGAGTGTGGAAACCTGCAGTGAGCAGGTGGGGAAGAGCTGAGGAGAATACAGTTATCTGCTTAAAGAAATAATAGCACCCGGGTTTTCATCATTCATTCAGTGCACATTGCAAAGTTCCTTGCCCAGCATTTTAAAACCGATTTATCCTTTAAAATGACTGAGTTGCATGTTTTGCAGTCAGCAGCAGCAACTGAAAACCCCTCAGTACCAACATTTGTTTCCCCGTGGCTCAGCTTGCATCACTGAAACAGAGTGGCTTGTTTCAGCCAGAAAGACAAAAAAAAAGCCACCCTACACAGGCAGAGCAGCAGCCTTTTGCTGATGACATTGGTACCTGGAAGCTGGCCGACGTGCGGGGTGAGCAGGAGGTCGCCTTGGCTCCCTTCAGGCTGGCTGCGGATGGCTCAGCAGGGATTAACTGGCTGCAGTTACGCAGCCACTTCTGGCCTGAGTGACAATTTGGCAAAGCTCTCGGGTGCAAGAAGCAGAGCAGCAATCTGTTCCCTTCCCCAGCCTTCCTGCCCAGAGCAACCTTATTCCTTCTCACTCAAGGCTGGCACTGTCTCCCTTCCCTGTGCTGTGTGTGTGGGTGCCTGAGAGCCTTTCCCTGCGGTGCTGGCTTTGGGAAGACACCAGCCTCTGCTCCATCTGGCTCCTGCATCTACGGCTCCTTCTCGTGGCAGGTGGGAATCCGGGAGAGGTTGCAAGAAAAATCCACATTTCCCCCTCTGTTTTATTCTCTTATGTGTGAATGGTGCTGGGGTCATCATGTTAGCTCCTTCCTTCTGAGACATGCTTGTGAGGACGTGGCAGCCCACCAAAAATTAGTAAGAAACCTAATCAAAGTGTTCCCTGACCAGGCTTCCTGCCCTTTTCCACCTCTAGCAACCTTTTAGCCCCTGCTAGAGTGTTGAACCTAGAGCTGAGTGGATACTCAGCATCGTCAGAAAATGCCAGTTTGCCAAAAATGAAATGTTTTGCAGAAGTGCAGCTCAGCCCTTTGTTGGCAAGGGACAGTGAAAGGAGACTTGTGAGGGGGTAGGCAGAGAGATAAAAGGGTGAGAGACAAGAGAGGCTGGTGTTAGGAAATCACATTCTTTCACCTTGCAGTAGCCAGCATGTGGGTTGTTTTTTTTTTTTTTTTCTGAGGCGTGGGAGTGCTTCTTTCCAATCCCTCTCCTGCCTGGTCTTTAGCAAACTTTAGGCATATGTGCGTTTGGATGAAGAGTGGGCTGAGGGGGGATGCATGTGAAACAATTTCTGTTTAGTTTTTTTTTTTCCCCAATATTTTTGAAATGTGGCTGTTTTTTCTTTGCATCACAGTAAAAAAAACCCAACAAACTGAAGACTTTCTGTGTCCCACAACTTTTTCCACATCATTTCTCTGCCAGCTAGCCTTATAATCTAATAGTAAACATGAGCGTTTACACAACAGGTATTGTGAAGAAAGGTCTAGCAGTGAGCAGCTAAACCCCATGATGAATCATAAAGAAACAAATACCATCAGTGAAAGGCTTGGAACTGCATATTTTTGGAGTCCAGGCTTTGGCACCGATATTAATGTAAGAAACGACTGGTTGCTGCCCTATTCTTTGATTAGATGATAGGCTGAGATTATGTTTCATAATCCGTTTGTTATCACCAAAGAGCATTTGAATTTCAAGGGGGGGGGGCAGGTTGGAAGAAAATAATTTGGATTGCTTAGCCCCAAGACTATTACATTCCCACTGCTGCTTGATTTCACTGTGATCCAAGCCCTTTGTGCTACACCATTTTCAGAATTGAATTATTCAGGAATGTGCCTGGATTAGACTGCAAAAAAACCCCTGCATTGTGTTACTCATTACATAATTAATAATTGAAATTTCAGTCTTATTAATATTTTCTGAAATGCATTGTAAAGTTAAAAGAGAATTAACACATTCACAACCAGTCCTACCGTCGTCTTTGGTGCAAGTCATCGGGAGCACAGACACACTTCCATTCTTATCATATATCCAGGGAAAAAATAGGCTTATAGTATTCCAAAAGGACAGGCTCTGTAGGTATTAAATGGCTAAGATAATTGGTTAGCACCATTTCATAGGTTGCGTTATGCAGGAGCAGAAGTGTGCATTTGAATGGGATTTGCAATCAGAAAGAGAAGACGAGTACTGAGGAAAAGACATACAACATAGAATCCTATGTATTAGAGGATAAAACCTTTTTTCAGGTTGTCTGGCCCATCTGTGAGATTAAGGTAGTTCTCTGCTGCACCTCTTTTAATGCATTCCTTGCTACTCCTTAGGTGTTTCTAGTGAGAGACCTGTAATACTTTCCCAAGGAATTTATTTCACAGCATAATAGACAGCTGGGTTTCTCATATTCATACTACATTTTCTGTCTTCTATTCAGTATCCTAAAGAAAAAGGGAAGTGTGCTCCTGGAGATGTAAATAATATTTTAAATGGTAGTCTTCTTGAGAAATAATTTATTCTCTGATTGAAACTGTGGAACAAAAAGTATCCAAATGAGTAAAAATAGAGTTTTTCAATATGGTTCTGTGGCAAAGCTTGCTGATGGTCACTGCATAGTGAAGGCCTGTGGGAAAATAATAAAGCCATAAGCAATGCAGAAAAAAGAATATGATCCAAATATGATCATTTGTAAAGATATAGAGTTTCATTATTGTGCACTGTTGACACTGGATGAAGCTTCAGGGAATAAAGTTTCAGCTCCAGATTTTGTCATAGGTTTTGCAGGTACCTTTGCAGCACAGAGACACTGTTGGAATATGTAAGGAAGTTTCACATTCCCTCAAGAACAACCTCTCTTTTTCCGTGCCATAAACTGGAGAAACTGCTAATTTCAAGTGTTGCAGGCCAAGAAAAAAATACATTAATCATAAAAATGACTGCAGCTAGCTTAAATAATAATTGGCAGTTAATTTGTTCCCTGCTTTTGTTTTTTTTTTTTGGTCATCCCTGTGGAATTCAGGCAGCTGAGGCCAGACCACGGGTCAGAAATCATCTGTGTGGCTTAGAAATGGCACTGCTGTTTTGTCAGAGGCTGCGTGGGAAAGCAGGCACGGACACCCTTTCCAGGGCTCCAGCCCACTCTCTGCTAAAGAAGTTCCACATAGAGTAGTTATATGTCTGCCCTGGGAATAAAATGACAATTGACCTGAGATGTCAGAAATACCCTTTCAGCTGGCTCAGAAACTTTTATTCCTGTCTGGCTTCAAATGCCACCTAAATGGCAGAAAAAGGTCTAGAACTAGACGCAGATGTACACACTTCAGCAGCTTGTGTGTGTCTCTTCCCACTAACTGAAGCCATCCTGTCAGATCACTATCAACAGAAGCCTTTACCTTGTTTAATAGCTCATTAAGTAAGTCACACCTTCTTTTACCAGCTCCTTAGGTGATTTCGAGAACATACTACCCTGACCACTGCTTTGGCATTCTAGCTGTACCTGCAGAGAGGCAGGAGGTAGGGTGAAGAATCTTCCCGCTATTTACAGCCCAGCCTTTCAGGCTCATCTCACAGCATGCAACACACCTCACATCTCACCATCTTATTCCCCATCTTGCTTTTCACACAGCTTTCTTTAATTAAGTGGCCAGAAAAATCCCCACCTAAATACCACAGGGACAAAATCCAAACCCAACCTTGACCGCTTTTAGCTTCATCAGTTCTTATGCACTTCTTCAACAAAAGAAATCATCTTGTTGTCTAGCAACATGCTTCAGGTTTTGCCAGACCTGTGATTCATCATGTCTCACTCTATCTGACATACCTGCTAAGGCTAAGAGTTAGATGAGACACGCTTTGTTCTAAACAAGCAAGCTAAACATTGCATCTGATTACCTACTTTGTTTAGTTAGCTGGACATTTTAGGAAAGGAGGCTGGTAGCAAGCGTGGCCAGTTCCTTCATTTGGTGTATGGATGGGTGAGCAAAGGTGACTTGAGTGACTTGTGCTTCCCAAGTTACTGCTTCTCATCTGATGTGTGGTAAATGGGTAACTTCAGTTACTGACCAGCTGCAGAGGAAAACCTGATTGCCTATATGCTTTTCACCTGAGCTGTGAAGCAGAATGCCTTATCCCTTGGTGTCGTTCACAGCATACTCATTATTGTGGTTTATGTGTCTCAGCTGGTAAGCAAGGGCTCAACCACTTTCATTCGCACGCAGGCTCTTCCATCTTCCACGGGAAAAACTGATCTCTCTCAGTTGCAGGTAATATTTCTTCTTGTATTGTGCTCTTTCGTTTGGACTCATGGAAGAAATGTATTTGTCATGCACACATTCACATGTAAATGTGTAAATTTATATATGTGTTTAGAAGAAGGGGTGAGTGAATGGATGGGGTAGAGGAAAGGATCAGCGACACTGTATTTGCTGGGTGTGCTTCTCTCCCTTGACTAGTCTCTCATACTGTTCTTGTCTGTGAGTGAATAAAAGCTTAGTTGCCCTCACTTTCATGGACATAAGGAAATCTGACTCTATCATCTGTACAAGACAGAATGTACAGCCAGTAGTAAAGCAGGGATTCTTCCCAGGCTTTTTGGATGGATGTTGCATTGGAGCTGTTAGGATATGAGCTTGGCATTAGGGGGAGAAGTTCTTATTTCTTCCCTGTGCTACCAAACTCCTTGCAGTTCTCTAGCCCTTAAACAGAAAGGTGATCTTCAAAGCATTTAATTCCTTGATTTGCTGTTGCTAGCAAAACATCCTGGAGACTAAATGAGTATAGACACTTTTGAAGACTGTAGAACAAGAAGAAACAATGGCATGTCAGGCACCCATTTGGGATTAGGATGCATGACTGCACAGATTCCAAGAGCAGAGCTCCCACATCTGCTTGTGCAGGTAGGAATGCTGCTTGGCAAGGACACAGGATGACTTTAGTGTCACAGCATTATTTTGTACAGCTTGAACACACTTGGCAGTGTCCCATGATCTTCTCTCCTGGCCGCAGAACTGTCTCTGGCCATACGTTGATTTTTTCTGACAGCTGCTAAAGTTTCTGGATAAAGAATATTAGCAAAGATGGCCAAAAGAAAACAAAACTAAATGATTGGTCAGCCCTGAATCACAGGCAGAAAGTTTTGTTTTCCTTGATTATTCATATGTGGGCCATTTCAACAGGAACTCAGAAAACTGTTTAGCTCTTAAATGGTAAAAATGTAAAGCTGCTTTCCCATTGATTGACGTACTATGTGGTCACTGCCACTAGGATAAAGCACTTGGAGAGGTGTGGCATTCTGATTTGGTACCATTTTTATTCATTTTCTGCTAGTTTTAATTAAATTATGTAAGGTTTGGGAGAGTGAAGGTCTGGAAACCACGTGTCTGACTATGCCTATGACTGCGTGCTGCTGTGCACAAGAAGAACACTTTTAAAAGTCACTGTGTCCAATTAAAAGCTACCAATGAATTTCAGCCAGCAGCAGAAGTCTGCTGAGCAAATTAGTGGCTCACTTGAGGATAGGAAGGCAGAAACTTTAAGCAGAGACTTTGAAATTAAGAAAAAGACCATTAACTGTTGCACATTGTCACTAATGGCTTACCAAGATTAAAATGTTAAAATACCAGAAGATTAAAAGCGTTAAACACAGTGCTGGTGTGATTTAGTGTGCCAAGCTAACAGAGAGTGAGCAGAAGCAGGAAGCTTTTGAGCTACCACAGAGCTGAGATAACCAGAGATCACAAGTAGAAGAATATCTGGCTGAATAGGTGCATCTATATGGATATTAAAATATCTGGAGGAAGCAACTGCAATGGGAAAGATTGCTGCAGACACTGACAAGTCAGCAGTGGGTAGGCAAACTTACTGATTGCCCCATGGGGGTTTTGTAGCTGTTGTTGCTCTTGTTTATTTTATTCTTTTATTTAAAAGTCAAGCAAAATAAAGCTTTGTTTAGCCTGTTCCTCTACTCTTTGCTTAGGCAAAACCACCAGCAAATTTTCAATGAAGGAAACAAGGGAGGTCTCAATAAAACAGACTGGATGCTGCTCTACGTATCCTCACGATACTCTGTGATCAAGACAGTCCAAGGAGATCGAATCATAGTTTTACAAAAATAGCTCCTGCCTTCCTTGAATTCCTATGCTGGATTCTGACTCCCTTGTCATAAAGAGCCTCACTGTAAACTCTGGGATTGTTGATGTGGTAGTCTGTAAGATTTCTCAATAGGAAGAGAAAAAGAACATAAAAACACAGATTTTATTTTGACTTTATCAAATATAGAATCTCACCTTAGTTTGTAGGATAATGACAGGATAGTATATATCCTTCATATTCCCTTTCTGTAGATCTAACTTTGTTTCTATTGTTAAATCAACATTTTCTAGTGATTTATAAACAGGAGTTCTACAAAACCTGGGGCTAAGATAGTCAGGGAGGAGAAATAAAATCCTGGAAAGCCTGGGAATACATAGATGAGTTACAGAGATGGGAGGGAAGTGAGTGTTTTTAAGAACATTTCCGTCTGTGTTTGTGCCATGTGGAATAATTTCCAGCAGATGCATTGGGCAATGTGAGAAGGAATGGGCTCTTTGGTTCTGCTTCAGCCCCAGTCAGTAATTGTTGCAGTTCTGATAGCAGCTAAGCAGTCTGTGGGAAATGTCTTGGTGGTCTCACTCCGGTCTTGTAGTTGTTCATTACATGATAGCACCAATGAGCTGAGAGAAGAAGAAGAAAATGGGGGAGGGAATTGTGGAGACTGAACCTCCTTTCACTCAGCATTTCATGGCAGGGTCGGGGGGAGTGTAGAAACTGAGTGGGCCAGTGATACAGCTCTTGTGTGGGTAACCTGAGTTTTTTAGCCCAGAGAGTAGCAATTTGGTGCATCAGGATCATGGAAAGATGAGTGATGATGGCAAAAACTGCTTCAGCCTGGTGGTGTCCCTGGACCTGCATGTGACAAGCCCTGTGCAAGTCAGGATGGTGCTGCCATGGCCTCTCGTCCCTGGAGTCACAGGCACTGCTGCCCACAAGTTGCTAGTGAGCCAGCAGCGGGACACTGTGGTACAGGAGCAACATGGTGGGGCCAGGCATCACAAAACAGAGCAGCTGGACAAAAAAAAGAGCAATAAATGCAAAGACAGAGCAAGATGGTATGAACCATGCTCTCTCTTTCATGATGGGCTGCCACCGAGCTAACTGGGCTTGTGCTTCTGTCAAGATTTTCAGATGCAGCAGTGCTGGGGTCAGCTCTGAGGGCACATTTCTCTCAGCTCATTACGGAGCTTTGCTCTCTCAGTTTTCAGCTCCTTGCATGTCTGAAAAAGAGAAGGACAAGAGGTGCCTCCCAGGGGTAGAAGCAGCAGTGGTTGCTCCTACCTCTGCTCCCCCCCTCCCCGATGAAATCCTTGCAGAGCTGACACTGTCTGGTGCCAATATCCCTTTCTATAGGGACTCGTTTGTGTTGCTTGCATCATATGCTGGATTTAGAAGACTTCCACTGTTACCATGGCAACAGTTTCTGCTTAAGTATAGGTGAGAATGTAAGTTAATTTTAAATAAGGTGAAGTGAAGGAGGGCGTGAAAAAAAGCTCTCACAAAGCATCTGAAGCCACACAGATCTATCTGCCTAATCAGTTTTGCAAGAAAGCTTCTAAAGTTTATTTTGCATCCCTGAGGTTACGTTCTCCACTTAAAAAAAAAAAGTTCAGGGCCCATTTCTTTGGCCTGCTGCTGCTCACAGCAATGACAGACCTGGGGAACCTTCATCTCTGCCTCCTCTTCATGTTACCCACGTGTGCATTGCCAACTACTCTGCGTGCGGTGGAGTCGGAAGATGAATAAGACCCACAAACAGCACATGCAGTGGGATGCTCTGAGATTAAAGCAGTTTTGCTGTTGGTTGCTAGCAGGAGAGGTCAACGTGCAGCCTTTCATGTTGTGGCCCAAACTCTGCCCTCAGTGGTGCCCTTGAAACCTGAAAACTATATTTAAATATGTGGTGTGTGTCTGCATATCTGTATGTGTAGATGTATATTTATTGTTTTGGAGTTAAATTATAATTATCTGGAGAAGAAAAAGGAATTTGTGTGTGATAAAGCACTGGCATGAGGAGTGCTGCTCACAAAAGCATTACAGGGTTGCCCTATTTGCTTCTTACCCGAACAGTCAGAGCACTATTTCTCAGCCCTGTAATTGGCACTTACCTCTATTGTGTGCGAGCCTCTAGTCTATTAAATAAATATCAAGATCCAGAAGCCCACTTAAACATTCACCTAGTCGTTTAATGCTTTGTGATCCACTCTTTGGAAGAGCTCCTTTCTTAATATACACAATTTACAACTTAAGAGCGAGCAACTTCAGAGCAAGTGAAGGGCAGTTAATGCAAACCTGTTCATGGCACTGGTCACACTTGTGCTGAGAGTGATGCTAGTTCCCGAGGGACCTGACAACATGTGTGAGGTCTGACTCTTCTATTCTAAAGTCTGGGTAACAAGAGGATGCTATTTAGATTTTATTTTTTGTTATTAGCAGTTGCCTGGTAATAAGCTTTTGTAAACCTTTTTGGCAGCACTAACATCTGTGCCCAGGTGTTTGTCCCTTTTATTCAGCTGGAAGTGACAGCCACACCAGCAGAAATAAGAGTGCTGTTGCTTACTGGCCCCTTTGTGGCCAACCATTTACTAGGCAGTGAGACCCAAGGGACTAAAGTAAAATTATCGTGCTGATTATTAAACAGTGTAACCTTTAAAAAATCTCTTTGCCCTGATTTTCAGCAGTACTTTTTCACTTCTTATCTCCCTTTCGTTTGTTTGTTTTGCCATGAGTCACTTCCCTGCTGCTGCTGCTTAGAGTAAGAAAAAAAATATCTCTCTTCTAGAGCCTGAAAGAACAAATTCCTAACATGCAAGCTCTCCAGGAGCACAGAGGAGCTGTGTAATGTTGTTAGTCTCTTGTAAAGGCGTTTCCTGCTCTGAATTTCTTCAGTTGTGTTTGGTAAACTGATCTATGGTTTCATTTACGTGGGTGCTGAGGTTTTAGATGTGTATGGAGCTAGGTGATGCATGTAGAAGGCTTAATTAATTAGAGTATCACGTGATCTGAAGCCAGTCATACTTAACATCACAAAATAAGAAAGGAGGTGGCTGCTGACATAATGATGATTGGATTTCTAAAGCCATCTGGATTACACGATGAGTTCATGTGGGTCAGGCTGCCCTGAGCTGCTGATCCGTGGGGAGTGGAGAGCTTCTTGGCATGGCTCACAAAGAGAGACTCTCCTCAGCATTATATTCCCATGGTACATGTCTTAGCAGGTATTCTTACAGCCTAAGTAGTCAGTGAACAACTGGAATATCAGAAATCTTGTCAGAAAGAGGTTCTTTGTGTAGCTAATGTTTCATAAAAAGGATCTGAAAGAAAGAAAGAAAGTGAGACAAATCAAGTAGAAGCCCTAAACATAAGGACTGGTGTGAATGAATGATGGGATTGACTGAGAGGATGAGTAGCTCTGAGAGTCAAACGGAAAGCAGTTAACTGCGATGATGTTTTCATGGAAGTGTAGAAGCAGGATGCCATTTGCAGAGGGATCTGTTACATGGCACTGCCATTGTGAAGGATGTTGGTGGTGCTGCGTGAAATCTGTCTCACCTCAAAAAGACAATATGAGGATTATTTTGTGTTGTGTCCAGAATATTTCCTTCCACACGTGGTATTTCCTGAAGGGACACATGCAGCTGCAGGGCTACAGCTACAACACAACAGCTGTCCTCTGAATCACAGCAAGAGAAATGCAGCTCGCTTAAAGGTGATGGAAGTGTCTGAAATTTGCCGATCAGGTGATGAGCAAGTTCCCTGAAGAAAAACAACTGGCAGTTTTTTCTTAACCTGTGCCAAATGGGTTTCAGGAAAGAAAGGCATCAGTGAGAAGTTTTAAAGGTGTGAGCGTAGACTTCTGGTAACATCTGTCCATTATTTCCCAGTGTTTGGCAAAAGGGTGTTAACAAAACCACGCTTGTCTCCAAAATCAGATTCTGTACCTGGTGGTCTGCAGCTATGACAGAAAATATGAGTCCACTGAAAGCTGCTAATCTGCTGCATTTATTGCTGCCTCCCAAAATACACCAAAGGAACTTTCAGTTACAGTTCTGGTTGATTGCATTTAACAGAGCTTCTGCTATTAGTCCCCCTTACCGTTTCTTAGAAGTCCAAGTCCCTGGTTTTTGCTTGCCACTGCTGGTAACATATATAATAATACAGTATAAAATGAAACCACATCTCTCTTTCTAAAGATGGCTGTCTCAAACTACAGCAAATTAGTCTGTCTATGGATTGTATTTGAGAGAGGGTAAAATTAACAGGAAAACCAAATCATCTGATGAATGAGTGATGACCTCCAGCCCAGACAAGGGAGGCAGTTAGGGGAGAAACAAAGAATAGCTGCTCTTAAGGGATAAGAGATAAATATCTGGATTGCGAAGAGACAGCAATTGAAACTACCATGTGAAGTAGTGGTCTGAGAATGGAATGGGTTTGAAAGGAACATCACATAGAGAAAGGCACCAGCATAATTTACAGATGTGTCTCTAGTGTAGGAAGCAATGGAGAAAGGAACCTAAAGAGGGAACACCAAACCTGCTGGGCAGGCTAGCAGAGAGGGACACACTAACAGTCTCAATGGAGAGGACCTTGTCCTGCTGATGGCAGGGGAAGAGAAGTCATCTTCTATCAATGTATGTTTTGCTGTCTGCTGGAATGAGCTATTCAAAAGTATTTTCATAGCTTATTTTCATATAGACACAGTCTTTGGAGGCATGTGTCGCCTTTTCTCTGCAGTAATTTAAGGCTTTGGAAGGATACAGAAGCTTATTGAATAATTTTCGCACCATCTCTTTGATTACAGTGTGGAGACACGGAGGGCAGAGATCATCTTGAATCTGTGGGAAGTGTCTGTGTGTTAAAACTAGACACAGAATATGCAGCAAAACAGCTACTAAAATATTAATGAATTGGGGGAGATGCAGTTTACCAGGGAAGTAAATCACCAGGAGTGCATGAAGCCAGGAACTGCAGCTCTCGTAAGCAGTATGGTGATGCTCATGGATGTAGAGTATTGATCCAAACCGATAGATTTTGTTCAAGTGATTCTCGAGATGTAATGATGCAGGGAAATGTAAGTAAATTCTCATTTGTCATTCCGAGCAGGACAGTGTTAGTGTTTGTGCCAAATTACACTGTGTGGGGTTTGCACAACTGAAAATTCACAGAGAAAAAAAAAAATGTTTTCCCAAGGAAGAGGCTTGTTTCATTGGCTGATGATGCATCTGCTTTTGAGCTGTCACAGAGAGTCTGGTTCCACCACAGCTTTGTGCTGTGCAGGGGTTTGATGCCTTCAGCAACAACCTTATAAAGGATTTCCGTAATATTATGCAGGAATGTTAATTTTGGAACCACAGAATATCAGAATGGTGGAGGTTGGAAGGGATCTCTAGAGATCATCCAATCCAACCCCTTGCTAAAGTGGGTTTCCCTTGATCAGGAGGCACAGGAATATGTCCAAGCAGGTTTGAGAACCTCCAGAGAAGCAGGCTCTGGAGGAAGGATTCATATATAGAATAAGAATACACTTTAATTATTGTATAATATCCTTCTAAGTGTATCATGTGTTTCCTTCCCTGTGGAAGAGTTTCACATCATAACAAAGAGGCAAAACAGCTTACAGGCTGTTGGAAAAGGCAGTTTGTGAGTAGAGGCTGGAGTTTACCCTTCTGATGAGTCCCTATTGCATTGGACAGAGTGGAATCCCTGTGTTCAGTGGATGTTCCTGCCCCTCTCAGCTGTAAGCCCATGAGGAAACCCGCACATACTACTCCCGTACTGAGATAATTTCCCTGCATTTATGCAGCACTCCCTTGCACATTGTACATGTGCTGCTTCTTAAAGAACCTGCTGCAAGAATCCATGTTTCTTGTGGGGCTGCTGACAGAGTTTTGAAGAGCCTGGAGTAGCTGTAACCCTTCTTTGAAAGATTTCTATCTATAGCTCTCATGCTGGTGCAATTAGCAAGTCTTTCTGTGATCAGCAGAAGTCATTCACTGCCTTTCACTAGGGTTATAATTATTTTGAACAAGGAGAAAAAGTGCTTGCACCATTGCACAGGGTCAGAGATCCTGCCTGCCTTGTGCTGTGCTGCTGAGTTGTTCTTCTCAGTGGGGTTAATGGTGACTGATCTAGACTTGCTTTGCTTTTATATAGCACTTGAGCTTCGTTTCCTTCTCACTGACTTTTATATCACCCATCCCCTTTGAAAAAGCTTTTCTTTTACTAGCTCCATTACCACATGCTTTCACTCTGTATTTTTCTAAATCCAAGGTGCAGGAGAAGGGTTTGACTTTTTGTTTTGTGTGTTATTTGCTGGAGCAGTTCAGACAATATTAATTGCACGCTTACTCCCCATGACTCACTTCTGGTTTGCAGTGCTCTGTGAGAGATAACACTGCTGCCAGCATCATTCTAGCTTTTCTTCAGTGTTTGCTGCACACTTCTCTATTGAGGCCCCTGCAGATACTTCTCTTCCCAACTTTGTAGTCTTTTATTTTATATTTTCTTTTGTTTGAGACTTAACTTGGCTTCAAGAAATGTAGCTGTATGATCTGGGAAGCCAGAGGACAGCTAAAGAGTAGCTCAGTAAACTGAGAGATTGGGAAGGCATTTATTCTCTGTCCTCACTTACTGACATTTGAGCCCTGCAGGACCAGGGGCAGGTGTCTCAAAGAAGCAAAACGCAAGGAGCTCAGATTACTGTCTGGATGATACGGTAGACTGGATACTAAATAAGGCTGTCTCCTTATGCCAGTGGCACCAGTCCTGCCAGTCTATCTGCAGCAACATACCAAAGCATCTAGTGAAGCACGTCAGCTTTCTGTTCTCTTGGCCTGTTCTCTCCTTACCATGGACCAAAAGCATCGAAGACTTTATAGACCAAAGATCTGACAGTAAAATAAAACCCTGAGTAAAAATATGCATGTTCTATTGAAATTGCAGCCATGAGTTGGTTGAAGGCTTTTACCTCAATGTGAAACCCAAACCAGTGAGCCTAGGTGAACCTTTACCTATTCCTTACCCCAGTGTGGTCCCAGCTGCTTTACTCCCTTCTGGCCTTTCCCGTCACAATCAGCAAGGACTTCTAGGATGTCAGAAAGCAGTGAAACCTACAGTGTTGCAAAGCCTGACAAACTTCAGGCTTGTGGCACTGGGCTTTACGATGTCTGACATTTTCAATCTAGGAGCCTGACTGGAAACTATGTTAGAGAAAATTGAACAATGATGTGAGGGTCTCTTTCATGCAATAACATCTCTGCAACGTTGTTTGAAGAAGAGATGGGTGGGAACAGGTTGTTTTTATATCCATATATATATATATATATATATATATATGAATCCGATGTTTTTGAGCTTGTTTTTGTCTTTTGCCCTTTAAATTCCTAGAGGGAATGAATACAAAAAGCTGTGAGAAGCTAAAGAAATGAAATTGAAGAGAAGGGCTGGGTAGGGAGAGGCTTGTGCACAGTGTTTTTTTCCTGATGTTTTGTCATTTTTTTTCACATGATTTACCAAATGAAGTAGAAGAAATTGAGATTGCAATTGGGCTTGTAACCGGATAATCAAAACGGTGCGTACCCAAAAGGCATCAGAACACAGTGTTCTCAAAGTCACCGTGGTTCTGTGCTATGTTTAGTTGTCCACAATTTGGCATTCCCTGCTGGAAAAAAAACCCACCCCAACTAATGAAATTGCAGCTAGTTTTGTGATTCCATGAGATTCCCAAAACTGCTGGGTGAATTATCCAGCTGTTGGGTTTACATTTGTGCTCCAGCTGCATCAGTATTTTGTGTTCACATGGCACCTTGAGCACAGCACGCAACCATTTTTCTTCCCTGGTGCTGTTGCTCCCTGGTTTCCACGGCAGGCGACGAAGACAGATGAATCAGAAGAGAGCTAAGGCATGGCAACAGCCAGGTCACTGGTGCGATGTGGAACATACCTAAACTACAGTGTAAGAGACATGACAGCAAGTTCCCTACTTCAGTGCTTTTATTATCAAAAGCAGCAGATTTCAAATTACAGTACTGGGATGAGCAATTACCGATAACAAGGGAAGGTGAATTTTGGTTGCAAATGAACACTATAGCTCATGGCATCCCTCTGAAAGAGAAATACTAGTGTGCCTTGAGATGGAAGGCAACAGAGCAGGCAGGCCTATCTTCTGAACCTAGGTGGGACAGAAGGAAAAGGACTATCTGCAAGCCCCAGTTTCACAGAGGGAAGAGTCCCCATCTGCCTTTTGTCATCATAGACTTGGCAAAAAACTTGGAGGAAATACAAGTAAATACAATGTAAATGTCCCTTAATTTGAGCGCTGAGGAGATTTTAACACAAGTCTTAGGCTAAAGCTCAGCTGATCCTAACGTGTTTGTACTCTCTTTCTTGTGGGGTCATCGTGTTGCTTTTTGCTGCTCAAGATTGATGTTGCATGTCTCTGCCTTCAGCCTTGATCTACACTAACTCATGTGAATTGACTGAGCAATGAAGACAGATCTTTGGATTGAAAAATTGTGGTGAGGAAAGATCAAACGAGACTACAGAAAATATTGGGAGCTAAAACTAACTGTTCAGTACTAAATCCTAGGTGCTTCCAGGTAAAGGCGAAGGATTAAAAGAAATAATGGTAATAATTCCTGTGAATGCAGGAAGCTGTTAGAAGGCACGGCTGAGCACACAGCCAGAGCACTTCTCTGCCACAAACTCCACTTTTGCTCTCTTTGTGATTGCCTTGCTGACCTTGGGGACTTCAAAGAGTTGCATTTTTTTTCCTTCAGCTCCTCAAGATGATAAAGCCCAATGGCAGGTGACACCAGTCATTTCACAGATCAATACAGGTGTTGTTTCCCCTCATCTTTTTTCCTTTCTCCCATGGGATCAGCTAACTCCCCAGCCTCAAGCTTTGAGTTGGTAGTCAAGCCAAAAAGAGCTCAAGGAACAGCTTCCAATAGATGGCAGAAACTGAAAAGGGAAGTGCTACTCGATTTTATTGTACAAACAAAGTGGAAAAAAAACACATCCTCCTATATAATATTGTTTTCCCATCTAAATTTTGGACATCAGAGAGGAGTTACTGACAGGAGCAGGAGTCAGAGATTAGAGGTCTTCATAAATGGTAGTTGCTGTGTTTCCTTCATTAATATTGGGTGACATTCTGGTCCTACTGAAGTTAATGAAAAAGTTTCCTACTGAGCTCACTGGGGCCAAGAATTCAGTTTTAAAAACCTGGTGAGCTGTTAGTCTTTGTTTCAACCCTTCCATTGCTGTTGTTATAATGTCTAAGTATCAGCTCTGCATTATGACCTAAATCTATCAAAATCCACTTTTTTTCTTTTCTATGATCTTGATGTCCTTTATATAAATTGACATCATATATCCAGCTCTAAAATCAACACTTTCCTGCCATGTTTTCCGACACTGAGGTTGGTAACATCAGCTGTGTACACAGTAGGGCTCCTGGTGATTTGTGCAGGGTAGATGCTTCAGTAGGGTCTTCCATGGTTGTTCTGCACTGTCTTAAATACAGCAGATATTTCAATTAAAATGTTGTTGCCAGAAAGCTCTGTGACCTCACTTCTGAGGGTGTCACTTCAGATTTGTTTGACAGAACCAATTTGGCATTGCATTCGTTCTGGTGTGCACGGGAATGCAATTAAGTGTCAAAACTCTCTGAAATCTTGAGGGAACTCAGGGCAATCTGTATTAGACAGGCACTGCACTGTCTTCTCCTCCAGCTTTTTATACAGACAGGCACACCTAGCATTTTTCTCAATTTTATCTCTGTCAATTAAAATGTAGTTAGAAATTTTTGATGGGAAGTCTTTCAGGTAGCTTGCTATTCAGAGAAAACCCATTTGGAGACATTTCTCCCTGATAGTCCAATCTGAAATAAAGGATGCCAAAAATATCTGTTAAAAAAAAAAATACATTGAAAGTAACTTTGACAGCTCCCACACATATGGCTGAGTTACCTCATTGAATAGGCTGCATTTAGTATTAAAAGTCCGTTATCCTTTTCAAAGATCAAACCTGTCGGTTGAGGAGAAATGTCAGGATGTATTTTAAGTGGGATCTAGAAGCTCATTTGATTGAAAAATGACAAAACTGTTGCCAAAAATGGAGTGGTAGTCTTTTGTTAAAAACCCAACGATGCCCTAGTCTCCAAACTTCTTTTAGAGTTCGTTAAGGGAATTCAAAAGTAACCAATATCTCTACTTTCACACTTCCCCCCCCTTAACATTTCACATACATGTTTCTGCTTTTTAAAAACAAACCAATAATTAATTGATAGTAAAAAAAATTATACGTTTGATTGCTGAATATGTCTGTATTTCCTATTTAAGAGGCAAAATTGAGAATAAATTATGTGTTGAAAGATCTTCAAATTGAGAGTCTGATAATTCATCATTTTTCTTTGATTGACACTTCAGTGTATCTGTCATCACGGTCCATGAAAGCCCGATATGGGAGGCTATATTCTGCTACATTTCTTCCTGGGTGATCTTATGCCCTAAACAGGTTTGTCACAGGATTTCAAGGCTAGACGGTTGAGGCAGAGGTTTCAGGCAACTTTTCCAGGCATAAAAGTTGAATATGATCCAGTGCTTATGGAGAACTAAGTTTCATAGAATGGGAGGGGTTGGAAGGGACCTTTAGAGATCATCTAGTCCAACCCCCCAAGTTTCCCATTGCATCAACTGATTTCTGTACCTATTACTTTTGCAGAGGAATGTTTTACAGGGCTGAGTGATGTTACAAGTGAGTAAAATTTTGAGTTGCAGAGTGATTCCTCAAGTATTCAAGTCTTTTGTGAGTGTGTGTGTGTGATGTACTAACTGCTTTGCATTTGCATATTAGTTTTGTTTAGAGAATAGAATGCAGTGCAATGCAGCAGAGTATAATAGATGGATGCTGGATGGTTCGGGTATCGCTTGCCCAAGATTACTTACTCATTTTTAACTATAATGGCATCTGCAGCTACTCTTTAGGTATCTGAGTGGTGCAGGCAGGCACTCTGTGGCACCTGCAATGGCCAAAGAATGTTGAGAGAGAGTGCAGGTAAGAAGAAGAGCTTTTGTTGGGATTTTCAGACTTCAGTATCTTTTAAGACCATTACAGTGAGTAATCTTGTCTTTTGGTCAGCAAAACAGTCTCAGAAACGTCTCTGGTAGCTCAGGATATTCATCTTGCTATCACTGTATATTTCTTTTTCTCTTCATCACGCTCTGTCCCTTTGAAATGCTGTGCACCAGCACCGCTGCCCTGATTTCCAAGGAGCTGTGCCAAGCAGCGGTGAAGGAAGCCTTCATCTTTTTCTCCATCTTTTCTTTTCCTTTCAGTTTGTCAGTTTATAAGGTCTCTCATTTCTTTCAAGAGATGCTTGAGTGATGGATGCCTTTTTTTTTTTTTCCCTCTTAATCTTTTCTGAACATTCCCTTTCCTAAGAGGTAGATTACAGTCCCAACACTCGTTTTGCATTGCTGGATTTGAGCTACTGAGAACTAATGTAAGTGGTAAGGAGTGGTCTTCTGTCTACGTGCAATCAAAGTGGGTATAAATTCCTCAATTCCAAAGTGGATTCAGATGCTCAGATATACACTTGATCTCATTGTAATCCATAAAATGTGTTGCTGGTATCAGAAAGCCTGCTCATTTTGGGGAAAGGGGTTCATTTTAGGGAGATGAGAATCTGGCCTCCGGTGTGTGATTGTTTCCCGTGTGTTGCAGTTTATAGGCAGGTGTGTTATATCACTTCAGCTTTTAACAGGATCCACACAGCTTGCTTTTCTGACAAATATCTCCACCTGCCATTCTGAATAGGCTGGTGCTCTGGACTGTGGCAAAGCACCTCCCAGTTCATTGGGTGTGATTGGCAGCCGCTGCTCTCCCAGGAGAGGGGAGGTCAGATGGAGCTGCATCAGTGGAGCTGTGCAAGGAGGCTGGCAGGCTCCCTCCTCACTTGAGGCAGGATCGACCTCCCTTCCCTGGCTTGGGAAGCGAGCAAACAGATTGAGCATGTTCTTAACCTTCGTGGTGCTTCACCAGACTTTCATAAAAGACATCCCCCCTCCCACTAAATGAGTAAATGAGAGGTTGATTGATGACTCAGAAACACATTTTTTCAAACCTCTATTTATCTGCCGCAACACAACAGCTTTCTGAACTTACAGGAAATCAAGCAATTCAGTTCCCTGTAGGTACAAAAGTGCAAGATGACAACATACATGTTCCAGTATGCTTCTCCCCTTCAAAAGCATTAGAAGAAGAGATCATAATTTAAGTTTCCTCACCAGTGGAGTCTCCAGGGATCTCCCTCTTGAGTGATTACAGCTTTTCTGTAGTAGGGAATGCTGTGGCACGTATTCCCCAAATTGCTGCATCTATTTTCCTTGATTATTTCTAATTATTTTTTATAAAGAATAAGCTGAGCCAGTTTACTCCAACATCTGTGTCTAAGTACCTTCAGTTTTAGTGTCAAACTTGAAAGGCAAACGTGGCTGTGGTTCATAGAATGGCAGGGTTGGAAGGGACCTTTAGAGATCATCTAGTCCAATTCCTCTGCAGAAGCAGGTCAACCTAGATCAGGTTCCTCTATATCTGCTCAGCTGCTTGTTGAGGAAAGGTGTATCAACTCACTGAGCTGTTGATGTGTTTCCTTAAGTTGACAGCATTACCTCGTTACTTCTCTTGTTTTAACAGTGTTGTGGAAGTTGGTAGATAATTTTAAAGTTTAAAGAAAAAGTTTTGCTATAAATATTGCTGAAGCTCAGCTGCTTATAAGCCACACAGGGCTACGTTTTACATAGAAACTACTATATACTCTTGGATGTAGACTTGAGTGGTGTGCATGTGTCCACATGCACGTATATATGACATGCACTTCTGTTGCTATTTACAGCTGAAGTAAGCACCAGCTGGAGTTCAATACTATTTTTTTTTCATACCATGTAAATACCTTTTCAGCACTTGAGCTTTTCGGGTCTTGGAGAAATAGGGACAAGGGTTAAATGTAATTAGTATCTACAAGTATTTCTGATATGACTTTTAAAAAGATCCCAATAAAAAAAAAAACCCCAAACGACAGAAACCAAAATATTTGGCACTTGATAGTCCTGATGTACATTTTAATATGAAATTATCATTTGCAGAAAATAGCCCATCTACCTGTCCTTTGGAGGATATCCCCACTGTATCTATAGGACTGAAATGTGGTCCTTAGTGATCTGTGCAATCTCTTTTGCTCAGTGTTTCCTTTCCTGCTAGCGTGTGGGTGTTGACTGCTGCTGAATCAAAATCACAGTACTATTACAGATATATAGAAAGCTATCAATGCTTCTTGCACATGTGTGCCTCGATAAGGGGTGAGGTTGGAGGGGTTGTTGGTCTGGACTGAAACTGCACCTTCCAACAAAAGCAAAAGCACAGGGTTGAAACCTGAAGTGTGTTAACTTGGAAGTGTTTTATGTAAATGACCTGGTACAGCAAGGTAATGTTTGTTCTTCAGTGCAAAGAAGACAGACAAAAATCTCTAACACACTGGGAGAGAATTCATGAGGTAGCTTGTGTCACTGCAGCACCGTGTTCTGTGATGTCTGCACCAAAAAGTCCAGGCATGTAAGTCAGTGCAGCATCTGTGAATGGCACTGCAGAGTGATCTCAGTGAAGCTACACTGTCTTGCTTTGGAGGCTGAAGCCATGAGGAAAAAAAGTGGAGTCAAATTAATAGTTAGAGAGCTAATATAGAGGTGACATTGGCTTGTTTTGTTTTGCAGTGCTTATGATGACATTTCCTTTTGACTTGTTGCAGTGCTGATGCTGTGGTTAAGCAGAAGAGGCTTTTGTGGCTTTTCATATTCCTTCCCACCTCAGAGGAAAGGGAAGAACAGTGCAATCAGTGAGTTAGTCAAAATGTGTCATTTAAGTTTGATGGAGAAGGCACAATCCTCTGAGTCACCAGGAGTTTTGTTGTGGGCTTTAGTGGGGTCAGGGCTGCAGCATGTGTCAGGGCAGCGTTCTCCCAGCCATCTTATGGTGAATGGAACAAGGTGAGAAGAGAAATCCAAGAGTCTGAAGTTCTTTGGCTTCTCCTGGCATAAGTTAGTTGATTGCTCAAGTAGGTCAACGTCTTAGTCATGTTTATTACTAAGTATAGGGTGTTATTCTTTGATTGAGTCAACTATTTGCTTGTTAATGAGTCCTCAGTAACAAACCACTAGAAACAGGCTGTGTAGCAACCTTATCCCTTGGTACGAGTATTCAAGGTCATTGTCAGGTTTCAGTAAGAATGGTATGTTGGAATCCAGGGTCTAAAAATGTCCCCAATGTTCTTCTGATATCCTGAAGTCCTGGGATCCCACAATGAACTCTTTCAATAGGGCTAACCCCTTAATGCTCAGTAACTGTGTCCTGAACTGCTTCAGAGTACTCACTCATGCAGTTGAATTCTTCCCTCACTCTCCCTTTCTCTCTCTCCCCTTTTTTTAAGGAGGCAAGCAAATGGGACAATCTTGTGTGTGAATGGCATGTGAACATTTCTTAAAATACAGCTCAGCAGTTGTCAGCTGTTTCACTAGAAGAATGCTTCCTATTGGGCTACAGCTTTTTAGCTTCACTTTTGTCTCCTTGGAAATAGTGTGAAAATATGGAGACCTCAAGTATCTGGTTTTTGTATTTTAGAAAGTGTTCTCCATGTGGGGAACCTTCTGTGTCTTTTTGCATGTTTGGCTGCATCCTCTCTGTCTTCCCTGTAGGAATGCTGTAGACATCGAGTTAGTACTAACCTCACTAGTGCAAAACATACTTGATGCCAAACTAGTATCAAAAGTTTGAAGGTAAACTCTCCCCTCTCCTTCCAAATCATAGGTATTTAATAACTCACTGTTCCTTGAAGCCTGAGCATGCTTCCATTCAACCTGCCTTGTAGTTGTGTGGAGTGTCCTTCCTTCAGGCTGAACTGATTTGTAGCTCCAGCTCTCTCAAGAGATGATGTCAGCCTCTAAACAGGGAGCCAAGTTGGCATCAGGCTGTAGGTGCATAGCCAATCTGCTTTCCATATTGTTCTCTTGGCTTTCTTACATGATGAATAATCTGTTCAAGACAGCCTGAAAAATCTTAGAACATGCAGGATGCACGTTGTATCTTTTGTATTTGCACAGGCCTCAGGTCCAGCAAGGAACCTTTTGTGCATGTGAGGGGGAAGAGAGAGAGATTTCACACAAAACAGTTCTGGAATTTACTTTACATTTCTTTTTTCTTTTTCCCCCCATAGATGTTATAATTTATATGATACTTCTCAAAACCATGACTGAACACTCAGATTTTTTCCAGTGACGCATGCATGCAACTTCTCCTGTGATGCTGGAGCTGAATCTGTCAGCCTCCTTATGAGCATTACAGCCAGAAAGGCACCCAGGATAATTTCATTAGACCTCAAGAAATAACCCAAACTGAAGGACATTTTCTGGTTGTCAGGGACTAAATTCATCTTTATAACAGGCAAACCCAACACCCCGATTCAGACTCCTCTGCTCTCTGATCACCTCTGAATTGCTTTCCCTCTCTGATGCTGAGTTCCCTGACCCTAAAGGTTTGTTTCAAGATTCTCAGCTGTGTTAGATCCATAAGAAAGTGTGGGGGGGAGGGAAATGACCCTCTACTATAGTCCTACAGGCTCTAAAGAATGATCCAGGTCCAAAAAGTAATTTAGAGCAACTTCAAGATGTCTAAATTACCCTGACCTGCATTAACCATTGAGGAATAGATGCGATAGTAAATGACGATATAGTTACTTGGGAGTGGCTGATTCACTTTCTTACATAGTTCTCAGCTATCAAAGAAGAAGGTATAGTGCTGCTTTGGTAAATTGTGGATTATTTCTAGATTTTCACTTCTGTTGGGTTTTTGTTGAAAGGTGTTTGGTTGGTTTTTCATTTTTTCTCCCTGGAGGTGAATGGGGTACAAGGGGGAAATTACACAGTTGTCTGCCTTGGGCAAAGTACAGTTGGAGGAAGGGAAAGGTAGAGGAAGGAATAAAAATGGATAAGTAGAAAGATACATCTTCCTCCCTTATCACAGCTGATCTGTCATACTTGCAAGCCAAGACTGATGGCCTATCACCCTGAAGGTTTCTCATTATGGCTTGACGTTGCATTGCTTCAGAGACCTGTGCTACTGTGCACAAATGCCGGCTGAGCTCAGAAACACGGGATCTATTCTTAGTTCTGTTAATGATTCCCAGCCTGACCTCTGCCAAACTTCTGCTCCATTTAAAATAGAAGCTTTCTGATATGAGAGTGGCAGAAATGAGACCCTCTTTTAAACATTTTTAGATCTGCAAACACAAAGCTGTTGTAAAAGGGGGTAAGTGTCGGCATTTGCTTCACTTAAGAGATTCTTTCTCTTCCAATTCAAGCAAGAACTTTGCATCACCAGAATTTACCAAGTACACAAGTTATGCAACTTGCATCCTGGGTATAATAGTCACTGTTATTAATAATTATATGCAAAATAGTTCATTAAGCCTCTGTTTTACAAAAGCTAACGTATCAACTAACTAAAAAAGATGTTTAATGACCCATCTGCTAATTACCAAAATCAGGATTCGCCCTCCATCTGCTCAGAAACGTACACAAAACAAGGCCTTTAAGTCATCAAAGAAGAACTGATGCAAACAAGAATGATAGATGCAGCCCCTGTTTATCACGTGGAGTGGGATCACATCGAATAAATGTTGTTAATCGGTGCCAGGAAAAAATGATGCTCAAAGTGTTTCAGATATTGTTCTTACTGTGAGTGTCTTTTTCGTCCCTGATGCAATCAGTTTACATTTCATGTTATGTTGGGGATGTACTTTGAAAATCAAAGCTCTCCAAGTCCTGTATTTTCAAGATTCCATCGATGGGACTGGAATGCAGAGATCTGGTATCTGGGGCAATTGAGATGGCAGTTTGAAAATGTTTGCTATAAATATAATGTATGGAGTAAGCCAACCTATCATTCACCTGTGCACTGCAAATAGAAATGGTGCCTATAATGTAGTATGCACTCAATCTTCTACGTGCAGATTTAGGATAGAGTAGCTTTTGCTATTTCCTAGGTAGTTTTGCCTCAAAGTGATAAAGTTGAATGTCTGGAAGCTAGGAGGCATCCTTGAAAGTGGATTTACTGGTGGATTTAGCTTCCTTGGAGGCCTTCAAGACCAACCTGGACATGTTCCTATGCAACCTGCTCTAGGTTGATCTGCTTCTGCAGGGGGGTTGGACTAGATGATCTCTAAAGGTCCCTTCCAACCCCTACCATTCTGTGATTCTATGAATGTTTTCTTAAAGTTTAATAGGTAACATGAAAATGTTGAATCTAATCTGCTATTGTTTTGTGAAGGACCTGAGCAATCGTTGGAGAGGATGGAGTGAAATGTACAGTAGGTCAAAGGTGGTAGTATTTAGCAGCATTTTTAAAGCTGGGTGCTCTTTAGGCAATGTAAAAAGGGGACTTTGGGAGGAAAGAGACCAAAACTAAACCTCTCATTTGTAGTGCTGAAGGGAAGAAAATAACTTCCCTTAATTACACTAGAAACGTCCTTGGAAATTTAAACAGCGCATTGTTTATCTTTCCATGCATGTCACTTCTTGGGATCTTTTTCAGGGACAAAACATTTCATGTGGCCATTCATGCTTGTTTAGAGTAAGCAGCAGTCTGCTGTGTGGTGAACGTAGCACGTAGAAGCTGCAAGGTGACACCTCAGCAGCTTGCAGGCATTGATGGACCACGGGTTTTAACTGCTCCAGTCCAAATTTTGAAAGTGATTGGCATGTGTGAAATTAAATCAGCAAAAGCTTGCAAGCTTGTTGAATCACAGCACAAGCAACAGCAAAATGATCTCCTGCAAGTCTGATGTGTTGACAATAATTAATATTTATTCCTATTCTACTGAAACCAGGGAAAAGGAAGAGGCTTTCTTTTGAAATAAACAGAGCCCAGCTATACACTAAGGTCCAAATTAGATCTAGCTCACAGAGCACTCAGAGATTAAAAAAAAAATGAATATCCTTAAAGGGCAGATACATTTTCATCATGTTTTTTTTTCCTCCATTGAGAATTATGCTGTTGGTGATATTGTGGTTTGTCTGACACAAAGCACATTCAGAACCCACCTCGATGAGTTCCTATGTGACCTATTCTAAGTAGTCCTGCTCTGGCAGGGGAGTTGTACTAGATGAGCTTCCAAGGTCCCTTCCAGCCCTTTAGATTCTGTGAAAGCAGTTTCCCCCTGTCTGTGCATCCCAGTCATTTGTCCCTGGCACTGTTGTATTTCTGAGTCTAAGCTGTTCTTTAGACACATCAGAGAAACAGACTGGGAGAGAAGTGAAGGGAAAAAAAAAATGCTAGAAGTTGGAGCCAAGTTCACGGGCACTTCAAGTAAACAAACAATCTTGTTGGGGTTTTTTTTTTAGGTTAGAGTATTATTTGTCAATTAAAAACCAAATAATTAATTCCTGAAACTTTAAACAGGATTACTCGACACTGCCATTAAATACTATTTTTCTAATAATCTCAAAAAGATCCATTTCTATGAAGAGCAAAATGAAGCTGGTAAACACTAGAGAAGCTGATGACTTCTGCATGACTCATGCTATACGTTTATAATGTAGAAGGAGCCCAGCACATCTGTTAAAAATACTTGGAAGTGTAACTCATATTCTCAGGGGTGCTTCCAAAGTACAGAAAAAAATCTTTTTCTTTGAAGTATTCATTAATAAGTAAAGATTGAAGATGATTTTACCGGGGTCATTTCTAGTTGTTTATTAAATGGGCTTGGATATGTCTAAGACAGAGGCCATAGTCCAGCATGAAAACTTCAGGACAAAGCCTCTTTCCACAAAGAAAGTAAGTAGAAATCATTCCTTTTGTAAAGATCTAGTTAAAGAAAAATTACTTTTAAAAGCTATTTTGGTGAGAGCTGAACTAAACTAATGACTGTTTATTTTAATGTGTTTTTATTAACCCACATAGGGCTTCTGGAATTGTTCATCTGAAGTCGTACTCTTTCCTTCAATTAACCTACATCACGAGGAGTTTCCCTCTCTTTGACCCCGCTCTACCTGCTAACAACATCAAACTTTAAATGTAAAATGGCAGGGTTAATGATGGAATCTCAAGATTTTTTTCCTTCTGACAGGAAAGATCTCTCATTATCTTAAATTGAGGTGACGTTGCATGGAAACCAAAAAGTGGAGCTATGTGCAGGAGGGATCCTATTTAAACACAGGCCTCAGGTTTTGAAGATGATGTGGAATGAAATCAAAAGCTGTGGTTTACCTAGGAAGAATTTTCTCACATGTACTTAATGGTGGGAATCTGCCTAGGACACATTTTGCTGTCCTCTCTGTATTATCTGGGATAGGCACGACACAGGTTTAGAGCTGACTCTATACCCACTCCATTGAACTTCTGTGGTTTTGCCTCGATCCTGAAGTGCTATCATGGGGTTGTCAGAAGTTAGCCAGTGAACTCCTTTTCTTCTAAATTGGCTTGTTCATCGCCTTTCAGTATAAGTGAAACAAGAAACATGTCTATTCTCATACAAAGAAGCTTACTTTCATTGATTCTTTTCTTATCTCTATATGAGAATATTTTATCCTAAAGCTTAATTGATAGCTGACCTTTCTCCATCTGCTCTAAACCAGGGAAGTGCAACGTGTCTCTTGTAATTACATTTCTGCCACAAGGTATTTTCCTTCTTTTAGGAGATCAAAACTGTTATTGACAGGAGGATGCAGTCTTTTCAATATTTTAATCAAGAAGCCCACTATGTTTGTCTGATACTTTAGCCTGCCTACAAGAGTTTAATAGTCTACTGGAGTGTTAGCAGCAACTGATCGTTGCTCAGAAGGTCTGACTAGCCCTAGGTGATATCAACCTGACAGGCAGGACATTAGCTGAGGGCAGCAGCTCTTCATTAATTGTTTATGTAGATGACCCTCTGGTGGAAAGGTGGGCATTTTCTGATTTGCCTTGGGCAGTGTAAACCAGCCATTGCAATTATAGGATGTTAATGAGGAAGCAGAGAGAGAGCTGGTGGCATGAGGAGCACTACTGCAAGGCCAGCAATAACAAGTGCTGTTGCCACTGCAGCCAGTGGTCAAATCCTTATTGATTTAAAGAGGAGAGGGAGTTGTACTCCTGGCTGAGTTTCAGCACAGTGGGCATGATGGAACAATGTTCTGTCCTACACGAGGCTGACATGGGGAGTGACTAATTCTTTCCTTAATTACTCAATTCAGACATTTGGCTTGCTAAAGATGCAAGGCGAAGCTGAATGTTGCTCTGCCCCTGTTTACTCAGAATTGGGATAATCACTTGGTTCAGAAGATGTGAACAGTGAAAACTGAGTTCAGGAATGAGTGGTTTTATTCACCTGCTGGGGCAGATAGTATATGCTATTGCACTTGAAATCGTCTGGTAGCCACAGTCAAGAGTGTCCAAATAGCCTGAAGGGAGTGCTTGAGCTCTTACAGAACAAGCTGAACAGCCTGAGACATCCGAATTTCCTCGTTGTGGAATTGTTTTGAGGAAGAGTGAAGAGGATTGTCAGGAAGAAAACCGATCAAGGATAAATTCACCTTGGGATTGGGATGACATCCCTGCTGGCAGAACTGAAAGCACTATAAAAACTGTTTTCCATGCTGAGAAAAATGAGTCCTTAATTGCTTTTGTTTCATTTTATGAAGCCAGAGAAGTGAAGAGCTATCTCCAGTTCTGAGCTCTGTTTTGAGTAAAAGTGACAACAAAGCTTCACTTTTGCTCTGTTCGGTATTGTAAATCTAACAGTATTCTTTTTCTGAAAGCAAAAATCAAATTTGCTGACATCAGAGTCTGTTTTGGTACTGGAAGATTTGGCACCACACAATTCTGAGAGGATATTATCAGGAAGCAAATAAATGTAGTCAGCTTAAACTTGTGGCAGGAAGAATCTAGAGAATGAGATTTCCAACTGCATATGATTCATTTTTAATGTGTAAAAGTATAAAACTGTTCTAGGTAGCTTAGCTGCAATTTTAACAAGTTTTTATTCTCTGTTCTTGAAAGATTTCAGATAGATAGCCATGGAGATTAAAGCTTCCTGGGAAAATCCTTGGCGTGTCCCTGTTGTAGTCTTGTCCTAATTGCTCTACATCCAGAAGAGCCACCTGTGAAAGACAGTCTTGTGCCCTTGTAGTTCTCCCCTTGGTGGGACTTAGACCTGTGTCACTCTGTGCCCCTACTTCATCTATTAATATAGTCAGTTCCTTTCCTGGGCACTTGCCTTCCCTTCACTGTGTCAGCTGCCTCATGTGGCTGCAACCCTGAATCTTCAATCTGGGGGAGGAGATTTCATTTTAGCAACATAGAGTTTTCTTAGGGACAGTTTGCATAAACTGTTAAAACGAAAGCTGAGGGCTGAACTAGGTGCTAAATGTCACCTCTAGCAAACGGTTTGCTTTTTCTCAGGAGCCTTTTTACTTACTCTCTGTCTTTAGATGATGAATCTTTCCTTGGCCCATCCCCAGTCCCTGCCTCGTGCTTTCTGGCATTGCCACTGAATCCAGACAGCATTCAGGGGACAGCGCACTGACAGGATATTTAACAGTGGACATTGAAGAGAAAACATAGATAACCAGTAAGACAGGTGCTGAACATTCATTGTGCAAAGGCTGAAACTGGAACAAGACAAAGTACTTAATGGGTAAATAAGGCTTTGCTGCTGAGGATGTAATGCAGGCAACTCTTCTCATCCTTCAGAAAAGGACATTTTCCTGCTGCTAGAGCTATCTGCCCCCCTTTCCCCTCAAAAGCCCCTACTTATTTGATAAATGTTATTAATTAGAGCTCAACATTTGTCTTATACCTGCCTAACAAGAAGATGTCTGCATTACAGAGGCCAGGATAAAACTTCTGTTTTGTTTGCTTTTTGTGATTGTGCACTGAACTTGTCAAGCTACAACTGGCTGTGTGGCATATCCAAACAACAGGCTGAGAGGGAAGGAAAATTCCCTGTGCATAATCCAGAAATACCAAAGTGAGATGTTCAGCCTGCTCAGATCATTCCTTCTGTCTGCGCTCAGCTGGAAGTGCAGCTAATCTGGTACTGGGTAGGCAAGGAGAGGTGGCTAATAATTGCCAGCAAGCCTGTACCTTCAGTAAATTACTGTCAGACAAGAGCAGTGAGGAAGCACAGGGGAATGGTGACTCAGCCATGTGTGTCTGAGTCACAATGCCTCCTGGGTCTGCTCTGCCAACATCATTTCAGTGCAGGGCTTTAGGTTAGTTTTGGGTTTTTTTTCTTTTTTTCCTAGAGCTTTGTCAGAGCCCTGCCTGCAATCAGACACTGGCTTTAGTGCAGTTTGGCTCCTAATGCTTTCTTTTATCTGCTTTACAAATGAGTGAGCTGTATAAGGAGAGGTGGAGAGGTTTTTCCTTATCATGACAGTAGTAATACACCTAATTTCGATATGAATGCTTTATTCTGTAGGCTGAGGTTAAGTGCAGTTGACTGTTTCAATCAAACAGAAATGCGTGCATTGATGTAAATGGGCATCATAAAAGCCTAATCTGTCATCTTTAATGAGATAGTACATATAAGACCTGTATTCTGTCACAGTAGCCTCTAAACTGTGGTCCTTAGAGGGCTGGGAATTGGGCTCAGATTCACCAGACCTGAATTCCAGGTATGCTCCTGTGCCAAATGTTTATCATTTCCTGTGGCTTGAGGAGCCTGAACGAGTCAGTGGGAAATGAGTACACTGCACAGGGTATGAGTAGGACATAGTCCTATGGGAGCTTCAATGAGGTTCTGGCATTTCTCTTTTTCTGATCTAACCTCTTCTAATCAAGAAAGGACCAAAGTGGTTATAAAAAAGCATCTGGAAACAAAAAAAAAAGATGTTGTGCATGTTTATTCAGATACAGCTAGTGCAGAGAAGGGGAAAACTATGGATGCTGCTAGTGACACAGTTAAAATACCTGCAAAACTCTTACATTTTCTCTGTCTACACTGGTAACAGAATACTGCGCAATCATGTGTGAATGGATAGGGTGTCTTTCATTGGGTGGTGAGGAAAGGTCTTGTAGTCCATTTGTGTTAATGCTTCCATGCCCTTCAACCTTTTGCATATACTATACAACCCCCTCTCTCATCACTAGCAGGGATCTTGGATAATGCAACTTGTACCCTTTCCCAGAACTGGCACATGAAATATGGATTTGAGGATAGCAGGAGTGACTGTGCTATCCTTGTTCCTTCATACTTCCACTTTCAGTTGAGTCTCCTTCTCTAGGGACATTCCAAACTCACCTGGATGAGTTCCTGTGTGACCTATGCTAGGGGGGTCCTGCTCTGGCAGAGTGATTGGACTGGCTGAGCTTTCGAGATCCCTTCCAACCCTTAAGATTCTGTGATGATGTAGTAGAGATATTGAATACTGTAACATATCTTGAGGACTTGGTCAGAGGTAGGGTGAATCATTCTTGTCCATGTCCTCAGTTCTCGTAACCACCAGTTTTGCCTGGGCTTTGCTGTTGGGATGGAATGGGATGATGGGACAGTGCTATATTCTTGGCAAGGCAGGAATCCAGAAAAAAACTGCTGATCTCCTGATTTAACGTCATGATTTCATAATAATCTTTTATGTTTCTGCTCTCTGGGCTAAGGCAACAGCTTCTGCTGTTGCTTCTTATGTGGGCTTGACTTACGTGACTGTAAAGCTGGCAACTGTCAGAATAAACTTTCCATTAAACTGATGGTCCTTTTTAATGTAGTCTGTTTTCTTTTAATGGTAGATGGTATAGCAGTGCAACGGAAAGCAAATTATTTTTTCTTTTGAGTTTAATCTTCTTAGGGAAAGAGGTAATCCTCTGCTAATTTCCTCCATCAGAGCAAGCATATGTCTCAATCACATTTGTAGCTGGAGCAGAACAGCACTCAAATTATGCTAATAACCATTTAGATTACTTCTTCCCTGGCATTTATTCATACCAGTCTTTCCACTATGTGAATTTATGTGTTAAATCCACACTATTTTCATTAATACCTCTGCAAGCTTTGGCACACAACTGTCCCTCTCCTTGGCTTCTTGTCAAGTAAACGTGAAGTAATGCTGCAGTCCTACCCCAATGCATCTGAACCCTAAACTCTTTAGTCTTTCTGCCTTTGACCTGGCAGAGACTGGTGTGGGGGGGCATGCCAAGTGTTGTCTCAAGCAGGGAGCATGTTTTATTACAAATGTTATGCAGGTAGATGCGGTTCAAGTCCTGTGCTTATGGCATTCATGTGAAATGGTAGAGTTATGTCACCCAAACTGTGGACATAATACTAAGGATGCACTATGTTGTGTATATAGATGCATACAGAAACCAGAAGAATCCTTGTAAAACATGACTTACAGTCTGTGGTCTGCAGTATCCCCCTGTATGCTGAGTGCTAGTTTTGGAGCACTGTGTTTTTATGCAGAACAAACTTTTGCTTCATTTGCTCCGTGTCTAAACCAGAAATTTATCTCTTCTGCCTGGTTTTCTTATCGTAGCAAAGTATGAGCACTCCTGCATGCATGTATATATAATACAGCAAGTTAAGAATGATTGAGGCAAAGTCAATAGGCTTGTCACTCATGTTTTGATTTACCTTTCCCTTTCTTGTCAACTTTCCCCTCTGAGCAATTCGTGATAGATTCGTTCTGCTGTGATAAGCACAGCTGAGTAGTAACGGTGAGAAAGACACTAAACACAAATTCCTCTGCAGCATCTCCTTAACAATGCAGAACAACAGCTACCAGTCATTTGTAATTATGTTCTTAGGATGAAAGATCTCCTTTTACATCAAAGGGCACGTGAATTGCTCAGCTCAGATGTGATGTTTGCAAGGATCAGTTGTCACAATCCAGATATTTTATCTGTTAGAAACTGATGGATATTGAAAGACCTGACCAAAGTGTTTCATGCACTGATGTATACATCAGAAAGGGATGACTGAAATCAGGGAGTATTTTCTTCTAATCAGACTAGGCTTCCAAAAGAGACACTGAAGCCTGTTAAAAGCTTTCCATTGAATGAAAGATTCCTCAATGTAGGTCTGTGTTTAGACCTAAGTGTAACTCTATACGTATAAACTGTACATATAAACTTCAGACATTTATGCTTACAATAGAACAGGGTGTCTTCTTTGGCCAGAAGTGGGAGACTAGCTCTGACCAGAGAAAAAGGTGTAGTATTGATAAATCAACACCAAAACTAATAGGAAAGCAAGATAAGAAATAAATCTTTGCAAATATTTATCTTCTTTGCCTCTTTCATCTTTACCACTTTTATGCTTTTAGAATAAACTGCTTGAAACATTAATTGAATAATAGTTTGTTGGCTTTTTTTTGGTGCTTATTTTGAAGTTAATTTGAAACAAAAGGGTTGGGTTGCTATTCTGCAGATAATTGTTGCTTAGCCTTCTGTTTCCCACATAATATTCCACGTCAAATCTTCCAGCAACATTAGGAGGTATTTTCTTACGCTATGAAGAAAGCATTTGATATAGTTTGTTGTTAGTGTGGCTGAGCTGTGAAACCATTATGTATTTCCTACCATTACAACAAATCTTCTAAGACCCAAAATGAACCAACCACTTCAGCAGCTGCTTATGAGATGAAATCCCATCCCAAAGCAATTTTTAAAATACCCCTTTTAGCCATCTTCTCTGTGATTCTCTGTTACTGTTTTGTTTAGGCTGCTTGGGAATGAAGGGAAGCAGAGAAGAGTTTGTGACAATGTTCTTCACAAATGGAAGAAAATGCCTGAGAAGCAGGCAAATATTTTTCAGTTTCATTCCAGTGTTTGCAAAGTTTAGATGAAACAATGTTGAAATACAGAGATAATTTACTAAACCAGTCACTCTCTTGGCTTTTATTAGGTATTTTCCACTAATAATTTCATCCATGCTGTTCTCTGTCTCTAAGACACTTACTTAATCCTTCAAAAACTTTGTTTTTACTGTAGAATAATTTGGCTGAGGGGGTATATTATCACAACTAATTTCTGTTGCTTTGGTAGTAGTTCAGAGTACTTGCACAGCACACAAAGAATCACCTTCTCACACTCTTGTTTGTTAATAAATCGTATCTGTTACTTCATTAATGTCATTATCAAGGTAGATGAGGGCTTTAATAGGAGAGGCAGTGAGAGGTGACCCTGGTTCTGAAGAACTTTTAAGATATACTGGCAAGAAGTGGGTAGGGAAGCAAATTAAAGATACAGATTGCCTGAAATCACAGGCAACTGGCAGAGTTGAGGTTCTAGACTCCTGATATCTTCTCAGGGCACTGTCTATTTGACAGATGTGTATTTGCATCTACACACGCACTCAGACCCTTTTAATGTTCAATCCTATTACAAATTGTTCTATTTCTGAATATTAGAAGGATTATTGCATCCTTAAGAGGATGACTGAAATACCCAATGATCTGTTAGGGGGTCACAATTAAAGTTTTAATGCTGTAACAGCCGTTGTCTGCTTGTAAATGATTTCTCCTAATTTTGGGATTTTGTATTAGCACAATAAAATGCTTTGTTAAGAAATGTAACAGTCCCCAAGGAATTCTGTGCATTAAGCTTTAATAATTGAAGAGAGCAGAGGAATAGCTTAAATAAAAATTACTGCATTATGGAGCAACTTTTAAAATGTGCCACGTCTGCTGAAGATATCATAAACTCCCATGATACAGCATCTATTTTGTTTTGTTTTGTTCTTCTGGAGAGATCAGGTCACAAATCCCTGAGATAAGTTAGCTAGGATAGATGGTTTGGGAAACTAAAGCTCCCCTTAAAATCTTTTTGTGTCTGATAAAATATTCTGTTGCCTTCCAGTACAAATCTGTTTCATCGAAACTACAGCTATTTACATCATCTGAAAACTTGGATCTATCCCATTCTATTGAACTGGCATCTCGAGCAGTGTCCCTTCAAGTCTTCTTTTCCCACTTCCTTGAACTGTTCACATCAAGTCAGATTTGATTTGGTGCAGGAAAATGCAGCCTAGGTGAGCAAGCAATCTGTAGGGGCTGTGAAATACCCAACAATGAGAGTTATCTGGGAAGAAAAAAATGTCCATATTGTAAGCTATATAAGAAGACGATTTAGAAGTCAGGGTTTACCAATAACTTGGATATATTGCTTACAACAAGGAGGTTGTGGAGATTCCTTCTTTGGAGGTCTTCAAGACCTGCTGTTCCTGTGTGACCTGATCTAGGTGGGACCTGCTTCTGGAGGGGGGCTGGACCAGATGATCTCTAAAGGTCCTTTCCAACCCTGCCATTCTATGCTTCTACGATGATAATATTAACAATAATGATAAGTGGTAATAATTGTACTCCTTATAACAATAACAGTAACATAAACTAACAGTATAAACTAATATAAGTAACCTAACCAGAACAACAACAATAATAAGGTATTATATGAAGAGAACCAGATGTAATAAGTGATTTTGTGTGTACTCCAGGCTAGTGTTATCTGCAGCTAATGTAGGACTTTTGCAGGGCTGATGAATGTGATATCACACACCAGCCTCATCCTACAATATTGCTGTTGTCTTTGGGCCTTGCTAGCAAGGGTGATGATGGTGGTTTTTCACCTTGTATTTCAGACAAGTTAGGACTAGCTATTGCACTAGATGATATTCCTCTGAGCTGTTGCCAAGGCAGCTCTGTGTATTGTGTGTTCAGCAGTGGCTTTGGTGGGATCTTAATTTAGATGAGTCCAAATGGTGCACATCTTTTCCACTACAGTACTCATTTGTCTACTGCACCATCTCTGTCTCTACACTAGTCCCATGTATTATTCATGTTGTACATGCTGTCAAATCATTGCAAGGCCCATGAGTAACCTCTCTCATATTCACCAGCAGGTGTAAAGCTGCAGTTACACACAAGCTCTTTCTCTGTCAGGATCAGTGTCTGGGTGGATCTCCATCTCTAGACCCTGATAGCTGGGGGAGACCACCGTCAACAGCTTCTCCCCTCTTTGGGAGGAGAAGCAGCCTGGGCTTCCCCAGCCAGCTCAGGCCGTGTCATGGAGCATCCTTGTTTTCCTCTTCTGCTCCCTCAGCATAAAGTAGCTCAACAGGTTGTCTGCTGCATTTCCCAAAGGTGTGTGGTGTGTGATTGAGCTCACCTGGGCCGTGGAGACACACACTTCTCTTTCATTGTCCAAAACAGGCACTTGAGCTGCACTAGCAGAGGTCGTGCAGAGCAGTGGCTCTCCACTGAAACACATGGGGAACTTCACTTCAGAAGCAATATTTCAGGCTTTGTGGAATTCCTTTGTCTGCCAGGTTTCCCATCTTGCATTAGAAGCACGTGTTTAGGAGTGTACTTTCTTGTAGGGAGCTACACAGGGGAAAGAGAAGTGTCTGTTGGAGTGCAATGCCTTGTAAAGATAGACTACTCCAAATTCAGCCCACAGCCATCATTGCTTAGCCTTATGTAGGGGATGTTTGTTTGGGCTGATCTCTTTTCTTTCAGCACCAGCCTTCCATTCTTTTTGAAATGACATTTAATTGCACACTTGAAAAGCTTTTGCTATGGGGGGGAAAAGAAAAATGAATTGTTAAAGAAATAACTCGATGAAGTATGATTTATTTGACTTTTTTTATAGCTAGAACAAAAACAAATCAACACAACGATGTAATTATGAATTAATTATTTTAATAACTTTCACTTTTATTTTTAATCTTGATTTCTTTTTCTGTGCTGAAGAGTAGGAGACAATCTAAACAATGAATTAATTAATTACTCTAAGCTCCCTGATCTCTTCCTTGTTTTTTCCACCCCCTCTTTTCAGATCATTACAACTGTGAGATAAGATTTAATTTGCAGCTCCTTGCTTTCTCCTATTTCCTTCCCCCCCCCCCTTCTCCAAATCCCTTTTTTCTCTCCCTTTTTTTCCCACATCTTTTTTTTTTTCCTGTATTTCAATTAGTTCAAGAGCAGGTAGAAAAGGAAGGGGGAGTAAAAAAAAAAGACACACATCTATTATTAGTTTCTCTATAGGTGAATTTCTCCAGTTCCTGCTGTGGTCTGTTGAAGTCAATGGAGCTCTACTGAAATGTTCTTGGGGATCTCCTGTCTCCATTAACGTTGTGAGAGACATGACTGTACTTCATCATTTGAATCTGCTGTGTAGGCAACATGGTGTTGTGTAGTACTGAGTGCATGAAAATCCATGCCCCCCACATGGTTTGTAATTACTCCTTCTTCTTACTTGCTGCAGCTTTCACCCTTGATTTCCACTCCCTGGAAACTAGGAATTAAATCTGGTGATGGAGAGGGAATGATCTGGTGCCTGCAGCTTTGCAGTGCAGGCTAATTCAGACACATCAGATTAAAACTTCCCCTTCCTGAGAGTCAGCAGTGGGGAATTTTTGCTGGCGATGTGCAGAACTAGGGGATCCAAAGGGGCTTTGGAGCGAGAAAGAGTTGCTGTGATGAGCATCTCTCAGTGCAAATAAAGCAGGCCATTGGTGAGTAACGTAATAATTGCCTTTTGCTGGTACACATGAGGATGCTCTCCCTGTGCTCCAAGTGGTTTAGAAGCTAATATGTTAGCTAATGTATTTTGTGTTTTGATGGACTTTTGATGCTTGTAGTACTGACTGCCTACATGCTTCTGTTTCATTAATAACTTAGAGACAGGGGCTTGGAGTTGCCTGTGCAGAGCAAGCTCATGTCTGCCTCCACGGTGGAGACCTGAACACCATGGAGTCTTTAAGACACCTATTCTTCAGCATGGTAGCAGCATCAGGGCTAGTGCCTGAGTGCACAAATCGGTTACTTTGCTTCTGCCATGCACATCATAAATAAGCACTGACATTTCTCATGCGCTGTTTTGACATGCTGTTGGTACTTGTACCTTGAGACCACTTGAAAAAGCGTAGGTCCTGATCCCTCTGCCACTGCAATTTCACAAACCCAGTAAGCTGGAACAAACTATCATTTCCACTAAAGGAAGACATATTTTTTTTCTGACTTCATGCTTCTCCTTCCCTTTAGCAGCATGTTTATGCAGTAAGTTGAATCACAGAACTGATTCATGTTAGAAACCATCCAGTGGAAATAGTTAAGTTGACTTTTCACGTCATTTCAAAGTGTGCATGAAGATACGGTGATGGTTTTACTAACTAGGACAATGATTAAAGATCCCCAAACATTTATGTTTCCTTTTAGCCTGTGTTTTCTTTCTTTTACTGGCTGCATTGAAATATATCTTTAATATAATAAGTTTTACTCCTGAAAGCTACTTTATACATAATAGTACCTAACGATGCAGGAATTCGGAGCCCTTTACAGTCAGAGTTTTGGCATTACCTTCAATGAAGCTGGGATTTCACATGGAATTTCAGTGTCAATGAAAACCAGATGAGAATGCTAACTATAAATTCTGCTGGTAAACGGTGAAATCTGTAAATCCTGCTCAGCATTTACTGTAACATGGTTTTTGCCCGAGGGAGATTTGCAAGGTTTTACTCACAAGAGATGCATGTTCGTTTGCAGTGGTGTTGTTTTGATGTATTTCCATGGTCTTACAAAGCTGTGGTTATGCAACTGTATTTTTTTCAACTCTTTAACTTGGCTTGTAGCCTTTCTCGTCTTTCCTCTTTGGCCCTATGGGAATATTCATTCTCTCTTTCTCTGCTCTCTTCTCCTTTTTCCTCCTCCTTTACCTTTTCTCCCTTCTCCTCTGCCTTCTTGTCCTGCTGCTTAGAGAATATGCATATCTCTGTGTTAAATATGCTGCCATTTCCAATGTCTCAATAACTGTATTAATTCTGAGAAGTGTGTTTTTTAAGGTACAGTTGTGATGTGTTCTGTTGAACAGCTAAAGCTATACAAATCATAGAATCATAGAATGGTAGGGTTGGAAGGGACCTTTAGAGATCATCTAGTCCAACTCCTTGTAGAAGCAGGATCACGTAGGTCAGGTCACATAGGAACAATCAAACTGATATATGTATCCTTTTAAACATTGGTCTATATGCTTCTGTCTAGTGATAATTACAGGTTCAGTCCTGCAAAGGGCTGAGCAAGTAGGGCTCCTCCAAGTTGTTCAACGTTACCAAATCCTATCGATGTTCAAGAGGAGACGCAGAATGTCTGAAAGTTACCCAAAACCTTTCACCTCATTTAATCAAGGTGGTGTATGAAACTTGTAATGCTTATTAACTCTAGAGATCTGCCACATGTAAATTGTGATACACCTGTAAGTGGTTTTGTGTTTGTTTTAAAAGCTAGTCTATGAACTTTTAGGTACTCTTTGTAGAGAATTCAAATGTCAGGTGATTTCTTGGATCTTTAGACTTCAGTCTAAAAGTATGTATTGAATGAGAAGTCTTGTGTTTTCTTCTCCACTTGTGATTTACATTCTTCCAACATACTTCACTGGCATCCTTCTTCAATTTCCCAGTCTGGTTCTAGGGTGAGTAGTCAGTGAGCCCTGATTGCTGCTCACACAAGTCACATCCAACCAAACATTGTTTTTTTTTTTTGAAGTGAGAAAGAGTCTGCTAAAATGACAGATAACTACAGCTTGGCTTCAGAGCCCTTGAGTGCTTCCCAGTGCTTTGTGGCAGGTTTGGAAGTTTAACAAGGCTGTGAAATAGTGTGAATAGTGTCATGGGGACAAGGGAGTCAAGGGACTAAGGGCCTCACTTTGTGCACGGGGTTGCAGGGATGTTGGAATGTCACAGTCAGATTAAAATCATGGAAGGCAAGTCTTAAGGTCAGGAACTTTTGTCTACTGCTTGGGTAAATTAAAAAATTGTTTTAGCAGTCTTCTAAAAAACACTGCTTTTTGGAAAGCTGCAGACAATGGCTGAGGATGTTTTGGGTCTCAAAAATCAGGAAATTAGGCACATTAACACTGAAATGAAGCCATTTCATCCGTGTCCTGTCGAATGAAACATAAGGTGGTATTTTTCATCTTTGAATCTTGACAAATTGGTATTTTTGCAAAGCAAAGAATACGTAGCATAATCAATCTTTTTCTAGAGTCTTTGAGCTTATTGAAATAAATGGGTATCTAGGTTTTGGATGGTTTCAGGCAAATGAAGTCAATATTTGTTTCTGAAGTGACAGTTACGTTTAAGCTTAGGTTTTCTACCGTTACTCTGAAACACTGACTCTTTTATGTAAGGAGAGGTGATTAGTGTTTCCTTTCATAAAGAGCGTTTTGGTGGGCTTACACAAAATTGGTTATTTAATGGAGTACAATGACTTCAAAAGGTTCTTTCTCATTTATAGTTCAATGGTAGATTGATAAAGAGAAGTTTGAAGTCCTGCAGCTGGGGAGGAATAACCCCAGGCACCCGCACACTTGAGCTGGAAAGCAGCTCTGCAGAAAATGACCTGGGGGTCCTGATGGATACCAAGTTGACCTTGAGTCAGTAGTATTGTGTTGTAGAAAGGAAGGCAAATAGTATCCTGGGCTACATTAAGTAGAGTGTTGCCAGCAGCACAAGAGAGATGATCCTTCTCCTCTACTCAGCACTGATGAGACCACACCTCATCATTGGGCCCACCATGACAGAGAGAGATGGACACACTGGAAAAAGTCTAGCAAAGGTTCACAAAGATGAGTAAGGGTCTGGAATATCACCTGTGAGAAGAGTCTGAGAGAGCTGGAACTGTTCAGCCTGAAGTAGAGAAGGGGCATCTCATCAATGTGTATAAACACCTGAAGGGGTTGTGCAAGGAAGATGGAGCCAGGCTTGTTCTAGTGGTGCCCAGTGATAGGACTTGACATGATAGGTACAAAATGAAACACAGAAGTTCCCTCTGAACATCAGGAAATATATTTTTACCATGAAAGTATCTTCATCTGATATTCCAGTACCACCTGGACTTGGTGCTGAGCTACCAGCACTAGATGACCCTGCTTAAGCAGGACGTTGGATCAGCTGACCTCAAGGGGTCCCTTTCAACCTCAACAACTTCGTGTTTCTGTGAACATGGATTTCTTGTAGGCTTCAAGTCACCTTTGCAAGTGAGAGAAGAGCATGATCTAGTTTAAGAGAATCATATTCACTTGTATCTGATACAACATTTGTATTTGCAAGTTTTTGGAGATATGTAAAGTTTGAGACTAGCAGATGCTAAGGTAAATCACCATATAATAGAGCCACTGGGTTTTTCTGCCTTCTTTGCCCTTCTCTGTTTATCTTTGTTATTGTTGTTCTGAATTCTCTTGTTATATCCCATTTACAGCTGAATTGTGAAACCTTGGGTGTTTCTGATGCGTCTTCCCTTCTTGCTGGCAGCCAGTAGGAACTTTTCAAAGTTGTCCAACACAATGCCCCACACTTGGAGAAGCAGCTATCATGCTTACTGTGGATGCCAACAGCTTGGTGGAATCTTCTATCTGAATATGAACGATGCTCTTGTCTAGAGCAGATTTCTCAGCAGGGAAAGACCTATCTTGTCCTTTATTCCTAACTTTCTGTATGACAACAGAGAAGTCATATGGTTTCTGTTCCTCAGGTGACAAATGAGGAGCATAAGCATCTCCGCCCCACAGGTGGGTCATGAAAATCATGAGTCATTAATGATGCACAGTATAGGAATACATTCCATTTAATGTTCTATTTGTCTGTATCATGGAAGTGTCTGTGAACTGCAGCTGAGGCTGGAGTCACATCCTGTTGAACATTTCAATCAAGGGAGTCAGTCCCAAGGAGCTGAAGCCACAAACCCTGACTCTTGGTCTTGATCTCTGGCAATACTGTATTCTCCTTTGGCAAGGTGAAACCCACAACAACAAGTGCTAGGACAGAAACCATTTCCTCCTGGGATGCCTCTTAAGGAAAAATTACTTCATATCTATAATTGAAAAGGTAAAACAAATCAACCAGCCAACCAGATATCCAGAGAAAGGATAAAAGATACATCTTTCTCTTATCTTTTGTATCTTTACATCCATCTCTTTGCTCTAATGATGCCACCTGCTTCCTTTTAGGTGAATAACAGTCTTTGCAAAGAATTGTTTTTTTAACATATTCCAGTTCAGGAAGAGCATGTTCTTATGCTTCTGATAAAAAAAAAGAGTCCTCAAACCCAAGACTTATGTATGGGGACGATCTGTCTGTCAATACGCACCAGATGTGTTGACCATAAAGTTGATTTAGTATTCTGCACCCATATTTTCTCATGAGGCAGACTAATGAGAAAGGAAAATAGATAAGGGAAATGTCAAGGAGAATTGCAATGAAAATTTAGATTGTTTTGCAGACAGGTAAATAGAAAAGGGGATAAAAAGCAGAAACTTTCATTCTGCCACAATTGCTTCTGCTGTACAATACCAGACACTTTTGAAAAACAGGATTTGGGAAGGAAAAAAGCCCTTCATTATAGAAACCCATCTGCCTCCTCTAAATCTGCTGCTAAACATTCTTGCACTGTGCCTGGCTGGAGAAGTAATCACAAACATGACTTGTGGCAAATAAATGTTGTTATCAAGTATATTCTAGTTCATTTACAGTGGGCATCTGTGAGAACTTGCACATCTTTAAAGAATCTATTGTTGGAGCAAAAATCAGTCTTGGTGCAACACAAATCCTGTAGGAAACAGTGTTATCTTCAATGATGGAGAAGAGAAATGTTACTGTTGCGGGGTTCTGTATGTTAACTGATGTCTAAATTGCTTCATCAGTCGTCATTCAGATGAAATTGTTGACTCAGACAGGATGTGGTGATGAAACTATTTGTAGCCTCAAATTTATTCAATAGAATTGATCACTTTATTCTTTCTGAGTAATTCCATTTCTTACTGATTTCAAGCTAGTTACTTTAAAAAACTTATTTCAGTCTTTTGTTATAGGAAGATGTTGTAGGGCAAAGGAGACAGCCATGAACTAGGATGCAGGAGAACTGTTGATACTTAGATCCAGCTCTCACACTCATCTCGCGACTGATGTGGAGCAAGTCAGGTGGCCTTTTTTTCTCTTTTTCTGTTTCCAGGATGGTGACAATGATATTGGCCTCCTTCACTAAAAAGTGTCTGGATAGCTGCTTGCTGACATAATACGCCTTATGTCAAAGTCAGACATTTCACCGGCTCTGCGAGACAAACAGCTCCTACTGTATTCAGTCCCTGCTCCCTCTGACTGGAGCTTAGAAAGTTACATAACAGTAAGAGGCAGTAGTAGATAACCAGTTGCCTTCTTCATGCATAGATACATTAATAATCTCTATCAGATGGGAACAAAGAACAGATGTTCCCTAAACGTATGTGCAAACAAAAACCTGCAAGCGGGAATGTGCACGAACAATGAATAAAACAGGAGAGCAAGGAATCAAGTATCATTACAGGATGGAAACAAAACTTTGTGAGGCCTTTGTGTGGAAATTTTCCTTTCTAAAAATGACACATGTAAGAAAACGAATGGATTTGGGGATTTTAAATCATTTTCATTTAAACTTTGAGCCATGAGGGCATTTACCTTGGTGTCTTCAGGCTTTTCTGACCAAGAATGAGATGGCTAAATGGATGTCATGCCAGGACTTGTGTCTGTTTGTATCTAGCCTTCTCTCCACATGGTTGGATTTGTAATCTGAACAAAGAATTAAATTCCCAGATTCTTTCAGTGCTGAATTAGTTTTCTTGGGATCCAGTTTCAGTTACCTTACAACCTTCCAGAACCTTTACTTTTCTCAAAATTAGTGTTAAAATGACTTACTAAAAACTCAGCTCTTCTCTTACTGTTATATTTTCCTGGCTTCATAAAGATCTGGCTATATTTGACCCAAACTTTCTCTTACCTCTCTTTTAAATTATTAAATTACAATGCCACTGATTTGGGGGCAGATCTACAACTTACTGCAGAAGAAAATTAGGTTGAAGTCAAGGCTCTAATTGTAAAGATATTTTCCCACTACTTGACAGGCTACTCATTAGCAAAATTACAAATAGCAGAGCAATTGTTAAGCCTGGATTAAATGTCTTAAATCACTGCTACACTTCCTTTGCCATGGAATACGGTGGAAAAAAAGGTCCTGTGAGCTTTCTTAAGGCACATAGATAAAAAAGAGAAATGAGATATAACATAGATATAAGGTTAAAAAGGGTTATTTTATTTTGTAACCACAGTTAGATTTTCACTGTTAAAGATGTTGATCTTGTTCATGTTAATGAATTTCACAGATATCATGGTTTTGTTCTACATATGCAAAAAACGCAAACCTGGAAGAAGTTTTCTCTTGAAACCTGGATGGTTTTCTCTTGATTCACTTACAACATGTCATGAAAATTTGATGCTCTTGCTCTTTAAAAAGCTTTGGGGGACAAAAAGGTGAAAGGTGTATGTTAAAATACATATAGTTCTACACAAGCTTTTGTACAGTGATCGTACATTAGGTTGAAGAAATCCCAGCTACCATGCCAAACAGGAACATTTACAAAGGTTTTTCTTTGAGATACACTGATTTAAAAGGTATTTCACCCCCGAGGAAACACCCACATGATGTATTTTGCACACCACCATTAACAAATTCATCTCAGTAAAAGCTATTCCCTCTACTTAGAAGTGTTCATATTTATGAGTGAACGCTGCTTTATAAGGTCAAAGACACGAGTTCTCTGTTTCACACTCACTTGAACAAAGCAAAGGTGAAAGCTGTAAAATATCTGCGAGCTTGCTTGGCACCTGATCAGCCTTGATTTACAAGGATGTTCCTGTTACTGTCATTGAATTATACATCTGCAGCAGACTGTTTTAATTCATATGTGTTCCAGACCAGTTAACTGGAAGAGCTAAATACGTGTTTCGTCTTTAATAACTATGATTATTAGTTGTATTGAACTTATTAATAGAGCTGAGCAGAAAACAGTTTTCCTCAGCCTCTGAACTTTTGGAGGTTTAAGAAGAATGTTCCTATGCCACACAAGGAAAAGATGATGGATTGTTGGGGTTCCCGTGTGTGTGTGTGCTTGCAAACACATGGAGTCCTTGAAAGAAAAGAAGAATGTAAAGTTCTCACTGCATAGCCTGATAGTGAGAGATGTAAGCCCAGAGCAAAAGGGCTGAATTTAGGTAATTTTTGTCTGTGGTACTAAGTACTGTGGGATGACTTCTCTCCTGTTTGCTCAAGAGTTCTGCACTGTACCTGAGGGCTTCTACCTGAGAAATACTTAGTCATAGTCATGCTGTGGAAAGCTCCTCTGAGAAAGCATTTGCTTGGAAGAATTCCCAATCATTTCCACTTAACAATTTTGGCGGTAGTTTTCTTCTTGTGTCTTTTTCTTATCCTCTCTCTTCTTGAGGCATATTTTGCAAAGATGATCACTTTCAGGTAAATCTGTTGAAATTTTAACAACAAAAACTATTTTACTGTGTGACAGAGCAGTGGCCCAGGCTGCCCAGAGGAGTTGTGGAGGCTCCTTCCTTGGAGGTCTTCAAGACCCGCCTGGACATGTTCCTATGTGATCTGATCTAGGTGGGACCTGCTTCTGCAGGAGGGTCAGACTGGATGATCTCTAAAGGTCCCTTCCAACCCCTACCATTCTATGATTCTTCAAACATCTGGGCTTGGGATCCTGAGAATAATTAGCATCCTTCATCCCATCCTCCTCATTTGTAATAAAAGCAGGTGTTTATTGGTTTTTCTGCTACCTCAGTTAATATTAAACATGGGAAACACCATAGGAACAGAGGCCTCTTATAAAAAGTGATCACACAGCTCTCAAAGCTGGATAGTACAGTCAGCAAGCAGGTCCTGGGATACTGGGTGCTTCCATGGTTTTCCACTCTTACTTGTCTTCCCTCTTGCTTTGTCTTGTTCCAGATGCTTATTCCTGTCTCCACAATTGCACATAGCTCTTGTGTTCAGATCCAGCTGCTTTTTCAACACTAAGCTGCCTCTGACTCTTTAAAGTGGCTTCAAACTCTCATTTCAGTGTTTTTCTCCAACCTCTCATGCTGTACAGCTACAGGACATGGACAGGAAAGTCCAGATTGTCAGATGTATCCAAAGCAGAGTTTGTCCCAACTGACTTTTTTTTCCAGTTGAGGTGAACCAGCTATGCTTTTTATTTCCAGCCACATCAGCTTTTCTGACTAGGCAGGGTTTTGCATGATGTGCTTTAATGAACTCACTGAAAGCTTCAGGCTGGTTCATCATATGCATTTTAGCTAACTTTGCAGTCATTACTCCTCAGTAGACGTTGCCATATTGTCCTAAACTGATGATGACTGCAAACATTTAAATCTACTTGCATAAACCAAGCAAAATTCATTTCTAAACAGCCTTTTTGTTCACATTATGTCTTTTGAATGAGGCACAGGCTTAAGAGTACTGTTTGTATTTTCTGCAACTTGATTGTTTACTTCAGGCAAAGAAATTACAAGAAATTCCAGTCTGTTTCCAAACCTTCTGTGTTTAAATTCAGAAATGGAATGTGAGTTGGATGAAGAGGCAAAGAACAGAACAAATCAAGCAGACTGCAATCCTCTCTCAAACTTGAGCGTTCAGGTGCAGTGCACAATCTTCTTCCCAGCCAAACCAAGCCATGAATCCTAGCCCATAAATATGATCAGAAGACGCTTGCATGCACCTTGTGCATTAGCAGCTCTTGCAGCTTAATGAAGGGACTCACTTTTGTGTGTGCATGTATTTTTTTTGCACTAACATGCACTGGTTATATCTGAGAAAGGAGTTTGGATGCTGAGCACCAGGCAAAAGCTCAAGCATCTTATTTTTATAGGCTACCCTACTGTAGAAACCGAGGTCTATGCTGTTAGCTACCTACCTTCGAACCACCCTTAAATCACATTAAGGCAAAGCTGCTAAATGTATTTATTTAGTGGGTAATATAGGCAGTAGAGTTACTGAGGTTTATAACGACATGAGAGATTCAAACAGGTTTTTGGGGATGTTTTGGGGTTTTGTGTTTTAAAAAGGGTTCTAACATTTCATACCCCGTTGAGCTGACAAAGCACTAGGTGTTTAAAAGCTCCCAGTCAAGCATCTTGTTTTTAAGGACCTTTACTGCGTTTTCATAGCAAAGGTGACTGAGTTGGGTACAGGTGCTTGTTTATGATCTTCTCAGTTGTTAACTCCTCTTCCCCCTTGTTTGGAAATGCTAAAGGCAAAGCAAGGCCAGTCATAGCATGCACTTATCTAAAGTGTTGGCAAGCAGTGCCTTACTTGAGGGATAAAGCAGCCTTTTCTGCTGGGTGAAACAACAAACGAATCCCAAGGAGGAGGTTTCCATACCCTGAGTATTGTGGTTCACATCAATGTGGGAACTGACAGCCAGCTTCTGTGCTTATTGTATAAGGCTAACTCATGCTTCTGGTACTATAACAGTGCCCGCTTGATACATTTGTGGATAAAGCACCTTTACTCATGGGAAGAGCAAAATTCAGAAGGTTTCTATGCAGATCTTTTAAAAATATATATCTCAAATATTTCTGCTATGATGCCAACAAAAAAACTTTGCTACTAGTTAGGTACTGGTGTCTTCTGGCCACTGCTTATTCCAGTGTTCATTGCTCCCTTGTGCTTTCACCATCTGTTTGACATTTGCTTGTAGACTGTTAGGTTTAGTACTTGGCTCTTTGGGGAGATGGCAACATTTCCACTGCTGTTTTTGCACAGTTTGTAGCCACATCAGAGTTCTGGGTGCTAACAAAGGGATATGTCAGGATGCATTTTTGTCCTGATATTGCAGATCTAGTCCAAGCTCACCCCCCAATTTTATTGGGGTTCATCTCTCTCCTGCTGACATAAGAATCAATAATTTGAAGTGCTTTTTAGATACCTTGCCCACCTGCCTCCAACAACCTCAAGTCCTGTATGATCGTGAAGCTGCTTGGTGTCTTTCAACAGCTATGTCATCACTCAGTGGAGAACAGGGTGTGTGGATTAAACATGTTAACGTAACACCTGCCATCTGTAGCTGAGATGTCTTGCTGCTGTAGGATGGATGGATGGCAGTGCGTATGGCTGGTATTTCGTGCTGAATACATAGGAGGGGCGAAGTGGGTGAATGGTGAGCTCTGCAGCTCTCAAATACAGAGGGTTTAAAATGAGTAGCTCTGCTGTCTTCCTCTGTCTTCTAAAATGCCTACAGACAGCAATAGTGAATAGCAACAGAGAGTTGCCATTGTTAACAAAGCTGTGCGAATGCATGTAGTATAAAAATGGGTAAATGAGTAAGGGAACTGCCTTAATTAATGTAGCAGAAGTGTGAATCAAACGCTGCTGTCTCTTGACCTCCCATCTTGACCTTGCCTCTGTGCTTTAAACATCTAAGGACCCTTCTGTATTGCACACTGTACTATAAGAAGTAAGCTTTATGTTAGGCTTTGTAAGGCTGAACATCATAGCCTATGCTAGGCCCTCTTGGTCAGCCCAAGCTCACTTCATGCCACAAAGTCTGCAGCACTCCTATGGCTCTTCCGAAGTAGCCCCAGGTAGGAAAAGACTACAGACTCCACAAACAAGACTATTTTCAGGCTCTTTGAGAAAATATAACAAGCAAGTGTTGCCTCTTGCCACTGTTACTGTTTTAGCCATGTGTTCCTTTAATCCTCTCTAATAATAATCAATAAGTGCTAGCCATCCCTAAGAGAGGAGCAGCATGAAGAAAGAGGTGAAAATACCATTGCTTGCTAGCACAGAATTGCTCGTCACTGGAACTGTAAACGTGGATTGATTATTTCTCTTTAATGTGATGCTACTTCAAGTTTTCTAGCAAATAGCTTGCATTCCCTTTCTTCTGTCTTACTTTTCCTTAGCTTGTTATATCTGTGCCATGATGATATAGCCACCATGTACATAATAACAGTTAAAGGGAATACCTGGGGAAATCCTAAATAGCTTACATAGCTTTAGTAGAGGCCTTAACCCATTTCTACTAGTGTTTGACTCAGATCATTTGAGACACAGTTTCAAAAAAGGTAAGAAGCCTTTCAGAATCAGTGGAAGTGATTAATGGGTTGGGTCACATTTTTGTCTTGTCTAGGAAAGTCAACAAATCAGGACAAAGCTGACCACATGCCGAAACACTCTCCTAAAGGAGCTGAAATCAGCCATCCTGCACTTCACCTGTGCTTGGCCACTCACTGTCATCCTATTGGAGTTTCTGCAAGTCTGAAGAGAAGTTGTTGAGGTGACTGTAAAGGATAAGCAGCAGCAGCAAAGAGCAGAACATGACGTGACCAAGCAGAGCAGAGACAAGGAGAGCAAGCGAGACATCAGGTGAGAGTGTCGGCGGTAGACTTCAACACCCAGCTCTAGAGGGATCTTTAGGCAGTTAAATTTAATCCAATGCTTAAAAGGCTTTGCTGAAATGAGTCAAGGTATAGTATGGCCATGCTATAAGCTCTTGTTGCTGGGTCAGGAGGGTGTCTAGGTGAAATTTACTATTATAGATGATCAGGCTGGAATGATGTTTTCCTGTGTAAGGATGAGGTTAAGCCAGACTGAAGCACTTTGATACACGTTAGTGTAGACAAGAATCGTCTTGTAATGCCTGTGACTCAGGCAACATACCCCCCCAAAAAAAGCAAGTCAGTTTCTATATTATTATTCTTTCTTTTTTTGGAGCCAGTATTGACAAGACTGACATGGGATTACCAGTGCTGAATTAGAGACCTTCAGCCTTAGAAGAAGGTCTCTATGATTCTATGAAAAGCACAAGTATGGAACTAATCAGGTAGGAAACAATAGGCACATGCTGTGTACTGTGCTCCTGGCAGGAGCCAAAGAGGATGCTTTCAAAGTGCAATTAGCACAGCATGCACCTTGTGCCTGCAGGACTATTAAACACTCTATTCCATAAGAGCCAGACCAAGCGTGTACACATGCATAGACACTATTGTTGTCACAGTCTAACTGATCTCTCTGTGTCTGCATGCACTGAAGGAATTTGCAGTTTAGGCATTGTTAGTGCTGGTTTTATCTATGTTTGGATTTTTGTCTTTCAGTAGCATTATAATGTGGTGTTCATAGAGCATTTTGTACTCAAATCTGTGGAGGACAGCAGACCAGCTCCCTTCAGTTGTATTTCCCTGGAGTATTTCAGCTGTTGCATTTCTTTTCTCATAGACGATGTGACATATATTATTAGGGCATAGCAATAAGTCTGTTTAGTACAGAACACACCTCTTTAATCAATACTGGAAGTGTACATCAGTATAGATGCAAAGGCAGTTTTGAATAGGAATTCCTCCAGCAGGGCTTTTCAGAGAGGCTGGATCTGGGGCTTTTGATCTCCAGTCCATTTGTTTCATGTTGCTGTTTTACCTGTGGAGAGGACATCATCTTGGCTCAAACATTGTAGGGATTTCTGAAGTGTTTTGAGGGAAACATTTTGATAAAGCAAAGTTGAAAAGAAATCTAAAGCTAATAGATAACAGGACAGGGTTGAAAGGAACAGTGAAAAGAAAAAGATTTTGGAGTAGGATAAAAGGTAGTTTGGAAGATGGCTGAAATATTTGGAAAGAGTGAGGAGAAAAATGAACAAACAAAAAAGTAGAGGAAGAAAAAGGAAAACCTGTCAACCATTCAGCAATAAACAAGCAGAGTGTTGATTTAAAATTGCTTTTTCTTAAATTACTCTGTTTATTTACATGTTTTAATAAGTCTAAGAGCTGAACTTTAGTCTTCTGCTGTTTAAAATTTTAGGCCCAAACTTATTATCAGGTCAGCAGACTTTACTCTTGGTATATAAAATCACATTAAAAAACCTTAACAGTGTTTCTTTTTTAAGCAGTTAATTGAGACAAACTTAACCATCCTTGTCTAGTAAACAAGAACTGTTCTTTTCTTTTAAGCAAAGTCAGATTTGGGGTTCTGCTGGTTGTTGGTGGACAAAAAAATTGCAAAAGTCTTTGTTTAAAAAATGCAGAAAATCTCATTTTCCTAAACATACAAAGAATGGAATAGGGCATATTTCTTTGCCAACATCTTTTAGACATAATTCTGTCCAGATGGTACTCTTCCTAGACTGTTCTTCAGAGCTACACTCCTTTTTCAGCCCATCACCTTCACTTTATCTCTAGTTTGTGCTTTCCTGTGGCTTCTGCTGCTCATGTAAGAATCTTGACTAAAAATAACTGTCCTACAATGCTTTTGTATGTGTTCCTGGTATGTACTTCTCTCTTGACCAGAACCTCACGTTTTGGCGGCTGCAAATTGTTCCCATCTTTTTGCTCCATGAAATAATCTCTGTTTGGTTCTTTTCAAATGAAGAACACTTGTTAAATCATTAACTTTCAGTAGGATTGAGAGCAAGTTGTGACAGTACAATTAAGATCACTGTTTAAGGCATTACATTCTGAAAGGGATTCTTTGGGAATGTTTGTTAACAGTTTTGCAGCAGATTTTCTCAACTCTTTCTAACAAAAGAATGGGAAAGGAAGAGCTGAGCCTTACACCAAAGTTGTGAGTGAAATCTGGTGAAGCACTGGTCTGGTTGCAGGCAGCATCAGATGAAGAATCACGTTCTCTGTGTGTCTAAGCAACTTGCTGAATTCTTTAATGCTTAAGTTCACAAGATAAAAACGCAAACAATCATTTTCTCCTGTTATTTATATTGGCCTTTAAACAGTTTACTGGTTCTCATACACATTTGGGCAGGGAAAGCCCTGGGTTGTCTTTGGTTATCTTTTGCTCATATCTAAAAGCATGTTTCTCACACGTGTTTAGAGGCCATTCTCTTTGTGCTGCTGCAAGGCAAAGATGCAGCAGCTTTCATCTTCTCAAGAAAACGTTAAGACAATGACAAGATAAGTTTGGATGTTTCTGAAGTTAAATACAAGGTTCAGGCACAGAGATGAGTCTGCTGGGAATATTTTATCCACCTGCAATTTACTTAGGAACCGGCTCCCTCCTGAGGTAATCTCTCCTGCTTCAGACCTAGGTAGAAGTGCCACAAAACCAGCCTGTCCCTGACAAATGATGATTGCAGTTATTTGCACAGGTTGGGATTCAGTGGGAATGTTTAAATGCAACATACCAGTAAGTTTAGACTAATTCAGTGTTCCTCGCTCTACCTGCCTTAGAGTAGGGTAAATATTTTTTTCCACTCAGGCCTGCAGTGCATTCTAATTAATATTGGGAATACTTGTGCAGCAAATGTGTACTTCATAGACACCTAAACTTTAATGCTTTTATACTTTTACTGCTATTATAGAGTTACTGTTGAGAAATGGGAAAGAGCTCTGTAATATACCTGAGTAATTACTTAGTCTGTATGGACTTCAGAACTGTTTTCCTTAAATCTGTGCAGCTTTTTAAATGCCTCCACACGCTGCTGCACAAGCACAGCCCTTGTTTTCCTTTTTGTCTTAAATAGACCACAACAGTTCCTGGTGCTTTTGAATAACAAGTGGTTGATGATGTACCTTTAATTACAAGAGCAAATTGAAGGCAGCTGTACTATTCATCAAAATACACCACATATTGGTTAACTAATGAAAAAGTCACCAGACAGAAGAATAATACTATAGAGGTGTTGGTAAACACAGGGGAAAAATTCTGAGCAGCATGTCCTTAATCTCTTCAGCTGAGTCACGCTGGGAGATAACCAGGTACTGATCTGACCTTTTTTTGTGTGTGTGTATGTAAATGTGTGAAGAATTACGTGCACTCATTTTGCTTTGGGAAATTAGGGAGCAATAGTCATTGATGCTTGATATTTAGACGTTGCTTTTTATCTGTCCTTTCAGATAAAACAAAGAATCACGTTGCTCATATAATAGGAGACTTTGGCTTCTATTCTGAAGAATGTGATTTGCAATTACCATTTTCCAAGGCAGTTTGATACGCTTAGCTACAGAGATTAAATGTCTGGGATCAGAAGGTTCAGTCATTAGGTGAAGCCAAGAACTGTGATGCTGCAGATATAACATTTTTTGAGATTCAGATAAAAGATTAAAGGCCAAAGTTATTCAGTGTACAAAAGGAAACACATTTCTCACAGAAGGATAATGACTTTCTTTTAAGGGAGTAGTGCAATAGCTGTTCTGTGTGCAGTGCTGGCTCACACAGACTGGAATGTTTTCTCCAAACACTGCTTGGGTCCCTTGCTTTTATGATTTTGCCTGTTGAGAACCTCTCCAGTGCTGCAGGTGCTTTCCAGATGTACAGAGTTCCCATCCCTCCACAATTCATCAGTAAGCAGAGGTCAGAGGCAGTAAGTAACAATACGTTTTTCTATAGGAATCAGAACTTTTTGCTGTAAAGACAGCAGGGCAGAAAATGGATTTAGAAGCAGCGAGAAAGAGCAGAGGGCAGAAGCATCTCCAAGACAAATTAGTAAAGGTCAGCTGATGCAGAGAGGGGCTGCAGAGGAGTCCCACAAGGTGATTCTCCCAAGGGTGTGATGAAAGGGCAGGAAAGGTTCAAGAATGGGGCAGAACAGAGGTAATAGGAAGGGTAAATCTCCTGTTGAAGTGCAGTATCCACATGACTTTAAAAAGACCTTCAATACATGTGACTATAAGCATATATACCAGCACTTGCTGTAGGAGCTTATTTGGAGGAAAAAAACCTCCAAGGCTAAATGCTAGAGAATTGAGAAATGCCAGAACGCTGGGGCCTGTGTTGCTTTGACTCTATTCCCACGTGCTATCATGCTGGCTATGGCATAATGTAATGGCCTTGTACAAAAGAGAGGAAAAAAGAATGTGTTGATATTTGAAGCTCAGTAGGCATAGAGGTGGACAGGCAGTTTCAGTGACAGGAGATACACTTATAGGAAGAAATACAGAAGGAGCAAAAAAAAAAAAGCTACTTCAGGGATCATGCTACGGGGTTTGTCTGATGCAGGTTTCTCTCTCCATATATAATAACATATAGAATAATCCCTTCCCAGGCATATTCTTCTAGTTTCTATTAACCTGATGGGTAAAGCAGGCCTAACACATACTAGAAGCTTTTATGTTGGGTTGTTTTTTGCAGAAAGCCTACACAAGTGTAGTTACTCTGTAGGAGTTAAGAAGAGGAAGGACTGCAGAAAAACAGGCTGAAGTACCTCCCATTCAACATTGAGATCATATATGTATGACCTTGAGTTTAAGCAATAGAGTTCTTTACAAAAGATATTCTTGGCTGCTTTGTCCACTCTTTCTCAAGAGCTTCTGATTTCAGTGCATGCCATTGTCAGTGACTAACTGTCAATACCTGGTGAACAAGTACCTTCAAGTGATTTGCAGTATATTAATAGATGGTTTGTGAACACACAACACAGGTGATGGTATCAAGTTGTTTACACTGGAAATCATCTTTGAAAGACCATGAATTGAAGCTAGTTTGATTTATTAGCTCACTGACCAAGTCTCAAAGACATTTCCTTTGAAGATCTCCTACCTGACAAATTGTTTTGATGTATCTGCAATTACCTGTTTGAATAATCTGCAAGATTGTTTCTGTGTGAGTGCTGCACAATCATGACAACTTTTGTGGGAAGAGGACTAGCAGACTCATTTAATTACCCTTTTATCCTTGCTTTGTACTTCACAAGGCTTGGCTTTATTTACATGACTAATCTTTTTGCACAAAGAGGAAGTGTTTAGGATACTGGTAATAGCTGATATTTGTGTGAAGGGTAGCCCTGATGATGTCTGACCATCTTGAAAACTCCTTTTGGTTGTAGGGCTTCTCCACTCCTGGAGCAGAAACAATACTCTTGTGACTTAGACAATCAATCACACAGCATGAATAATGAGCAAACACTCAAAGCAACAGTCACATTTGCATAAACCATTCATACAGTGTGTTTGAATAACTACCAAATTAATGAAAATCAAAAGGAATCCATGGATCATTTCCCAACAGGAAGGAGGGCAAAAAAACATTGAATAGATGGCTCTGTCTTTCTAGAAGGAAAATGATGAGGCAGGTTAGAATGAAAATTAGCAGCAGATGAGCCTCTTGCCCACCCTGACAGGGTTTCTCCTGACAAGATATCTGCCTACTAGCTTCTCATCATCACTAGAATTCTTCCAGTGACTGTTTTCAAGGGACAGGGGGGAAGTAATGTGAACCTCACTTTGCAACAAAGTAGGAGAAGAAGCAAGCAGTTAAAATCATAGGTTCAATGGATATTTTTGCAGATGGAGAACCAGATGTGGATGATATTAAGCAATATTGGCTTTCTTTACGTGTGCTGTATGCCGGGCAAAACCAGTTACATGATGGTCTCTTCAGATAGATTCAAAACAGCACAGTTTTGAGACAAACTCAGAATGATGCACACTTGGATTTTGTCTCTTCAGTTTCTCCTCTTTCTCTCCTCCTTGTTGTAGTAGGTGCTGACAACTCTCTGCTAGGAGTCTATCTTCAATTTCAAGGAAGTAGACTCTTCCAGCTGTCACACCTGAAGCTAAAACCTAAAATCAATGAATAGCTTATCAGGAGGTGCTTCTCGCTTTGCTGCTCCTGCCACTGCTCAGGCTTCCCTTTTCTTGGGAATCTGTTTTTTCAGAACAGGAAAAAAAAGAGAAAAGGACCTATGCATCATTCAAAATGTGGATGCAATTAATTTCATTAGGAAATTCTGTAACCCTGATGGAATGATTCCATGTAGGATGGAAAATCAAGTAACAAATGTCTCTGTTAACATTTGAATGAAACAAAACAACCTCTTCCTAGTTACTGATTGTTGAACTCTCTTTTGTATGAAAGTGCTTCCACCTGTTCTTCATGCTTTGGCAATATGACATCAGCAGAGGTTTCATGTGTGCCAAAATAATTGCCCAAATTGAAAGATATGTATTTATTTTTTGATAATTCCTATAAAGGAGAGAGCAGGATGTATTTCAGATAGGTCAATCCCTATCAGGCATGGCTTTACCAGACAGGATGGTGGCTTGTGTCTCTGTACAGTTCTTCAGCCTGGGTTCTTCCAAAATGTCAATATTTGACACTTTTCATTGCTTGGACCAGAGGCTGATACTACTTCCAGACAATTCTCTTCTTGCAGGACAGGAACGTTCAGTGGGCTGTTCAGAGTCTTCCAGAGAGACCTTCTAACTTAAGGCATCTGTCAGCAAGTTAAACAGTTGTTCTTTTCAACAAGTGACATCCTGTACAGCAGTGCCTTTGAAGACACTGACAGCTGACAAAACCTGGAGAGCTGACAGTTCCACAGGGAATCTCATTTTCGAGGAGACAGTGAAGGAGAACCTCACTCCAGAAGCAACTTGGTCACTCCTAGAGCAATTCAACACACTTTGTGCTTCTGAATCTTCAGGTCTCCATTGCTTCTGGGGTTCTTCTGTCAGCTGTCGTGTTGGGAGGGGAGTTTAAGGATTATGGGTGGAAACACAATATATCTACTTTTCATGCTGCTTATTCCTGTTTGGAATGTGGACACTGTACTAGCTGAATGAACTTAGTCTGTCGTTTTGCACACTCACAGAACATGCCTCACATTCAGAGGCATGTTTTAAGTTTTATTTTAACAATAGCCACCTAATGCAGTGATCAGTTCCAGCAGCTCAGAAAGGAAATGGTGCAGGATTCTCAGTTTCAGTTTGAACTGCACAGACCACTTTTGCTTTCTCCACGGGCAAATCAAAATCCCAGCGATGTAGCTGTTCCTTCCCTTGTCTTATTTTGTTCACATTCACAGAACGAAACCTGTGCTGACAAAAGAGCAAATATATATGTGACTGCCTTTTGGGAAAAGTGTATCTTAAAATGAGTCCCTGTGAAAATGAGTTGAATAACGTTTTTTAAGTAACACAGTTACCTAAAAGAAGCTGCTCATAAATATAAAGCAGGAGAGTTTCATGACTTGAGTTCTTAGAGACATAAAGTTATTGGCAGCTGGAAATTTCATTGTTATTATGCTTTTTATATGTTAAACTAGTTTACAAATAAGCAATTTATTTTTGCTTCTTTGCTGTTCTGACACAAAACATGCTGAGATACATACCAGATGTCTACCTTGGTCCTATATGACTTTATTTCTCATACCTGTGTTTGGCAGGGCTTATTTCTTGCCTGACTGCTATTTCCTGTTGATTTCTTGTGTAGTTTTAGGCAGGGTGGTTTTTTCTATCATATCATCTCAAAGACTTCTAAGTGGTGCCTCTCTTCATATTTGTTTGCTATGCCTCTGACAGCAGAAAGGTAGCAAAGGCTTTGCCCACCTTCTGCACGTGTGCAGGCATGTCCAAAGCTATGCTGGTTGTAAAGCTTTATGTCACCAGAAGTGACTCGTCATTATCATACCTGTCATCCATACATCATTGCTCTGCAGCAGAGGATCTCATCCAAATATCTTCTTTCGTCCCCTCAGAACTCACAGATGTTTCGAATCAGCAAACCACAAATGAGAATAGTATGGTAGAAACAAACAGAAGAGCTGGAAGAAGACTACCAGTAAAACAAGGAAACATCAATGAATCACCAGGGGAATAGCAGCTCCAAGGGAGATTCCAGTTACCTGAAGTCATACCCATTTTGTCCTCATAAAGTCTCCTCTCCTGCTGCAGAAGATCAGATTCACAACTCTGCTGTCTTCTCTATACAGTGTAGTTGTCTATGGCCTCTTGACCTCTCTCATCATATTTCTCATGCCTATCCAATAGAGTTTAATTAATACTAGTGTTTCTTTGCTTACTTTTTGAACTGCAATACTCCTAGTGTCTTTACTTCTGAGGAACCAGCTCTTTACGATCCAGATTTGTGTTCATTTCCTGATATACCCATCAGTTATGCTTTCTGTTTTGCCAGTTTCATAAGCCCTGACACCTGAGTGCTTGTGAGTGAATCAGCTGGCTTTAGTGGAGCTCCCCACCAGATCACAGAATCTCAAGGGTTGGAAGAGACCTCAAAAGATCATCTAGTCCAGCCCCCCTGCCAGAGCAGGACCACCTAGAGTAGGTCACTCTCAGTGTCTTCCACTTCTTCTGGAGGTCAGGCAAACTCAGCCTTCACCTTCCCTATCAAACCTTTCCCACTGGTAACTTGCCTGATTTAACCTCCACAGATTTAATGTTTGCACTTAGGGTGAAATAAAACACTTTTGGTCTTTAATATAGTAATGTACACAGTAAAATGCTTTGCTATGGGAGAGTATAGACTTCAGCTTTTAGCTTCTTATATGCTCCTCACATTTTAAATTAAGTCAAAAAGCTGCAAGTTGCTGTGAGAAAGTTTGTTGCCTGCATGAAGATTCAGAGAACCCATATTGGTGTTAAAGCTCTGCTGAAGAGCCTATGGAACCAAAGCCTGAGGGCACCAGTATAAGCAAGAAAGGACTGTCCTACTACTCAATCTATGAAATAAATTGAGCCAGAATAATGTGAAGAATTTGTCAGAAATCCAGAGTAATGTGAAGAATTTCAACACATCTCTGAGTTGCTTTGAGATGGAGCTTGTCCCACGCCATGCCTGTTCTTATTCCAGCCTTCCAGATCCTCCTTTTAACCACTTCAGTGCACTTCTCCATGTTCTTGGAAGCTGTACAGACAGTAAAATCACCCAGCTGTATTTGCTCCCTCCCTAGCTAGATACTTGTCCGAGTCTTTTACAACCATCTGCTGCCTTCTCAGCCATGTAACGGAGCAGAGCATCAGCAAAATTCAGCTGAGCTAGAGAGTTCAGCTTTATCCTAAGCTCAATGAATACTTTTATAATTGGTGATTTCTTTCAGTTGAACACCGAAGGGCATGATATTATGTAGACTTTGTTCCCCCCTGAAAAGTGGTTGTACTTCTAAATATTCATGACATCATTATGCAGTTTATCAAATCCAAAGGTATTGCCAGCTTTTAATTTAGCTCAGTTATATTTCACGTGTAGCCTGAAGTGGGGTTTATTGCTTTGAACATTTGAATCCAAAGAATGAGTAGACTGTGAATTTTAAGCTCCACTTGTCTGTCCTCAGATTCTTTCCTTTGCACTGTTTTGGCTTTGTGCAATAAAATTAAGAAATTGGGCTTTTGAGCAACCAATCAATGCAATTCAACCGGATAGAATAGGAAAGCGGTTCCTGACTGTTACTTCCCTACTTTTCACATCTCTAGTTAGATTCATCAGAATAAAATCTCCAGACATGAATAGGGCATCAGATACACACCTACCAATGAAAACTCAACCCACTTCAGTTTAATCAAGAAAAACAGTTGTTTGCTGCACTTAGATTACAGCAAAGAAAAAAACCATCAAACCTAGCCAAAACCAAAGAGCAAGTTGTCTTTATAGCTTGTTGGTATCCAAGCTATTGCATATTCTTGCAAGTGTACAGTCCAGAAGCTGAGATGGGGATCTGCTGCTGCTTCTCTTCTTGTTTGTGTTTCTTTTTTATTGCCAAGAAGTTAGAAGGTATGTTTAGGTTAGGTGTTGAATCATCTGAACGTGGGTAGCCATAGGAGCCCGATGGTTGCTTTTGCTGTAACCACAACAGCAGAGCCGTTCTAAGCATCTAGGGCATAGGAACATGCTTTTCATATCCTTCTTCCTATTATTATTTTTTCCTACGTATCCTGGGAATGTGAGAAGGAGGGGAGTTGCAAACAGAAGACAACGCAGACCAAGTCAAGGACGACTAATAAACACCAAAAAGTGTAACAATCTAAGGGGTTTATAGAATCATGGAACCATTACAATTGGAAACCACCTTTAAGATCATTGAGTCCAGGACCTTGAGGCACAGCAGGAGCTCTACTTTCCAGCTCAGTTTTGGTAGGTAGAGGAAGGTTAAGCATGCTTTTGAGGGGCTGTGTGGTTGTGCTGTTATTTGTCTGCTTGCCTAATTTTATATCAGTAGCAGTTTGAATGCCTTCATCAGAAACCAGGTGTTTTGAATGAGCAGAGTAAAGGATATCCACTGCGTATTTGTCTAAAAGGACAAAGGAGAGAAATGGCATTGATGAAGATGCCATGATCACATCCATATTACAGATGAAGAATTATTAAGGCATAGCAGTTATGTTGCCCAAAGGCCACGTGATCTCCAGCAACATAAGAAGCAGCAGCAAAGAGAGATGTTACGAGTGTAACAAAACAGGGAGTAGTAGCTTAACAGAGTTGCTGACCAAGATTGAAATGACTGTAACACCATGCCACAAATATTTAATAAGAGAATAAAACCAGCTGAAAAATTTGGTCCATGGGAAAAAGTAAAGAGGGGCTGGTAGTTCATTAGGAGGGGGATGAGGGTGGAAACAGAACGACTTGGGACAGAGCGAAGGTGTAGAAGAGAATATATGTGGTAGTAACTCATGTGATCAGATCTGATTAGGGTGCAAATGTAACAATTTTAGTGCTTATGAACATCAGAAATTTGTCATTAGCCAAGTTACTGTGCAATTGGTCACTAATCCTTGGTTACTGCGACAGGAACTGTGGCTACTCTGCAAACACAGATGAGCCTGCATTGCTTCAAATCATCAGTGCTTCCTCAGGATGCATTTCACCTGGAGAAGGTTTATTTCTGAACCCTCTGGGACCTCCTTTAAAAAAGACTAAGCTGCTGCATATTGATCTCTGTTATTTTGGAGGGCTTTTATTTTCTCTATGTCTTGTGTTAGGAATTGCAATGGGTTTTGTACAGCAGAGTGATGTCTTCAGAAATATGCTTCAGGGTGCCTTGTCTGGTTAGAGAAAGAATGATCCATCCTGCTACTTCAGTCTCTTTTAGGCTTTCTGAGGTTTAGCATGTACTCTTGATGTCGAATGTGACCTCTCTTTGGCTCAGACACTTTGTCTCCTCCCTTGCAGGAGGATTGCCTGTTCTTTTGGAAGCAGCTTCTATGCAGCAAGAAGACCTCTGAAGTCCCTTTGCTATCCATTAAGAGATTGGTTTATTTACTGTCTGTTATTGATTATTACTTAATCATAGACTTCTTCCCTCAAGGAAAAAGAAATAGTCTTTTTGGAGTTTCTGGTTTATTCTGTGGCTAGAGAGAAGGAAAAGCTGCCTGAAGAGACTGTTCAGCTTTGAATCAAAGTGTGTTTGTTTTCATTTTCTAGCTGAGTTACATCCCAAAACCGATTTATTTTGAGCTAGAATGTAGTGAAAATTGCCAGCTTGATGTCCCCTGAGACAAATTCCTCTGTTTACCTGTCAGACAGTTGCAACCAAAGCAGCTCTGGCACATGACAGTTCCTCGGAGCTCTTTCTCTGATTGTAAAGCATGCTTGAGCACCCATAGTAGGTTTGGGCAATAAGAGAAATGAACACTAACTGCTGTTGACTGCTCTCCAGTGGCTCCAACACTGCTGTCGTTTCGGATGCTCTTGGTTGGTCCCAGTGGTAGGGTTTGGTATAAGCAACATGGTCTACTGGGCAACACACGAAGGCACCCATTTTATTGAGTCTCAGCCACTGAATGGCAAAGATGTACATCAACTTCACCTTGGGCTAAACCTCCATTACTGATTTAGGAATGGCTGCCCTCAGATAGGACAGAAATTTCTTTTTACAGACAAGGGAAAAATCTCCCAAGCAACAAAGGTTGGTTTGTGTGGAGCAAAAGTGAGGATGCCAGGTTTTTTTTCCTGTGCCTTTTGTGTACTAACTTCTATGCTCCTACCCACCACAGTGGCTCCTCACAGGCTTCTCTGCTCTCTCTTTGTTCCCTTATCACCCAACAAGCAAAAAGCTGTAGGTACAGGAGACAGGCAGAGAGGAATCTCATGAGGTTCAACAAGGACAAGTGCAGAGTCCTGCACCTGGGGAGGAACAACCCCATGCACCAGCACAAGCTGGGGATTGACCTGCTGAAGAGCAGCTCTCAAGAGGCAGACCTGGGAGTCTTGATTGATAAGCTAAACATGAGGCAGCAATGTGCCCTCATGGCCAAGAAGGTCAATGGTATCCTGGGATGCATCAAGAGGAGTGTGAGCAGCAGGTCAAGGGAGGTTCTGCTCCCCCTCTACTCTGCCCTGGTGAGGCCTCATCTGGAGTCCTGTATCCAATTCTCAGCTCCTCAGCTCAAGAGGGACAGGGAACTGCTGGAGAGAGGCCAGCGCAGGGCCACCAAGATGATCAGGGGACTGGGACATCTTTCATATGAGGAAAGGCTGTGGGACCTGGGGCTGTTTAGTCTGAAGGAGACTGAGGGAGGATCTTATCAACATTTACAAATATCTAAGTGATGGATGTCAGGAGGTTGGGGAAACATTTTTTCTATGATATCCAGTAACAGGACAAGGGGTGATGGGATGAAGCTGGAGTACAAAAAGTTCCATTTAAATATAAGAAAGAACTGTTTCATTGTTGAGGTGAGGGAGCCCTGGCCCAGGCTTCCCAGGGAGGGCGTGGAGGCTCTTTCTCAGGAGATCTTCAATCCCCGCCTGGACACATGCTTGTGTGACAAGGTGGGACCTGCTTCTGTAGTGAGTTTGATCTCTAAAGGTCCCGTCCAACCCCTACCATTCTGTGATTCTATACTGCCCAAGTCACTGAGCAGGTCGCTGAGTGAGCGTTGGCAGGACAAGCACGGCAGATATGGTAATGTTCATGTTGCAGCCTTTTTCCTCCTGGGAAGAACTTATTTGTCTCTCTTCTCAATCCAACCAGCCACCAATTTGCATGAAACTTTCAGGAACATAATTACCTTTAAGGTTTCTGCTGCTATCTAGATTTGCTTCAAGTTAGCTAAGAGGTGCAAGAGCTCAGAAGAAGAAAATGGACTGATGAGCAGAGACAGACTGATGAAGTTTTTGTTCCTTAAAAAGCAGGCTTTCAAAAGCAAAAAAAAGGGGGAAACTAACAGCACAGATTTAATTACTGGTAATTTTCTTGTCCAAAAGTATTTTTGAGCTGTGCTCTGTATTTAATTGTGACAGGAAATTAGTGACAAGAAATAATTGTCAATATTTCCTGTAGATTTCCTGCAAGGATTGTGATCAAACCATATATTCTGTGGCCTGAGAAAGACAAAAGCAAATCTGAACAGCTTGATGCAGTGTTTTAATCTCATAAATATGAAAACCAAACCATTACCCATAATTATGAAGGACAATAAAGAACAACAGCTATTTCTGTTTCTATAGCTGGGTTTTTGTTTTTCATTACTTTGTGTGTTGTGGGTTTTTGGTTTTGTTGTTTACATAAATGGTGGTTTTAAAGGGCTTTTAATTATATACTTGTAATATACACTAAGCAAGCTGGCAGCTCCCTTGCATCTAGCAGCGTGCCACATAGAGCTGCAAAGTTTTAAAGGAGCTTTTCTTTCCTTCTATTAAGAGCCACATTTGGTAGATCTTCTGTCTGACATTCCTGGAGACTGAAATCTTTTATTTTCTGAGAGGCAAATTATCCCATCTCTTCTTACTTCCATACCCTAGCTCTCACCTGCACAGATGGAAACCTCCAAAGTGCTTCGTGCTGTCCCACCTCTGCTCCCTCTCACAATTAACAAGGGTTGCTGCTGACAAAGGCTGTAGCTGAACCAGGCAATCTTGGAAATTCCATCCCTATCATCAGCTCTGCACATGGGTAAGAGAGCAATGCTGTTTATTTCTGACCAAAAGCTCTAAGAATATACTGTCCAAAAACTGTACAGATAGAGTTCAGAACAGTTTCCTAATCTTGAATAAGGTCTTCAAGACCCGCCTGGACACGTTCCTGTGTGACCTGATCTAGGTGAACCTGCTTCTGCAGGGGAGTTGGACTGGATGATCTCTAAACGTCCCTTCCAACCCTACCATTAAATGATTCTATGATAATTTGGTTTCAGTTTTACCTCCCTGTGGTCACAGGATTCTCCCAGTGGAAAGCAGAAGGGTATTGGCTCTGCAGCTCTTGCAATGGGAGTAAGTAGTTGATCAAGATGTAGAAGCAGCAAAGATACCTATTTCCCCTTTAGCCCACTTAATTATTAATCCTTGATTGTGTGACCTACTCTAGGTGGTCCTGCTCTGGCAGGGGAATCGGACTGGATGAGCTTTCAAGGTCCCTTCCAGTCCTTGAGATTCTGTAATTCTCTTTCAGTATAGAATATTATTAAGAAAAAGAAAGCCTTGAGACATTTGCTTAGAAAAATTTTTCTAGAGCCCAAATCTGTTTTTCTCCACAGGTTATTAAGCACAGGTTTCAGGAAAAGATTGACAGTGATTCTTCTGGGCAGAATTTACAGCCTCTGTGTTACTGAGATGCTGCCACCCTGCAGCTGGCAGCTTGCTGTGCTTGCACAGTAGTCGCTGCAACCAGGAGGGCTCTTCTTTGTAGCCAATGAAACCTCCTGCAATGTCATGAGTTAGTAGTGATGGAACAGGGGGGCTGAAGGCAAGCCCTTCTGGTTAGTGTTTTCTGTTGGAGTGCATGAAGTCTGGGTTATGAACTGGAGAAGGAACCACCTGGCTACTCAGTTCCTTCCCTTCTCCTCCTTTCCTCTCACTACGCACAGCACCTGTGCTTCCAGCTGTGCAAGTGAGAAATTGTGCCAGCCAGCCCAGCGAGGATTCTGCGTAGGTCAGCACTACCTGTGTTGTTCTTGCATGTATCTTTTTCGGGGGGGGCAAGAAGAGGAGTTTCGTGTACCTGCTTTACAAGTCCTCACTTTCAGCAGAGAAGTTTCCAAGCAGGTCTTTCTGGCCTGAATTATTTCAGTTGTTATTTCAGCAAGACATTTTCACAGCCATCTCCTCAGCAATGGCCACATGTGTCTGGACTCTCCAAATCCCTTTAATATGAAAGTTTCCAGGTGGTGGCTGTGACCAGGCACTGGTTTGGGATGCCAGGCAGGCTTCAGGATCATAGTTGATGTAGTGAAGCAGGTCTCGAGGGCATAACAAATTAAAGCTGGTCCCACAGGACAGCTGGAGCTATGTGTGCACAGCTGATCTTTCAGGAGAAAGAATGAGCTCTGCAGCTATGTGGCTGCAGCCACGTTTGCAGGATGGTAGAGGGAGGACATTGTGCATCTGTCTTTGACTTACAGCCAGGAAATCTCTCAGGAATGTGAGCACCTACTCTGTGAGTCTGGTAGCCGGGTAAATCCCAGGCCAAAAATGCTGTACTGCAGCTTATTAATACACAATTGTAGAGGTTAAGGCCTGATTTAACTACTTGTGATGTTTCTGTTCTGCCTTGTACTCAACTTCACTTCTTGGGGTTCTACTTAACATCTCTCTGTGCAGTTTATGTGGTTTTGAATCTTATTCTTAGATATCTAATTCACTCTGTTTGCTGAACAAGGAGGTGGGGGAGAGGGAAAACCTGATGTATAAGTGGACCTAGGGATAACCATAAGGTACTTAAAATAATGATATTAAAATATCTTGCCTGGCACAGCTTGCTTATTATATCTACTAATTGTGTATGGATGGCCTACAAGTCAAGAGTTGTCTAAACTAATGGTAGATGCTTAAATCTAGACATGTGGATCTCACCGTGGAGGTTTGTCTCTCTGTTCTGGATTTCACTTCTAAGGTCTTAAAGTTACTTTAGAGGTAGATGGGCATGTCTGTGTGCCTTGCTTGGATACAGCCTTTACAGCTAAGGTAACATATCCTTCATCAGGACATCTAACTCAAAGTGATGAAATTTCTTATCTAATAAAAATATCCAACTACCAGCCCAAAAAAGCCCCTGATTTAAATGTTCTGCCCCAGCTCTTCCAGGAGCTGCTTACTTCATGATCTCTTTACATCTCTAGTCAAGTCTCCCTATCAGAATTGTTTGTCATGAGGTTCTTGGAGAGAAGAAAAAGGTGGGTTTATTTTTTTTCCCCCAGGGATGTCCCTGACCTAAGGAGGAGCTGCTGTGTTAGGCACAGCAGTTTTTAACAACCACTGTGAGAAGCACAACGATTAGACAAGGAAAACCACTCAGCATGCTGGAGAAAGCAAACAGAGTTCATACAAACTTTGAAGTCAATGGAAAAGCAGTGAATGTGATCAAAGACTTCTTTTGTGTTTTTTACTTATGCCATATGTATCACTGTTATTTATTTCAAAAAAAACATTTTAGGAAACACATTTTCAGAGGTTGTGAATAACAGCAAGGGAATGAGTGGGTTTTGTTCAAGTGAGTGTTTGTGGTGCTGCTTGTATTGTGTAGTTAGTGCTGCATGTAAGCATTACCTTTCAGTTTAATTTCAGTATAAATTAATTTATCTTCGTGCAAGTGGCTTTAAAGCTAATAATCCTAAAAGAATTAAGATTAGAGAGTAATGCTATCAGTGACAAAGCTCATTAAGGGCTTTTTATCACTGCAAACTGGTGAACTGTGACCAGGATAATTGACATAAATGGAATATTTTTTTCAGCCAGGTATCCTTTACTCTACATTAATTACTTGAAGGTTTTGTTCTGGTCAAATAAAATCTGGATGGCTTGTCCACCTCTTTTCTGAAACGCTGAGCAAATGTCAGGTGTGCTGCTTTGAGAAGTCAGAAAGGGTAAATCTGCAGCAGGCAAGATAAGGACAGGCAGAGGAGGTAAATAGAGAGACTGGAACAATTGTCATCACTGATCATTTTCAGCTGGCTGCAGGGAGATGGAGGCAAGAGATCCCTACAGAAAAACAACCTGGCTTTCCAGAAAGAAAAGATGTTTGGGCTGGGGATTGTACTCCTATTTTGGTAGTGCATCACCTCAAGTTTACTGGGGTAATAAGGTTAAATATTATTAACCCCTTGTAAGAAGTGTGCTACTACTTTAAAGCTGTTTTAAAGCTGCTTCTTTGCAAAAGCACCTGAACAAAACAGATGTGTTTTGATTGTGGACTTTAAAAGTCCTTACTAAAGGGGTGGTCTTGTAATTCAACATAGAGAAATTAAAGGTAACATGTAGCAGTATGCTTTGATGCCTTTATTAAAACCTTTAAGAGACCTTCTCAGGGCTCTGTAAGCCAAGTCCCGCGACTTAAAAAGGGAATATTCAAGTAAGACATCTCTGGTCTCTTGTCTGCTGGGAAATACTGATCTATAACAAATGGACAGAGGCAGGTTTCTGGACTGAGCACCTTATTTTCCTGCCAGCTCTTGCTGAAATTTCTCCGTTGTAGCTCAGAGTGCAGAGAACTTGCCTCCTGTAACAGCTGCTGCCTTGTCTTCCCTTATGCTATCCAGCTTCACGAAGCAAGAAGAGCTCATCTCTCTTTGTTCAGTCAGTTGAAACGTTGGTTGTTAAGATCTGCAAAATGAGGTTGCATTCAGAAGATACAGTATTTGGGCAACCTTTTCTTCTCTCTCTTCTTTGCCTCTCCAGTCTGGATTAGTTAAAGTGAGGGAAATTTCTTGACCATCCTAGTACCTGGTTTTGTGCCCCACAGGCACAGCAGGAAGGATGCTGTGGGGTTTAGGTTTTGAAGGCATAAAAATATATGGTCCTCTATGAAAAAAAAAAAAAAAAAGGAGATTTAACAGTTTGAGAAGCTGGTGTGATACACTTTTATTTCTTCTTCTTTTTGACTTATTACCAAAAGCAACACCCCAACCTAAAACCCAGGGAAAATTAAGCGTGGAAGGAAGAAAGAGTTCTGATAAACATCACCCAAGTTCAGCCAGATTTTACTTTGTATTCTTGCAGCATTTCTGATGGGCAATAACTCATCAGGTCTATTTCTTCTCCGTCCTGCATCTCATTTACTGAGCAGATCCTGCACCTGGCAGACAAATCAATCCTCAACCAACAGATTTCAGGGAGGTTTGGTGCCACGATATGTGCATTTTTCAGCAATTCAAATGGAGAGAGCTCCTTCACTTCATCCTAAAATTTGCTGCATTAGTGCAGTACCTCAGTGAGCACTTTGGCACTCAGGACGTGTGCAAGTAAATGGAATTGAATAGGTACTTAAAGATTCATGCAATGCATTAACCATTTTTGTAACTTAGTTCCAGACATGATATATACAGCTGACATCAAAAGCCTTTCATAGCTGTTCTTTAATTTCAGTTTCGGTAATGAATATAGATCCAATTAGAAGGGAGCTGATACACGTTTAAAAGAATTAACAATACCCCTAATTTCCATGTTAAAGTAATGGCTGCTATTATAGACTTCTTGATTTTAATCAGATACTCTCAAAACTGACAGTAGATGTGGATTCATAAAGCTCAGCTGATGCTTCAAGCCACACTCTCTCTCTCTCACACACGTGCTTTCTCTCACTCTGTGTTTTAACAACTAAATCTTGCAGGCATAGAACAAAAGCTTCTTGCATGTGCCCTGCATCTTTATGGCACGTTGATGTTTCCCCAAGCAGCGGAGAAGCACATTACAAACAGGGTGCTAGTGGCTGAGAGGTTTGCAGTAGCTGACCCCGAGCTCTCTCGCTATGTTAGACAAAAGTTTAGTCAGGCTTATTTGAACCATTTGATATGGTTTAGAAAGGCTGTGTGGCACTGTCTCCAGATCATAGAACCATAGATCAGATCTGAGGCTCTTAGTTGAAAGCATTTTGTCTTCATGCTATTGAAAGGGATGTTGGGGCAGTTGTCACAACTTAAACTAGCTAAAGCAGTGTGACATTTACATCACCATCTGCAGTGACTGTGAGGAAAAAATCATGCCCCTCTGAATGGACTCTTTCAGTGGGTGGCAATGTATCTCCTTTCAGAAATAGATGGTAAACAAAACTGTATGAGATCCTGACAGTGGTGCAGGATTGCTTCACGTCCTCTACATGAGGCTTCACAATGGGAATTGATCTGTCTCCAAGGTTTCTCTAATTTCAATGGCTTGTGCTAGTTTAGGAAAGAAGAAAGAAATATGTGTACATGCAATACACAGGAGTGAGTGTGTTTAGACAGGTTTTGATCTCATCTATCTATCCTTATGCTAAAATCTGAGTATGCTTCGAATATGTCTGTATGACCATCCTTTACCCGTATCTTCATATAACCATTAGAATTTGGTATTGCAGGGAGGCATATGCACTGTGAATAGCTGCGTGTGCACCTTTTTGATATGGGCAACATTGTGAGGCTGTGGTGTGAGGTCTCTTCAGTTTGACACGCTCTTGTGACATATTTGGGTTGCTTCAGTATGTGTGGGAGAAGGTGGGGTGCTCAGCATCTCGGGTAGAGACACAGGACAATATTACATTTTCTGAAGCAATAAAGCCAGGCAGCTTTACTGGGCAAATAAACCTATTTAGAGAAATTGAAAGTGCACTGTTTTGTTGTCACTGAAGAAAAATTCCCCAAACGGTCTCACCTTTTAATAACTGCTTGACTGACGCACAAGCTCGAAATGGAAACTGCTGGCAGCGTCTGGCTACAACATCTGTAATGCAATGTAGGAGAAATGTATCCAAATCTGCATTGGAGGATACCTTTCATGCAGCTGAGCTCTTAATCTAAGCATATATTAGTCACAGCATTTTAATCAAGTAGCTTGAATTAGAAGATTTCACCGTCAGGGACGCAAAGCCTTAAATTGGAAGCGATGCTGCGTGCTGCTGAGTGGAGGCATTTCTGTGTTCAGATTTGGCTCCATTTACAAAGAGCTTTTAGATGTGCTGTGTTTGTTGCAGTTATGAAGCTTATGGGGGTTCTCTGAGATGCGCTTGCTTCCTCTTGGCAAGTATGGTACCCCATAATTAATGCTGCCTTACCCCAGCTCTGGGAATATTCTTGTCTTCATTTATTGTATGATAGTAGAGAGATGGCCTGACATGTCTTTGTAGAGAGTCAACCCTAAAACTATATTAAACTTGAGTAGAAGAGAGACTATTGGAGATACATGGATATAGTGTCAGTAAACCAAGTTGGCAAGTAGCAGCTGCATTCTGCAGTATTGTTAGGAAAAGAAGTATTAGAACTTTGTTTAAATACTGATGTGTGATCCTGTGGCTCTGGTACTTAGCAGTGATGACATTCCTATATGTAACGGATTTGCTCTACCAGACGTACATAACTTGATCATATAATATCTGACATGTATGAGGAGACAGAAAATACTGAGCTGAAAGTATTTTTGGAACAGTTTGGTGCAGTTCTTTTCCATACTAGGAAACGTGAATATGGTTGAAAGCAAAATATCTGCAGGAAGATAAATACTCGATATGTACTGATATGAGCCTGAAACGGAAACTCTTGATTCCTTAATATGCTTCCTGCCTCTCTGTCCCTTATTTCATGCTGCATTGTGCACATTTACTGTGTTTCTGTACCTTTCTACTTAACTGTTTCTCAGCTGTTGCAAAGTCAAACCTTTTTTGTTTCTAGGAGCTACTCTCCAGTTCCAGACTGCTTCATTGTTGCTTAAACCATTTACCTAGAACTTATTAAAATTAAATCAGATTTTTTTTTTGTTTGTTTGTTTTTTTTTTTTTTTTTTTTTGCAAATTCTTTGAAGAATTGCAAAGAACTTTTGAGTGTTAACATTTTGGGAGGGTTTATTTGGCTTTCTGGCAAATACTTTTCATTTCTGTTCCACTACCCTATTTAAAACTGTAAAAATCAGTACTGGCCTGGAGATTATTCTTTATGTTAAACAAATATTTTTTTAAATAATATATTATTAATTCATGTTTAGATGCATGAAAACTGAATCAATTATTGATGTTAAAGGTTTGTATGTTGGCTCTTGTTTATGGCATGACTTATAACTGCCTGTGATGTGCACCAATCGTCTCCTGTTCCTCCTGTTATTGTGGCTGTAGTGTGTGGGCAGATCATCTCTTGCAACTGCATCAACTATAAAAAAACATGCCTTATATTTATAAGATCATATTTTTTAGTGATCAAGCTTTAGTAATTGTTCCTGTGCAACATGGTCCTTTTATCCTCACCCTATTAGTATTTTCAGCAGCCCAAAACTGCAGGAGGAAAAAACTGGCAGATGAAACCCCCAAAGATTCCAGATGAAAGAGCAGCATTAAAATCTTGGCTTAGCCAGGAAGACTGGAAAGCCTGGTTCTGCATCTCCTTCCTTGGAGGTCTTCAAGATCTGCCTTGAACATGTTCCTATGTGACCTGATCTAGGTGGGACCTGCTTCTGCAAAGGGGGTTGGACTGGATGATCTCTAAAGGTCCCTTCCAACCCCTACCATTCTATAATTCTATGAAATTCATCTGCACTCAGACTTTAAGAACATTAGCCTCTGTTGTCAATCCATTTCATATGTAACTCTCTGGCTCTTTCTTTCTTAGGCATTTCTTGTGTGGGGCTGTGATACACATTGCCTCCGGCTTCCCTTTCTTATTCACTGTACCTATTGAAATAGCACAGCGAAAGTTGGGGCAAATTCCTTGCTTGAAAAATTCCACAGAAGGAATTTTCTCAAAAGAAAAAAAATCCAGGTTTGAAATGGATTTTAGCAGAAAGAAATGTGAATGCACAGATGTAAATAGTTGCAGCGGAAATCGTACTCAAGTAGCTGCAAGTGGTTGTTCTGTGTACACAAACACCAGAATTCAAGTTAACTTTAGGCATTTAACTTCAAGACTCATGTGAAAAAGTCTCCTTCCAAAGGGAACTGAGACAAAAATGAGATGAGTTCAAGCCTACCACATCTATGAAGTCAGTCTACGCCAATCTGTTCAACTTGAAAATATCCTCATTACTAGACTGTGACTATTTGTGTATTTGATCTGGTGATAACGTCCTCTCTTCATCCTCAGCCCAAGACAAAGCAAAGCCTTTGTCAGAGAAATTTTCTGATGATTTATTTTTGCTTCTCTCTCTCCTCTGCACAGCAAATAGAGTGGAGACTGTAGGAGGTATTTGTTTCAGAAATGGGCCTTCAAAATGATGATACATGGTTTAATTTGACTATTATGCAAAGCATGGGAGTGAAATGTGGGGCCATAAATGTTTGCAGGATCAGGGGCTGTCTCTAGTCTGCAGTGTTGTCATTGTCAGTGTGTTACTAGTAATGGGTCTGCCTCAGAAGTTTTTTTTCTCTTGCTTCTATGCAAGACCTAATTGCTATGCTTTTCTCTGCTAATGCATGAGAGTCCTGGACTTAAAATCATGCTGTATCAAATGCTCTAACCAAGCAAATCTGCATTCTGATGGTGTTGCCTGATAAAGCAATTAAGCTTCACTGCTGGGCCCAAGCAGGTGGTCCAACTGAAACCTAGCAGGCTCTGTGCTTTCCTGGGTTGAGGGTTCCCTAGAAGTGCTCTAGTGCAAGTTCCCCTCCTGTACCTGCTGAGCTAACTAAGTCATTCTTTTAACTACTCTTGTCAACTTTCTTAGTCTTGGGCATGTATTCTTTATCTACAGTCTTCTGTCTTGGGCATTGTCACACAAAGTATCTTCAAGGTGGAAAGAAGATGTTTTCCCCAAGTGGAAACCTTTGTGCTCTTTCCTCAAGAAAGAGAAATGAGGGTCATCTTCAAATGTGGATACTACAAGTGTGCTTTTTGTGACTTAGTGCAGTGTTTAAAGGCAGTGATCAGCTGGTCTCTGAAGAGAGGAAATGCTGAAACTGCCAGGATGTCAGTTATGCCAAATGACTATAATCAACAGGCTGGGAGGTGAAAACACTAATTTCTTTTGGGCACAGTGGTGTTAGGTATTAGAGCAGCAATAACAAGATTTCTTTTTTTTTCACTAATGAATAATCTTAGTCTTAAATTCATCCCATCTCTAAATCAACAGTGCCTAGCTGCAGACTGAGTTTCAGCTCAGATGATAGTAATGAGAATGTGGGTGTAACTGTTCTTTACCTATTTACTGGAGCTTTTGAGAGGGAAAACCACTTTGGGCAACAAGTAGATCAGAACTCTGAGGTTTGGGTGACCTCTAGAGATTTTTGCTTGGGTTTTGTTATGTGTCTGGGGGTTTTGAAGGGTTTTGGCTTGTTTGGGTTTAGTTGCTTTGGGTGGTTTGTTTTTTTTTTTTTTTTTGTTATTTAGCTTCAGAATATGTTTCCTTTGGTATCAGTGGTGCTGTAACTATCAGATATATGGTACAATTATTGCAATGTCCTATAGAGGAAACAGAATGATTTCACAGAGCCAAGGAAGCAGTAATTGTTTATGCAGATGAACTGCCAGCTCAGAAGAATTTCTTATGAGTGTTTTCAATTTTTAATGCCATAGAAATTATTCCTGCACTAACATAAACAGGAAAGCAGGCTATGATTTTCAGACCCTTTTGACTAACACTTGTTTGCATTTGTTTCGCTCATTCTGCATTTTGATTGCACCACCCAATAACAGTTTCCCTCCTTTTACCATCCCATTCATCCATTAAGGCATAGATAATGACCTCATTGCATGGCTGTGAAAAAGGATTCATTATTCAGTCAGGGCAAAAGCTATTTTTAGCCCAGACTCCAGCTGGCAACTGAGAAGAACCATAGTAAAGGAAATTGCCTCAGGTGCTATTAGTGCAATCCAGTTGCCTGTAGTGTCTACCATTTCATGTGAAGTGCATGGCTCCAGAATTTATTCTGCTTTATTTCTTTAGCCTAAGCAGCAATATGCCAGTCTGGGTTGTGGGAGGGAAATAAATCTATAAAAACAAATGCATGGCCCTGCTTTTAGGAGCAGCACTTCAAAGGTAGTTATCAGGAGGAGTCAACATGGATTCACCAAGGGGAAGTCCTGTTTGACCAACCTGATGCCTTCTATGAGTGCATAACCAGCTGGCTTGATGAGGGGAGACAGCCGATGTCATCTACCTTGACTTCAGCAAGGCTTTTGACACTGTCTCCCACAACATCCTCATCAGTGCTCAGGCAGTGTGGCTTGGATGAGTGGGCAGTGAGGTGGATGGAGAGCTGGCCGAATGACAGAGCCCAGAGGGTGGTGATCAATGGCACAGAATCAAGTTGGAGGCCTGTGGCCAGTGGAGTTCCACAGGGATAGATTCTGGGACAGGACTTGTTCTTCATCAAAGACTTGGATGGCACAGATGACACCAAACTGGGAGCACTGGCTGATTCCCCAGAGGCTGTGCTGCCACTCAGTGTGATCTCTACTGGCTTGAGAATTGGGCAGAGAGGAACCTCATGAGGTTTCACAATGACAAGTGCAGAGTCCTGCAGCTGGGAAGGAACAACCCCCTGCACCAGAAAGCTGATCAATAGGGCGCATTGCAATGAAAAACTTGTTCTCTTTGCATTACACACCTTGAGCCTTAGCTGTGCTGGGCACAAGCTCACCTCATGTTAAGGTCTCCAGTTGCTTGGGAGAGCCAGATAAATCTACATTGTGGCTTTTGCACAGCAATTAAATTTGAGAGGTTTAAGGATTCTCCTGAAAAAAAAAAAAAAACAACAAAAAAAACCAACAAAAACACCAAATCCCTCTTCTGGAGTTTTTCCTAGTGTTTTCACCGAGTTGCTTGTGTTTTTAATGTAGTGTCCTACCTGTGCAAAAGAACTTGGAGAAGCTTTTCAGCTTGTCTGCCCTATTGCTTTAACAAGAGAGGAAGATAAGTTTCTACAAAATGCAGCTTCACACTGCATGGTACACTGTAAACTGGAAAGTACAAATATTAGGGAGTGGGGGAAAAGGGAACTGCGAATTGCTTCTGAAAATCATGATAGCAATAGGGTCTATTTGTAATGCCCATTGCCAACACTTGTATGTTAAGTTACTGAACTCCACGCTTTGCCTCAGGCATCATTACTTCCAAAGCACTCTAAAATGACTGTAATATTCTCCATTATATCCTTAATTAAGCATCCTAGCACAAAGAAGCTTTGCAAACAAAGAACATTTCTGTGTGAATTGTTGTGGAGGAGGGAATTGTTGTGCATGGCATCTCTTCATTGTTCTGCCAAAGCAGGATGGAAAGGGGGAAAAAAAAGAACCCATTCAGTGGTTTTGTGAGATGTTTAATCAAGTTCTGTGGTATGAACCTGTGACTGGATAATGGCTTGACAGTGACTGTTGAACACTAAGAAGATTATGAAAAAGCAAAGTTTAAGGAGATAAATATGAAATTATGAGTATATGTATAAATCTGTTGTTATTATTCCAGGGATACTAAATAATCAGATTTAAACAATGGGCAGTAAACAGCCTGTTTGTGGATTTTTAAGCTACTAGGAATCTCATTTAGCAGCAGTTGGAGAGGGGGACAATCAAATTTTGAAATCTGGAGCATTTAAGCATGGCAAAATATTGACCTAGCAAAGAAAACACGGATTTAAGTGATGAAGAGATCTATTCTGAGTGGCTTGGAAAATAATCTTCTCTTTCAGATGCTCGGAAACTGGGATATGAAAGGGCAACCCCAAAGCTCACAATTAAATTAAGCTAAAAATATGTTTGTTTCCAAGCAGCTGAAATGTCACCATATTCTCTGTGCTTTTCAGATGTTCCACTCTAAATGAGAGTGGTTGCAGTTGTGCATCTGTGTGTGTTTGGGTGATGTACGTGGCACTAACACCTCAAGATGCCCGCTGAGTTGATGCCTCGGTGCATCGGGCAGAGAGGCTTGTGCCCAGCAAGCAGCCTGTTCTGAAGAGCTCATGGAGTAATGAGAGACAAGGGGCAGAGAAATAGATAGGAATGTATGAGGAAATCATAGAAGCAAAGGGGAAGTAATAGCAGTTCCTTAACTTTGGAGTGGTTGAAACTCACCTGGAAATAGGAAAACATCTTGTTTTGCAACCATGGTCCAAAGGACCCCTGACATAGGAGCTGTTAGGACTGACTCAGGTGCTAGCTAAAGAAATAGAGGCTGATCAAAAACAGTGGAAACTCGGCAAGCCCCAGAGCAATTCCTCCTTCATTTAGACCTTCAAATATTTTTACAAAAAAAAAAACTTTAAAGAGGAGAGAGAAAAACAGCTGCCCAGTGCTTCAGGGACTATATGCTAATCATTCAGAAACCATTTAGTGGCCTTTGCTTATTCAGAGCAGAGATGCTATTGAAAAACGATGTGACCAAATAAAAAATCCCAGGCTGATAATTGCATATAACTATCAACTAGATGAGTGAAATATTCCTGATTAAAACCCAAAATGTCTCAGGAGGCGCTTTTTTTTCCTTCAGAATTAGAGCTGCTTTACACTATTTATTCAGTTTCAAGTGGGTAACTTGAGGTATTTGGAGACTGTGTTGCATGTAAACACTTGAGGTAAAGGCTGTATGGCCTTGGGCACAGCTGGTGAGAGGGGCTGCAGTGGGCAGGGGATCTGTATTCATCCCAGTGGTTGTTGAGAGCAGAAGAGGCAGAATGACTTTGGGGCTCTTCCAAGAGATTATGTGAGAAGAAAAACTACCTGATTTAACTCATGAAAACTGAGTTGAAGAGAGACACCTCTATATCTTTATCTATATAGAAATATATGTGTGTGTATATATATACATATATAGCAAAGTGCAGGCTAGCTGCAAATAATGAGATTAAATTGCTTATGCAAGATGTATGTTTTCTGACTATAACAGAAGACAGAAGAATTAAGCCAGAATTGGCCACAGCCCACTGATAATTTTCTAGCCTTTTAGCCTGATTTTCCAATAGCACCATTTTCCTAAAGCTTTTTGCTGGGTTAATAAACACATAGATGTCTCAAAACCATAAATTCCTATGTATTGAATGAAACTTGATGGCAAGGGAGGAGAAAAGGTCTGACTAGTGCCTAATAAAGGGAAGAAAACCCCAAACTGTTACGCCTGCCACCCACAGGCAAAGTCCAAATCTGCTCATAACGTGATGTATTGAAACATAATTGGTGAAACATAGTTGATAGCTGAGGGACATAGCAGAGACCCTGAGGAACAATAGAGGGATTAGAGGACATGGAGGAGGGGAAGGAGGAATGGCAACAGCTCAGGAGCACAGGACACTGAAGACAAGTAATAAGTGTTCAGGTAAGTGTGGCAGCACTATGAGCAGATGTAAGGCACAAGCCCTGAGGAAGATGGGCATCATGAATTCTGAAGCATGCATACTTGTTCTTCATCTTGTTTCTAGCGTTAGCTGGTATCTTTATTGCAATAGAGGGCTTTGACACTGGGATGGTCTGCAGTTTGTGATGTCAGTTAGCTCTGGCTGAACTTGTGCGTCACGTGATGGTTTTTTGGTCTCAAATCAGAAGAAGACAACTCTTTGTCTGTGAGCTTCCTGCACTGCCTGCTTAAATGCATCCCAATTGAGTTTTCTCCAGTGTTTGCAGTTTTTTTCAGAATTGATACTGGCATCAGTGAGAAAAAGAAATGCAACAGGCAGCTAGAATCAGCTGCCTCTCTGATTTCAGGGGCTGTTCTGTGCATACTTACTGTTCTTCCCCCAAGTATTCAAAGTGTATAACATAGCTACTGTGCTTGTTTAATTTCACCACCTGGCAGTTTGTACCATGTTGTCATATTTTGGGAAACCAGTAACTTGGATCACAAAAAATAAGAGAGTGTTGTTTTTCCTTTTCCATTTTTCATTCTCCTCCAGCTGACTGAAAAGCTCCTGTATGTGCATCTCCCTGGTTCTTCCTTATTGCAGCAAACATCAGATGAACAAGTCATTGCCTGCTATTTTTTTTCCCCCTAGCATTTCCTTTCTTTCCACTGTTTTGAAGGATATGGTGGGGTGTTATAACTGAATTTTTACTATATAATTATTTCCTTTAGGAAGTCGTCTGCAACAACTCGTCTTGATTTGGAATTTATTTAGTGTATTTGAGAGCAAACTAGGATTGAAAGGTCAGAGTTGAGCAACAACTGTGCTCCAGATAGATCTGCTCGTTCCAAACCATTTCCAGTGTACTTTGTTTTGGAAGCCTTGTCCCCTCGATAAACCCTCTGCTATTTCCGCCCCCCCCCACCTTACCATTTCTCTTCACACCGTCTGTCTCTGTCATGATGAATTGAGATGGTGATGCAGCATTTACTGGAGAGGTTTGATTTTCTTCATCAGGGTTTAAATGTTTGAAAGTACTATAAAAAAATTTAAAATAGAAAGAAAATACCCGCCCCCTTAATATAAAATTTTGCAGATCTGAGTGATGAGTGAGGTTACTTATTGTGTGTAGCTGTAGGATGAGGAGAACTGTCATATCAGTGCCTAATGTACTGAATAATGGGCCTTCCAGATAAAGTGCATTTGCTTTGTTCATATAGTGACAGATGCAAGGAATTAATTTCTCTTAGCAAGAAATGTTCATTGAAGATAAGGCCTGAAATAAACACTGACATGCAACTGTGAAACACCCTGAAACTGTTTCTTGGTGACAAATTACTGCTGAGGTATATAGACCCTTCCACAAAAGTGACACCTATTGAATTTATTAGACAGATTATATAGAGAGGACTGAATCATTTATTTTTGGTCCTGTTTGTGGAGCTGACATTTACCAACTTCTCCTAATGAATTGAATATAGGCTGTTGAAGACAAAAGTCAGATGGTTATGAAATCTCTTGGACTAGCTGCCATGGATCATGCAGCCACCGATAGTGTTTGTGCAGTAGCATTTGTGTGCAGATGGACAGACCCTGAGCTTGAGGCTTAGGTCATTTGTCTTTTCCTGTGCAAGGATTGCAGTCAGAGCTGTGAAGCCTCAGTGAAACACAGCGAAGCCTGCGAGCAGTTTGTCCATTGCTCCAGCTAAGGCTGGATGAACATACCGGGTTGCAGCGAAGGAGGAACCTAAAGAGTTGAAAACGATGCAGTGGAGGTGGTGGTAAAAATCAAATTTCCCAAGTGAAGGACCCAGTGCACTCAGCAAAGTGTAAGCAAACATTCTGAAGTCAGCTTTTTGCACAGAAGTATATACTGCAAACAATTCCTCTTGTGGTTGTTTACCTTCAGGAATTTTTGGCAAAACACTACCTTTGGTCACAAGTCAGCCTGAACGTGGGCTACCCTTAAATTCTGTCTTCTATTTACAAGTAGATTTTATGTGGTACCTCTAATCAGTATTTTGCAAAGGGGATTAGTAGCATGAGCTCCAATTTACAGAGAGGGGAAAGGGAGATGGAGGAAAGTGACTGAGTTAGAGTCATTTCCCCCCTCCCCAACCTCTTGACAGAATCAGCATCAAAATAAAATCTGTTGATCACAACCCTGTATTGCCTTCTACAGTCCAGTTAATATAGCTACAGCTCATTTTAGTCCACTAATCTTGTCATTTTGCGATTTGAGCCCAGGCTGCTGTGGCATGGGGAATAAAGGCTGTATCTCCTGTATCATCAGGTCACTGGTCATTCAAGGTACAAGTTCACTGAGTTGGTGTGCATTTTATCCTTGACTCCAGATGCAAGGCAGCAAGCTCCTAATTAAAAAGCTTCTTTATAATTTGTAAAAGCAGAAGCATAAAGTATTTCCCTGTTGCACCTCCATCCAAAGTATTATCAATGATCTTTTAGAAGGTAAACAGAGAAGTAATCCTCCCTCAAGATATTCTGAAGGAGAGGAGAAGTATCCTTCAGCAGCTTAGGATCAAAGCATCAATGAGTCGAATAGCTTCTGTTGAAGGCAGATTTATGAAGGTATCTCTGCTCTATCTTCAACAACTTTGTGAGTTTTTTTTCCCCCTTGCTTCATGTTTGCTTCTCCTACAACAACCCTGCTGTAAGAGGTATTATACTGACAGCCAGGCATGTCATATGTTATATGGAACAAACAACAACAAAGGGCCCTACTTCTGAGCATGAGCATCACATGACGTGGCTCATAGTAGTTGTTTCTTGAGGCTTTAATCGACCCTGGCCCATAATACTGTATAAACCCACTGTGCTGCTTTGATCCTGCTCCCCAACAAACCACCCAGTACAGGGGTGACTTTGCCCCAAGAGTAGATGTGGAAGGAGATGCAGTGAATGAAACATTACAAAGAAGAATTAAACAGCATTTTCTTTCTGTTTCCCTAACACAGGGTCACCTCTGAGAATAATAAATCATTTGCTGGCTTTCGTTCAGCTTGCTAGCACAGAAAGGTTTATCACACTTGCAGAGAGTTCTTCACAGATGTGTAAATGGAGCAAATGTATCTGAGTAGCAGATCCCAGAGGCTTTGGGTCAGCTTGGCCTGACATACATGGAGGCAACCCAAGGCTATCCTGTTTCCACCGGGGACTGCTAAAATCATTTTACCCAAAAAAGAGAAAAGCATGACTCTGATCCCCATTTTTTTCCCTTTGCTAACATTAGGGGTCAGCTAGAATTTTATTTTCTCTGCCAGTCCTTTCTCTCTGCCTACTCCAAAATCATCCCTGCATCATGGAGATCAAGGCAGAAACTTTTCTCCATTTGGCTTAAAAGCTCTTTGAACTCTGTGCCTTTCTGCTTCAGAGGGCCTGTGGGACCACAGTGAATCTACCTGGTACCATCTGCAGCATTGCCCTTGAGCAGTGTGGAAGAAGACACTTTCAGCACAGCAATGCCAAGCACCTAAGTGCTTTGGATCTTGGATTGTTTTCATATCCTGCCATATGTGTAATTTTAGTATTTTTCTTCTTTTCCCCATTGATTTAAATTAATTTGAATCAAATTGTTAGGCCTCAGACTGATGCTGAACTCGTGACTCATCCCTGCATTAATATTGTCTATCCTGAACCGCTTCTGTCTAAATCACTGGGAGATTCATGCTCCTCACAAACTCAGCTACATTCACGTGAGTTCTGCAACAGTTCATCAGGTAATGATGTGATTTGTATGGCTAAGTCAGCAAATGTTTCCCTCATCTGACTTAAAACAGACGAAGTGTAGATGACTGGCAGGTAGTGTGTGAACTTGTGACATTTCCCTGAGTGGGGGAAATAAAGAGGGGTTAAAAAAACAGGAAAGGAAGCAATAGCAAGTAGAGCTTGAATGGGGACAAAATGCAGTGTACAGTACTACAGGGATTTCCAGTTGCAGCCTCTCTTCTTCCTTGTACAGTGTGGCATTCTATAATAAACCTGGCTCTGTTGCAGCAAATTCTGCCTTATAAATGACGCGCTTGACACCAGTACTTGAAAGGGGCTAGACTAATGGGATCTGTTAGCATGAAGAATAAATGCACATAATTAGACTGAGTTCAGTGGTCTGGGTGGAAGCTTTGCATGACTGAAGTTGGTCATTTTTGGATGCTTGCTGCACCTTGGACCTCTTACCTCCCCTACCTCACTGCACTGTGCTTCTCACACGAGAGGAGAGACTGGCAACAACACAATAAGAGTGTCCTGCAGATGCTTTTCTGCAGCTATGGAGTTCACACACTAAAGGGTCTTGCAAGCCCGATGTGAGGCATTTTTTTCTTTCTGAAGGCCTTAAACAGCATAGCTCAAATGGAACAAATAGAGAAACATCAACTTTTTCTCAACTGAGCATCAAATCTTTTCGGTTGCTTTTAATTGTGGGGATATTTATTTATATTTAAGATTATCGACTTCGAATGGTGGCTCTTTTTTATGTGTTACCAAGCCTGTCAGTAAATGAGCTTCTTTCCTGTACACCTGTGTTGACAGGCTGTATGGCATTTCAGACTGAAGTAATCTTGGCCTCTTTGGGGGAAGAAGCTGTCAGTCTTTCCCTGTAATGAATGGTATGAAGCACTGCCTGTAGTAGGTGGAAGGAAATAAAGCATGGCTGTCCCAGGTTATGAAGTGCTGGCTTCTGGTTATGGTAGCTGCAATAATGAACAACTGCACGATACAATCTGACATCTGCCCTGTTTTTTTAATATTATGATACCATTTTTGCTTAATTTCAATTTTCATAAGCACCTAGAACTTCCTATCTTCCTTCCAAAAATAAGAGAGAAGCGGTGATGGTGGGAAAAGAAATAGCATGATTTCTTTCTCTCTTCCCTTTGCTGGCACAAGACTCTTACTTACCTATTGAATCCTTCAGTACAGGTCTATTCCAAAGCAATCTCACGGTGAATTTCTATGACCAGCTTTGCTGGCACCGGTTACTTTTGTCATGTGAATCTGCTGTATGCAGCACATTCCTTTCAATGGAATGTCTCCAAGCCCTTCCAAACTGCAGCCTCAAATGTCACTTCCTTCAGTGCAGTCACTCCCTTTTAGCATCATCCCTTCACTTTCTCCAAACACAGTGAAATGAATGTGCTGGAAGTGCAATGGATGTGACTCATACCCGTAATCAGCAGATTCGATATCTAGAAGATGGTTTATTGAAACTCTTAGCAAGTTGCTTCTCTGTAGCTTCTGGCTTGTTGGTGATTGCTCAGTCCTGAGGGCATCTGGGGGTGGGCTTTTCATCTGGCTTCTCTTCTCTAACTTCTCACCATCAGCAGTCCTATCTTGCTGCTATCTTTTCCACGGTACTGAAGCACAGAAATACCAAGGCACAGTCCTGGAGCTATTAGTAAAAGTTATTTTTATAGTAGATGGAATCTGTAAGGATCTTAAATCCTTCAAAAATATCCAAAGCAGTTTCTATTCTAGTTTTGATTCTACTTTTTTCCCTAAGGCTTCTTCCATTTCCTCCTTGTGCTTAGGCTAAAACACTTTATAAGATTAATCTTGTGGTTTTTTTTTTCCTAGATCAGATGTATTACAGACTTCCAAATGATCAGAAAGAAAGTTAAAAGAACGTTTTAAAACATTCAGTAAGAGATTACTGGGTGTATCGGGCCTAGAAAATGAGCAATGACTTTTTTTTCCCCCCCTTACTTGTTCTTTATTTAACAGGAATTTCTAAACTAAGTGTGGTTGGACAAATTGTTGGATGTACCAGAACAAACTCACCAATTAAATTTCCAAACAAAACGCTGAACAAATTCATTAGTGAAATATTTTACTTTGATTCTCGAAAAGCTGTTGTTCAGTCATGTAATTTTCTCCCTTGGCAGATTTTCAAAGTTTTCAAAATATTGATTGTTCTGTAATTTTAGTCCCCACAGCTGTGGCACGGAGTTAATTCCCTTCCCAGCAAAGCCAATCTGCATAATGGGGTGCTGAGACAATGGTGTGTTTTCTGCTTTTCCTGCTGAACTGGCTGCCCAAAGTAATTCCTTTCCTTGCAGGAACACAGAGCATCATGTGCAATGCAAAAAAAAAGATGATGTAGTGCATGATTTAAAGCTCCTGCCAACTGATGGCAGGTGTGTATGTACCTCTAGTGCCACTGGATGAGTAGTTTCTAGTGTTCCCACTCTTTGTTTCCCGTGGAAGATTCCCACTTTCCCAGAGGTGAGGGAAGAATTATATTTATCCAGATGCCCACCTAAAACTTCTCTTAGAATATGTCAAAAAGAGAGAAATGCCAGGCTAGAGAGCTGACAGCTGTATGCTGCAGTGAGCTTCAGAGAGGTTTCAAACACCTCAGCTGGTGGAAGAAAAGTATTAACTGGGAAAGAAAAAATCAGGGCAAGAAAAGAACCAGACTTGGGTGATAAATATTCCTGCAAACACTAGTTGCTGTGCAACATCAGCAGGGACCAGCAAGATGCAAAAGCAAGAGTGAGTTTCTGGAGTGGTGGTGATGTCTGGGCAGTCTCTTTTGTAATAGAGGTCCAGGAATCAAATAGTTTCCCATGCTTAAATCAATGGGTTTTTCTGACTCCAATATTTCATGCTGAGATTGTCTTTGTGTTGTGAGGACCTAATCACTACCAGTACAGTTTACTTTCTTTTTCAGAGTAAAGAGAGAAGATACTTTGCAGATAGGTGTTTTTTGTCCACCAGTTGCCCCATGATCAAAACTGATGTCGATGCCTGAGAGAAATATGGAGTTTATGAAGATTTTAAGACATATATCTCAAAAAATGGATGCTTAAGCTTCCTCTCATTTGTGTAACTGCACAGTGTCACACATCTAATGACATCTGCAAGGATGACTGGAGTTACTGAGCTGTATACCCAAGCAACACTTTGAACAGCTCCCCATACCCTTTTGGTTTTCCTTTAAATGCTGGAGGCATTTAATAGAAAAGAAGTTTGGGGTTTCTCTCTCAGGATGAGATTCTCCCAGCAGTAGTTAGGACAGAATATGTTTGTTGTAACCTGGGTCAGGGAGTAGCTGCTCTGTGAGGGCCAAGTTGCCCACCGTGCCTTTTGTTGCTGCCCTGGGATGGATGGCTTGATCTGCCAGAAACTGGCAGCCAGATGAGTCCTGGCTTTGAAGAGAGTCATGACCAGAGAGGTTCATCAGAGGTCCTGCTTAGCCATGTTTAAAGGACCCCTATGGTCTTTTTACTGAATACCACTGTTAAGAAGTCTAGTTTGAACAATGTATGAATGGTGGTAGCACGTAGGAATGGTAGATAGATGCACATATATGCCTGTGTATACACACATATGTTCATACATACACAAAAGCCTTGACAGATGTGAGCTGTAGGTGTTATAGATGGTTGCAGCACACTGGAGAGATAACATTACAGGTTGTGCTAAGCGACATGGCTGATCTGCAATTCAATTCCACAACAAGCTGCAGCAGCCAAACCACCGTTTTCAAAGCTGTGGTGAAGAGGAGCAAACTGCATCTAATTCACACCACACATGGCAAGCTAGATCTTCAAAGCAGAAGAGGGCCAAAGGGCTGGTTCCCATAAGGGGAAGAGACTGGCTCTTTCAAGGGGAAAAAAAAAACCTCATAACTTGAAAAATGCAAGTAATGTGTGTTTAGAAAATACAAGCCAGAAGTATCTTGCACCCTGGTTACCTGAGCAGAAGGAGCTTGAAAATTGAATGTAAGCTCACATTGGTCTTTCAGAGCCCAGTGCTACTCTTCCCACACACCAGCAGTTTTCACTTTGGAAGGCAGAAGATGTTTGGGTCTGGGAAGTGATGAGCTTAACATTAAAATATACATCTATAAGCCTAAGCACTTCACAGTTTTAGCTTTTCTACTGTACAGCTGGGGAAACTGAGGCACAAATGATATGTCCTATTTCAAGTCACAGGAGGAGTTTGTGGAAGAGCTGAGAGTAGAATTAAGCTTCTTCCTTATTGTGATACTTTACACTCTGGATTAATAGAAAGGGTTCAGAGTCAGCCTAATATCTCAGCCTAGTTTCTTCCATTTGTTGTTAAGAGTTTAATTATTTTAGCCAAGAAACAGCTATATTTTGATTTTCTTTTTTTCTTTCACAGAGTTTGAAACATGCTTATTTAATTTAAGAAACCAAACAAAGCAGCCTTCTAACTACTGTTACCTTTTAAAGTAGCCATTGAATGGCAGGATCTCTTTTTAGTTTTCAGCTGTATGTGTTTTCTTTAGGCTGACTTCTGTTCTGTTTGCTTTTATCAAAGTTCAGGCTTTCTGGTGATGAAGCTTTGCTGCTCTCTTTCCAAGTTATTGTGATATATTAATGGCCCTAAATAATGGAACTGTTTTGCATGTAGAAATACCATTTTGTTGTTCAATTTCTGTGCAGATTGTTTATTTCTTTAATCATAATTAGGATGTACAAATGACTAGATAAAACAGCAGTAGTTATAGGTGACAGAAGTTGAAGTCTGTCTCTTGTTTCCAAGTCTAATGTGGCTGCAGCACTACTCATTCATTTCAGTTTGCCAGTGAATGTAAGTATTGAGTGTCATTATTTTGTCCATGTCTCCTGCTGCTCTCTGCTGTCCCACTGCTCCAGACAACAACAGGGATCTGATAGTGATGCCATCTTCAGGGACACAGGGAATGACTTTGCTGCTCAGGAAAACATTCTCTCTCCTGCTTACACTATTATTTTTTCAAGGCTGCAACTCTAAATGGTCTTTCAAGGTTCTCTTTCTCTTATCGTCACTTTTAGAATTATATTGACTGTATCTGTCACATTCACAGGCAACAGTAGAGGGCTTGGTATCTCCTAAAAGGCCAGGAAACTTTCTGGAGGCTTTTGATGGAGAATTTATGTCAAAATACAACGTTTGCAAAAGAAAGAAAACCCTGTTTCTGTCATAAAAGCAAGGAAGGGGCTTCTGTCTACCCTCTTTCTGTCTACCCTGAGGACAATTGTCACTGCATGGGTTATTGCTGATTTAACACAAGAATATGGCAAAGCTTTAGACCTGTCTAACTAAAGGTTGACCCTGAGCACTGTTCTTTGGCATCTGTGGTCAACAGACTTTTGGGAATTTATATGCTCCAGATGCCACTGGTGATGTTACACATGGAGAGAGGAGAATGCATCAGGTTCACCTGCCCTGTCAGCCCCTGAGCAGGGTCTGGTCTGCAGAGTGTAACCTTGAAGACTGTAGAGAATTTTAGGCTATAGAGATGGGTACAGAAACCTACAGGATGTGGTGCCATGTTCGGTTCCCTAAACTGCATGAGTTCCTGTATGTAGGTTCCCAGCTCAGGAGCTTATTCCCTGCAGAAGAGCCTGCCCCAGGGCTCACCAAATCACAAAGCCTTCTCCTCCAGCTCCTCTTGGCCTTACCCACACTGGCCATCCACAGCAGCAGGAGAAGGCATCCTGAAAGGGAGACTCCAAGCACTGTGACCCCTGCTTTCAGCCCCCCTTGCCCCGTTCCCTAGGCACAGCTGCACTGCACAGGACTGAAAACTCCCTGTAGACCAGCATAGCGTGGGACATGCCAGATTGCTCTCCTCATTGTCATCCACACAGGCCTTCTCCACCCATTTCTCAGGCCTAGACAACTTTCCTCATTAGTTCTGTAGCCTTTTTGCGTGCCATGAGGACTTATGGGCTGGTTAGGAGGGCAGAGTAAAGAATCTGTGCAGATTGCCAGTATAAAGCCTCTGGTCTCATTAAAATCACAGCTAAATCACAAGTGTGTTTTCTACAAGAGGATGAATTTTCCTTCTTTCTTCCTTTCCCAGCCCATACCTATGATGCAGAATGCTTGACTTCAGCACTGCTCTAAGACTGTCGGGGCTTATTACTCTCTGTCACCATCCCCCTGTCCCATCCAGCTCACCACTGCACCTTCGAGCCGTAGTGTTTCCTCCCCTGCCCATTAGGTAATAACTCCCCCAGGCTCGGAGCGCAGCAGGATGGGCAGAGCTTCTGGCTGGGTTTGCTTTCAGCTCTGGAGGCTGAAGTGGTTGACAGATGTTTGGAGGATTTCTTGTCTCTGGACCAGCGCTTCCTCTGTTCTGAGTTATTCAAAACACAAGCAGCGGGTTGGCAGGAGTGAAATCTGCTCAGGAGCAGAACGTCAAAACAGAGGTATATTTTTAAAAAGACAAGTGTCAGAGGAGGAGGGGAAAAAAAAGAAGAAGTGTTCATGCAGTTTATAGCATGATGCATTTAAATAGTTGAGATGTTCTTCTTTTAACCCCTTAGGCTCCCACCAGGCATATCCTGCTTTTACTTATAGCGGTTTTCATGTCTAAATGTAGGGAAAGGCATTTGGGATCCTGGGTCCTGCATGGTTGAGAGATGGATTGGTTGTGTTTCCAAGGTGTTCAAAGCACTAACTAACAATGTAATTAGGGACCATCCTGTCAAGGATGATCCCACAGCTGCAGCAACTCATAGTGCTGAACAGAGTGGTGCAGGTGGCATTTAGTGAGAAATCATCTTACTCAAAAGAAAGCAGAGAGGAGTAGAGGGGGTAGAGAGAGAGGTGAGGATGGCAGAAGTAAAAGGCTTAGATTTGAAGGACAGCAGAGGCAGTTTTGCATTTTCAAAAGTAATCAGTATAGGAAGAAGGGTTTCAGGTTCCTGCAGCAGATACAGCTTGCCTGCAAGCTCCTTTGGCTGTGTGTGCATAGTAAGGCAGGGGAGGTAGCTGGCACCAAAATGAATCAGCAGCAGAGCCCTCGGAAGAGAAGTGTGCTGCTTTGGCTGAGTTACTGCCAGCAGGCTGGGTGTTAGTAACTCCAGTCATAAGTAGAAGAGTAAGTATTCCTCTGTGAGATCTTTGGGAAATAATCCTAATAAGATTCAAGGGAAAACATAGGGATCAAGTGTTTAAATAAGCAATAGAAACAGGGTACAAAAACAGATGATAAAAGCGAAATAATTTCAATTATATTGATGTTTTCTCTTCTTGAATGTGATTATTTGGAAAGAAGAAAAAGCAAAGGGGAAAAAAAAAACACACCACAAAAACAACAAACAATCCCAATGTTCCCAGAATGCTGAAAGTTGTCATGTCCTATCCATATGTTATTTGGTCAGCCTGAGAGCTCTTTCTATTAGAATAAGGGTAAGGGTATAATCTCACTATAGTTCTGCACTAATACATCAGCCAAGTGTTACTTTGCTGGCTTTTACCAGTTGCAGAAGTAATTACTTCTTCAACTACTGGTGCTGTTCATGTGAGTATCATCTAACTTTTGTGTTCTGGTGATAGACCTCGTCACCAGGACAGAGTTACACAGTAATATTGATCTCATAGTAGTCTTTGACTTGCAAAAGAATCTGTTGCTGTCCTTGATTTTGAGAAGACTTTTGGTGGCAGTGGCTTCTTTGCTGTGTTATCATTGCTCATTGTCATGACAATGCAGTTGCTGGAGGCATGTTTGTTTGGGGCTTTATTAGAAAGCATCGGACCGATGCTTCCAGAGTTTTGTTGCGATCTGATGTGAAACTGAAGGCTCCAAGTGTATGTGGATTTTTGGTGGGTTTATGAATCATAGTTTTAAGCTTGCAGCGCTTCTGTTGCCTCGATAGCAGTCTGGGCCATGACTGAGTGCCCACTCCTCTTTCTTTCCAATAGACGGATGGCTGTGTAACCAGGACCCAAGTTAAAAGCGATGGGGCTGCTTTTCCTGTTAAATTAGTGTAACTCAGCTGACTTCAGCCCAGATGAGCTCAACTGGTATTAATGCCAAGGAAGAATTGAGATAAATCTTCTCATATTCAGTGGATGTTTTACATGTTTCTTTTGCATCCTCTTTTTTCTTCTGTGTTAATGGCAGCAGGTTTTATAAGTCCTTCCCATGCATAAAGACACTGTGTAGCCAGGGAAGCTACTGCACTTTTTCCTTCTGAAATGAAAGCAGTGATATTTACCCAAGTTGGGTTGAAAAAGGGAAGCTACTGCACTTTTTCCTTCTGAAATGAAAGCAGTGATATTTACCCAAGTTGGGTTGAAAATGAATGCCAATTTTGATCTGTTTACGTGCATTTGGGGGTGGACAATACTTAAACATTCATACTTAAAGCATTAAACCCCTTTGCAAACGACTGCAGCCCAGGGCATAGCTACGCCCACCCAGCTCGCGTAAGAATCCGTGAGTGGGTGAGGAGAGCTAAAGGACAGGAAAAGATAAAAAAGAAAACCCAAGCAATCTGTATTGCACATAACTGGATCCAAACAACATGATGTCTCTATTCTTTAACTCCTCTGTTTAAGGTGAAATTGATTTTAGTCATTGGAGGCATTTTGGCTTGGTGTGTCCTATACCCAATGGAGAGATGGTGTGTAGCTGGCCGTGTGGCCAGTCTGCTGGGTGATCCCAGAGGCATTCTGCTGCCTCTGGCCATTGACACTCATTGCCAGGCAGTTTTTGAGGTAGACCCAACAGGCTGAAGCCTTGATCTGGGTCCCAGTGTGGAATATGAACCCCAAAATGTGGGCACAGACTTTAAATGTGGGAAGTTCCTGTGTGACCTGACCTAAGCAGGACCTGCTTCTGCAGGGAGGTTGGACCAGATGATCTCTAAAGGTCCCTTCCAACCCCTCCCATTCTATGATTTTAAGTTAGAAGATACTTACTGCAAGGGGACACTTAGTAGAGCCCAAGTACATAACCCCTGCTCTGCTACAGAGCTGCAATGGGGAACTGTTTTGAATTTCTGCCTTAATGGCCAGCAGTACCCAGCTGAAATGTCACAGTCCACCCTTAGAGAGCATTCTGATTATTTTTTTTAATTCCCTCTTCATTCATCTTTGTTCTAGGAATGTTGCATTTTATATTGATTTTGTTATTAGTGGATCTGCTCAGAGGCAGGGCATCTGTTACATATATTGAGAACCTGACTCCTGACTTTAGCGGGAGCAAGTGACAATGTTTTAAATTAAGCTGTCCTCCCTGTATCTATCCTTCTTTCCTTTATCTCGCCACCCAGCCATAAATAACCAGACAGCAGCAGGCAGGTAGTGTTATAAATTGTCAGGCTACACAATTGCCTCATGTTCTGCATTCTGTTCTCTTTCCTTGCTATCATCCATTTTCAACTCAAAGTTCATCCGTTTGTGGCTCTGCCATGGGAGGGTGTCACATACATTGATATCAGAGTGTTTTAAAAGTTTTAAAGACGACAAATATGTACCAATACATTGATAACGCTCAGCAACCAAAACCCCCACTACTAGCTGGGCAGTCATGCTTTATTACTATCATTTAAAGACTAAGGGGAGTGAAGTATAACATGGGGCAGGATGATTATCGCTCATAGTCTCTCATTTTAAAAGATGAGTGCTGATTTCGCTTGCCGTGGTGGCCCATAATCTATTAGCCCTCTGTTTCCCTGATACAGTAGGTGTTCTTCTAATAAAGAGCTCACTATTTACTTCTAAAATGTCAATATGTCATCTATGCCAGGTCTTCCTGATGGCTTTACTAAGCAGTTGCAGGTAGGAATTGTAATGAGATCCGTCCCTTTTGCTTTCAGAAGCACTGAGCCTGGCACAGCATTTCCAAGGCAGATGCAGTTGGCAGAGGCAGCACACTTGGCCAGCCCTGTCTTGCTTTTGGGTTTGTGTTCCCCTCTCTGTGTTTTATCATGGCATTTCAGACTGCTTCACTCTGTTCCAGTCTCCCTTGGCCAGTGGTTTGCTCTGTTTCCGGGGGTGCTGCAACAAGTGTAAGCTGTTTTACATTGCAGTTACTTTCTAAAAGGTGACTTTGTTATCACTTAGTGCACATGGATTAGGTCTGTGTTGCAGAACTGGCTTCACACTTGTAACTAGAGCTTGTTCCCTACATTGGGGATGTCAGGCAAGTCTGACCTCCTGGGGCACTGCTCCCCACATTGCACATAAAAAGGACAATTTCAATTCATCACACCAACTCTAAGTTTCATACTCATTTATTAAAAAATGGGAGGGTGTGCTTCAGTGCAACTCTCTGACTTGTTGAAAGAAAGACTCAGAACAACATCTACCCTTGTCAGAACACTTTCCACTCTTTACTGTCTAGACTATGACTGGCATCTTTCTTTGCTGTCTCAGTAAGCATAAGAAGACAAAAAAAGTGGTCAGAACCTGTTGTTAACTGTGCACTGTTTGCCCTAAACCATCCCTTTCACTGACACAGCAAATGCAGTGGGACAGCTTGAAGGGAAGGGGATTTAAGGGGGAAGAAAGTGGATGGGGTTTTTTGGATTTTTTTGTTTGTTTGTTTTTCTTTAATCACTAGCAGCTTCTAAAATGTCTAGTAATGCATTAGCAAAAACTAAAAACTTCTTTATCTGTGCTGCCAGTTTCCTCATGGATTCGTCTGAATGTCTCCCATTTTGGATAACCTTCAGGCATTTTGCAGAACCCTTCAGGCTGTGTCCTGCAATCAGTTTCAGAGCTGAACTCTCCTCCCATGGCCACTGAAATTGAGATGGAGTGGGATGGTTTGCATAGAAAGCGATAACAGTATGGTTCATGATCTTGTTTTAACAAACGAGGCTGACTTGCCAGATGGGTTGTTACCCTTGAGAGCAGACAATGAAATGCTTGTGTCTGATTTTTGGAACTCTGGGGACAGAGATGGAAAGTGCTGCCATGGATAGTAGTCCAGCATTGGTCAGCTTCACTCCTCTTTTAACTCTTCTGAATACCTTCAGAAATGTATTTTTGACAGTGAGCTTTTTTTGCACAAATATGTTGTTATGCAAAGTTGAGATTGTCAAAACAAACCCTTCAAAACCCCAATCCTTGAAAATCTGCTTCTACATCCTTGGGCCAGGCTTTCAGGATACCTTTCGTGCTGTGCTTTGTGTGCAGTGCCAATCTCAAAAACCAGAGCTGTTGAGAAAGCTGCAACACAGTGCTGCTCTACAAGCTAATAACATCTGAGAGCGAGCATCATCAGTTGGGCAGCGTGACAGGTTTCTCCTTTTTCTTATGGTTTCAGTGGTTAAATCACAGCCTGCAGAAGTGACTTTCACAGAAAGTCACTAATGAAACCAACTTCAACAGGAGGATGGTAAGAAACTTTATTTTATTTGTACTGCCAGCTTGCGAGAGAATAATAGAGGACTATTTAAAGAGATGCTCTCATTCTGTGTGAGGGATCACTGGCTGTTAGTTCTGAATACCAGAATGACAGTAATGATGTATTCCAGGCTGGAGACTAACCAGGAGATTAATATATATGTGTCCAGTTCAGTGTTAGTCTAGCTAGTTAAGCTGACTAGAACAGATACAGATGAGGGTAGGGCAGCGATTCATTACCCACTATAACAAATCAGTTAATAAGCATATGACAGAGTAACCACCTGAGTTGGGGAAACTGATATTTTTAGAGAGACAAGGATGTCTTATTCTATCTAGAACTGAAGGTAGTCAAGCTAATGAGTGGGAGATGGTTGTGATAGATCAGAAATAGGGATAGGAGTTAGTAACAGGCTTTGTTTGCCCTGTTTCTTGCTTGCAGATAGGAAGCTTTCCGAGAGGAGAACTCTGGTGGTAAAGTGTGAGTTGGCCCTGGCAAGTGATGCTAAGGCTGGATCTGACAGCAGCATGGGATGAGCCTCACACATTAATTTGGGGGTGGAAAGGGAGCTGTGAGTGCAAGATAATTATGGCTTGCCTGGTTGGTAATGCTGCCTTGAAGTTCCACTCCTCCCTGTATTGTGAAGACATTTTCAGTGCAGCTGGAAATGCTGTTGCTAACCAACATGCGAATGTGAACACTAAGAATACAAAACCACAGGTGCTTTGAAAGAGAAATCGTGAAAGCTCTTTGTCTGGAAGATATCTGTACTTGCTCCTGACAGTGATAAACTTGCAGTGGGCACCACCATTTCACAAATAAAAGGTTAACAATTCTAAAGGATTTCTCCAAACGTGAACCCAGGGTGTTTTTGAGGTTCCTGGTAGTGAAGAGGTCTAGCCCAGCCTACCTTGCCATCCAAAGATGGATTTGTTCACTTCATTGCAGATTTTTCATTTCTGCTGGTGAGGAATGAGGAAAAGGAGAATAAATTGCAAGTGGTTATATTTCAGGAGACTACATCTTGCTTACATAGAGAGGAATTGCTGTACTAGCCATAACGATGCACCTAGTCAAGCATCCTTAATGAGCTGCTCATGCTCTGCTTCATTTGCACCAGACGGCAGCCCAGCACAGGTGCTGCAAACTGGAGCTGCCCAGCAGAACTGGACCTCTGACAACTGGCATTTCACCTGTGTGTTCTGCCAAATGATGGTGCTGTGCAGAGGAACCGATTCCTTGCTGCCCTGTGAGTCTTCAGCATCATCTCTCCCCTCGTGGCTTATGGAAATCCATTCTGTGTTACCAGAAGAGGACTGAAGAAGGAGAGTTGCAGTGTGTGGAAGAGCAATTGGAGAGATATGTGTTCATTTTCTTTTAGTGGTGTTTTCATGTCTTCGTTCTTTTTAATAAGCAGAAAAGTCTCAAGGTTCCCCCAAATCACCCTTTAAACCATTCAAATGTGTTTTTTTCAGAGAGACTGAGAATTAACTAGGACAGAACTAGGTTTGGCTTGAAGTGTTTTTTGAGCTCGGTCAGAATAGCTTCTTTTAGCATGTGTTCCTTTATGTCAAGCAGAGCAGCACATATGTAGAAGCACCCAGAACACAGATAGATGTACTTGAATAACAGTGGCACATTCTCTTCCTTACCAGGTGCATTTCAGACGTACCTTTTCTTGGTCATGTCAGATTATTATTACCTCATCTTTCAACCCTCTGGCTTCTCTGGCAGCTTGTTTCGGTCAAGCATTGAGGCTAACAGCTCATGTTGAGCTCCTGTGCTACATTTGTGCTTCCTACTCCCTCTGCTCATCTCTGCAGCCTCCTCTTCTCTTCATCTGGTCCAATTCAACAAACTTCCTCCTCCTGTCAGGACCCTAGCGCTCCCTAAATCCAGGTCTGAACATCATTCTGGGATAGCATCCCAATGCCTGTAGTGAGTTAAACCTAAGTGGTCTTTCCCAAAACCTCTGTCATAGATAGCAGCCTGCCTGTTTCCTGGGTGAGCTGCTTTGTGGAGGGGCCAGTGGAGGGCATGCAGGATGGGAGGGGAGGAGTCCTGGGGCTGGAGGGGGACATGGGAATGGCTGCTTAGACACCTGTAAGAAGGCTGTGTGCACCTTGATCTCTGCTCACTAGGACTTCTTAATTCTCCCTCCTGCTTCAGCTAGGCTCTTGCATCATTGAAGGGCATTTTTAGGTACCTGTTTAATGCTGAGCTGCCATCTGACTTAATTTTACTTCATTTTTTTCTTTGTAGGAGCCATCTTTTCTGTTTGGGGTGAAAACAAGCTGTGCTCAAGCGCTGCTTCACATCTCTAAAATGAAAAGTTGGCTTCCTAAGCACACAGCACACTCCCTCCCTTTCTACCTCTCTGGTCTCCCCCTACTTCCTCTCTCTGCTTGCATCTTTCTGCTGGATAGACTGGGAAGTGGGGGCATTCTTGGCATTCACGGAAGATGGATTCTAAGTGGTGCACAAGCCTGCACACAGCAATTTGGCACGCAGCAGGGGCTGGGGGCGGGAGGCATTTTGGATTTGTCAGCTCGTCGGCACAGCAAGGTTCTTGTCAAACAGCACAAGTTGCACAAGTCCCTGGTGGCTTGAGATGCAGTCAGTGAAGCTGTGTTGGTCTGGAAAAAAACCAAAGATGTGAGGCCACAGGATCATTTCTTCCCCTCATGCTGCATCAGTGTGTGCAGATGGGGTCGCAGCTCGGTGTTACCTCCTCAACACTCATTCTCTTTCTTGCTTTATGTGCCCCAAATTTCACGTCAATCTGATAGCTGTTCTCTGCCTGCATCTCCTTGTTTCCCTGCCTTCATGTAGCAGCAATTCTGTTGATCATGATTCTCTTCGATTAATTGCTAGGAAATTTTAGAGACCTCATTGTGGATTTGCACAGGCTCATGCCTGAGAAAGTTTTTGTCAAGCACAGGGATATCCAGAAGGTGATATGTGAACCGTGGGAGTTACGTGGGCTGCTGTGAAGCAATACCCAACACAGGTCTGAACCAGGAGGTGCTTTTGCCAAGAATGCTGCTGTCATTGATGACCTGTCAAAAGATATGTACAAATTAAGTGTATTGTATTCCTGGTATAGGATCTGGATATACTTTTCATAGCATTATATTAATTTCTTCTAATGAGGTGCCTTAAACTTTCCTAAACTCCTTTTCTAACTTAAAAATGTTTCTTCCCCTGTATTTTTGCATAACTCAGAGTTACCTTTTCGATTGGGGCTTGCAAGCAAAAAGCATTGGAGCTTTTTCACCCCGTGCTGTTTGGGAGATGTGCTTTCACCTGCTGGTAAAACAAACAGTGTAGTTTTGCATGTATTTGTTTTCCTTCCATGACTCTTATCAGTCATGCTACATAAGTCTCTTTCAGATAGCTTGGTAACTGGCCCATGTAGCTGTGTGATTAGGTTTTTGACCTGACCTCCCTTGTTGTAGGAGATGTTGAATCCTAATGAAGGGAGCGTGAGGATGCTGACAGTTCCCTGCTGTTGTGTGTTGCCAACTACTGCCCCTGGTGCAGTACTGCACTCTGGTGTAGTGACAGGCAGCTTTCTCTGACAGTAGGTGCAGCAAAGTCCTGAGGAGCTATTTTAGAAGCCATTAAGTGAATCTGTCACGTAAGGCTTGGCCTGGAATTAATTTTGTGCTAACCTGATGATCAATCTTGCTTTCTCCAGAGTGGCAGAGATGGCATAATTACAGACTTGTGTGAAAATGGAGCTAGGACATTCTGGAAGTCTTGTTTCAGGAGTTGAGCAGTTCATAGGAGCTACTGTTCAGCCTTATCTTCCACAGCACAGCCCTGCACATCACACACACCATTCTGCACAACGGATGGACAACTGCTTGTGTTGTTATTTTATGGATGACTTGGTAGGCTTTAAACTGAAACAGAACATAACCCTCAGTAACTGAAGATATGAATAGATCCATGTGCATCAAAACTCTTAAATTTCTGTTAGGGCAATTAAAAGATGGCTGACAGAGTTTAAAAGCAAACTTCTAGCCTAGTGATTCTGCCAAGTTGAAGTCCCATTGCAGGAATATGTGACGATTCCCTTGTACACACAGACCAACTGGAAACTTGTGTATTGCTTTTGTCTTAGCCATAAAAATGTATCTTACCCATTCTACTAACACAGCACCAGCTTGAGACTGCAGACATCTCCCTCAGAATTCTTTGTAGCTGTAGCTTGGTGGGTAGGGCCTTTTGTTGGGTTCAGTTCCATTTAAGACAGGGAAGAGAGCTTAACCTTTTTTGTGTGTGTTTACTGGGCCCCAGATCTGAACACCAGGTGTTTGAGGGGAGATAAAAAAAAGAGGAAGAAAAAGATGAGAGACATAAGCTGTGACCTTGGTTGGCCTAATCTTCCACGTAAACTACAGTCCCAGCTGTTCAGTACTGCTGCAACAAAGTACAAACGAGTACACCCAGTTACAGATCTTTGGAATAGTTGTAGTGAAATCTGGAGGCACCTCCACAGCAAGGCAGAAGCCAAGCGTGGCTTTTGATTGTATCTCGTGGATCTGATCCTGTCTATTTTTGTCATCTCGTATGCTTGGGTGTACATTTCAAAGCACAGGGACTGGAGGAGCTGGACTAAAAAACATACTTTTCCTTTCATGATTGTAATGACGATTCTTGTGGCAGTGCAGAGCAAGCCAGGTTGGCAGCTTCATGGCAGGACATATGCTCATTAGAAAGTCTGTGATACCGTTAGAAAAAGAAATATAGCAACGCATACCTGAGAAAACTCAATAATGGTATAAAATCTCTTAGGAGACTTGCATGCAGGCACATCCAGGTCCAACACTAGCCCCATGCCAAGGTCTGAGCAGCTCGTTTCACGTCATAAGCGCTTGCGCAATATTGAGTGATGATACCAGCTGCACTCAGGTTCTTGGATTACAGCGAGATGATGGTGGCCATCAGGGGACACACCGTGCCTGCAGGAATGGCTGGCTTGTTGCTGGACCGAAAGGCAGAAGGCTGGAAGCTGAGGCTGAAAAAGAAATAAGTACTTTCTCGAATCTCTGTGTTATTTATTCAAAGTGTCTTGGAGAATTAGGGCTTTGCAAGTCAAACTTCTGTCCTGATAAAGCTTACCTTCTAATAGCATATGCTGGCATATTGTCCCACATCTAACCTCAGTTTAAAGCAGACTGCTACACCCCAGTACACTTGGAGGTGAGAATTCCTTACCTGCACTCTGGCTTTGCAGCTAGGTTTGGTCTTTGCTTGATCTTGAATTACCCACAATGGTAAGTCTAGGTAAAGAACACACGTTTCCTATAATGGATATGCAATTCACGTCTCAGTCATAAAGATCCCTCCCTAAACTGATGTCTGGTGCTTTCCTCTTTTAAGGAAAGCTGTCATTTTCCTTCCCAGTGAGCTTAATGCCTGTGACAGACAATGAACAAAGCAGAGAACAATTACAGTGATTTGCTTATGTAAGTGGCTGCACGTGGCCACTTATCAGGTTGTGTCACATCAGGACAAAGCAGGCTTCCCATTTTCCAGTTTGGTACATGTAATAAGGGTTGGAAGGAGTGGGTCTAAATCCACATTCCTTAAGAGAATATTTCTTATTCTAGTGAGCTGGATTATGTAGCTTTCATCACCTGACACGTTTTCTGAGACAGGCTGCAAAATACAAAGAGAATTTTCCAAACATGCCAAGAATAATGCTATCTGAACAATTTAAATGTTAAATATTGGGCTTAAAGATTTTTGTCTAAAGATAGGTGTTTTGGCTAAGGTGAAACTTTTCTTTTTTTTGCACTGGATGGCTGAAATGGTTGGTCAGAGAATGAGAAGAGAATATTTGGCTATTGTAGCCTGGCGATATTTATTATTTATTTATTATCAAAAGAGAGACTTGGCTGTGGAAATTAATCAAGTTTCGTTTCCCCAGGAATCAAAGAGGTTACTCAGAGGATGCAGAGGGAATGTAGAGATTCAGCTGTCTCACATTTGCTCTGTAATTTAGCTGTCTAGGGAGCCTCCCACGTTTTGCAGAAGTGGAAACATCCAGTTTCATTTTATCTTCCTCAGACTGCAGCAGCTTTCTTCTTCAGAAGCCAGGGTCTCTCGATGTTTACTTTTGGTGTTTGTCCCTTTAATTCTCCTGCAGTTTCACAAGTGCTTCTGGTGTATTTTTAAATTTTAGCTTATAATCACTTTTTTTTTTTTTTTAAAGGCACCATCTGGTCTGTGTCATGGTTTAAAATAACAGTCCAGCCAGCACAAAGCCAGCAGGGAGACTTTACACCTTTCACAACCCCAGTGTGAGAATTTTCCCACCTCTGGCTCTCCACGAGTGCTGACACCATCAGGTCCCATTCCCTGCAGTTAGGTCTTGCAGAAAGCACAGCCTTGCAACTGTTGCTTTCCTTCCCTTTTGTCTTGAACATAGTTATTTTATGGAAACAAAATGGATGCATCAAGAAAGCTCTACTTCTAGGAGTGTAGAAGGTCTGCTGCAAGCTCTTAGGTAGGAGAATTTGGAGTTGAAGCTCACGTTTGTATTTAAGCTGCCCTCTGGTGCTTACTGCTGCTGCAGTGCACGCCTTCAGCTGTGTCCACTGGTCCTGGGGACCCCTGCAATATCCAGGGAGCAGAGGAAATCAAGTGCTGCAAAAATACCTTTAAAAAAAAAGAAGCCTAGTGGCCCAGTTCTGTGGGTGTTTTATTTTAAGCAGGATGTTAACGCATTACGTTATCCTTGCAGGTTATGCTGGGTGGGAAGGTTTTCTTCATTTTGGTTGTTATGAGTCACTTCTAGCACTAGCTTATTTTACCTTCTTGCTGTATGCAACGGGACTGTCTGTTGTACTTTCCTGGTAGCCACAAATCAAAGCAGGCCACTAAGTACTGCAATCGTGTCATTCTTGGCACAGCTGAGGCTCAGCCTGGCATTTCTGTTCCAGCTCTTGGAGGACCTGAGGTGGTGGGTGCTGAGGTAGCAGAGACAGTAAACGTGAACATATCCTTTCTTGTTTGAGGCCAGCAGTTTTGGAAGGACCACAAGCACTGCTGGAGAGGAAAGACAGGCTAATGTGATTAACAGTAATCATAGTATCTTTTTGGTTGGAGAAGGTCTTTGAGATCATTAAGTTCAACCACTGACCTCACCCTGCCAAGCCCACCACTAACACATGGCCCTCAGCACTTCAGCTCCACAGCTTTTCTGGGAATGGGGACTCCTGAGCCTGCCTGGGCAGCCTGGCACAGGGGCTGACAACCCTCTCAGGGAAAAAGTATTTTCTCATTTCCAATCTAAACCTCCCCTGGCATATCTTGAGGCCATTTCCTCCTGTCCTATCACTTGTTACTTGGGAGCTGAGACCGACTGCCACCTCACTTCACTCTCCTGTCAGGAAGCAGCAGAGTACTCCTGTCTCCTCTCAGCCTCCTCTTCTCCAGGCTCAACACCCCCATTCATTCCCTCAGCCCCTCCCCAGCACCCTTGTGCTCCAGCCCTTCCCCAGCTCTGTGCCCGGCTCTGGCCACGCTGCAGCCCCTCAGTGTCCCTGTGGCAGTGAGTGAGGGGTCAAACACTGAACACAGCCCTGGAGCTGCAGCCTGCCCAGGTCCAAGCACAGGGGCACAATCCCTGCCCTGCTCCTGCTGGTCACATGGAGCTCTGGGGCTTCTGTGCAGATTTATCCTTCTGGTGAGACAGCCACTCTTTCCTCTGTTTTCCTTTGAACTAAAGGCCAAGCTGGACACTTACTCCCCTCCCAGTTGCTGTGCGCCTGGGTCACGCTCCCATCCCTGCTGCGCTTCCCGGGTGGTTAATATTAGCTGCACAGCTGATTGTCCCGCTCGCTGCCCTGTGACAGGTGCTGGAAGGCCTCCCAGCCTGCTGCCAGCACTGGCACCAGCCTGCCCATTATATCAAGAAGAGACACGTCCCGTGGCCGCCATGCCCCAGCCCCCAAGGGCCAGCCCCAGCTGTCTGCAGGACGTGGAGCAGGATGGTGGGTGCCTAGAAGAGGCTGCTGCGGGGAGAAGCAAACGGCGACTCTTTTGGAATAGAAAGCTGGGAGACTCCTGGATGGGACTCCTGTGTGGATGGGGTAAGGGGAAGGCCCCAGCGGAGCTCTGGGTTGGTGGTTTTGTGACATTGCTCTTAGAGGAGGGAAACACACCCCCAAAACTTACTAAAAGCTGACGTGTCAGCACTTAGGTGAAATTAGGAGGTATCGGTTGTGTTTGCTCATCTGCTGGTCGTTTCTTTGCAGCGCAGCGCTTTGGGTTTGTGTTCATTTTAATCGTCGCTCTCTAATTTTAGAAAGCTCCTGTGCAAAGTTACTTTCAATTCCAGTAGTGATTAGATGGCGATGACGTGTTGTAATAACAAACATGGGAGAGATATAGGAAAATAAACGTGCTGACTGCGCTTGCGGGGAGGGGAAGGAGTGCTGTTGCTCCGCTCTAAAAGTATCTGATCTCTCTGCTCAGGGGTAACCTCTTAAGGTCTCTCATCTCCTGTTTTCTTCTAAACCATAATAGCTTCTTTTGGTAAGAACCACAAAAATGTTTAGGTGGTGTTTACTTAGCATAAAGCTGGGAAAGAAGAAGGGGGAGCCAAAAGGCTTGTAATGCCTCACAGGGTCCTTTCTAGTGTTGCGTTCCCTTTCTGTGACCCCTCTCCGTTGACTCTGTGAGGAAAGGCAGAGCGATCAGGCAGCTCACAAGAGGTTTGCGTGCCGCAGCGCGAGTTCTGCTGAACTCTGTGTGTGTGTGGCTGGGGATGGAACAAGGCAGTTTTGCTTGGGGAGTTGAGTAGGCTCTGTCTGCAGTGTCACAGTCTGTTTGCTAGAAAACAGATGCTGCTGCTGCTGCTAAATTTGGGGGGTGGGGGGGGGGAAGCAAAGATTGAAAAAAATACTGATATCTGAAATTTAGTGGTGTCCTTTACTGAGGACAGAAAGTCAACCCCAGCAGTGCTCTTGGAGAGTTTAATTGATGTAAAAGACACAGGAATCAGTGGGAATCTCTCCCTTGACTATGATAGGCTTTGGATCAGCACTGTCCTCACTATTTCCATCTATAGGTAGTGGTGAAATGATTTTGGGGGAGTTACAGAATAAAGAAGTGCTATCTGAGCCAAATAAATACAATATGGAAAGGTCCAACTTCAGAAGTATCAGGTGTCTCTAGGTGCAGTCTAGGTCCAAGTTTCTTCCAGAAGAGGTGTTCTGTTGGAGACCATTAAAATTTGAACATGTTCTTGACAAAAAAAGAGAGAAAATGCCTTTTGTCGGTGCTACGTGTGACAGTTGCATCTTGGGTCACATCTCAAAAGAGCAGAAGAGGCTCTTTGCTGCAGGAGCTGTAACATCTTCAGGGGTTGTGAGATCCTCACTGGGCTGGTACCTCTGCCTGAGGGCACTGTGCTACTGTAATGTTATTACTGTCCCACTGCTCATGGCCTGTGCATGGCTGGCACTGTGCTGGGGGCTTGACGTAGCTGTTTGGCAATGAGGACACTATGTAAACTATGATCATCTCAAACATTTTGTAATGCCCTGACTCATGCTTCCAGACAAACCTTTCTTCATCTCACTCTGTGCTTCCCACTACCCACCCACCCCGGTTTCTCTCTCTCTTACTTTGGTATGTGAAGTGGAATTTGCTGTGCCTCGTAGCAGTGCTTCAACCATGCCACAGTAGCAGCTCCTAAGCCAGGATGGGTCAGCATCGAGGGCTGATGTTTCGCTGAAGAGAGGTGTGCCAGGGCTTAGGGGAAATATATGGCCATCTCCCCTTTGAAAGTCCATTTATTTGCAACTTTGAAAGTGCCTCTCTGAGCAGCTTACAGTGAAGCCATTTGCAAATTTGATGCCAGCTTTTAAATGCAAGATGAAAGTGGATTTTACTGCTGCTAAACTCGGCAGCTGAGTCCCTCAGGAGAGGCGCAGCAGTCCCCATCCCTGGAGAGACAGATCTGGCACCTTGCCAAGGATCTTGTGGCCAAGTAGGAAAGCGTAAATGAGTGTGTGGATCTCCACACAGGGACAGCACGGTGACAAGAAGTTTAATTGGCTTTTTTGAACTGTTGTGAGTTCTGAGTGACAAAAGTTTGAGAGCAGTGGAACGTTTCTCTCACTTTGCACACAAATCACAGGTCTCAGCTAGAAGGTAGAGGTCATATCCAAGTAAGTTTTACAATTGACCTTTCATAAGCAAGCGGGTCATGCAGTCATTCCTGGATGTGCACAAGTCTGCCTCCTTTGTTTTTAATTAAAATTATCTATCAGTTTCATAAGAAACTGACATTATGGGTTTATGAGCTCCTGTACTACGTTATGTAGTGCATCGGTCTTGTAACTTACCTTCCCATCATTGTGATATTTTCTTGGGCATTTAGCTTGTCACATCACTGCTACCTATTCTAAGAAAATGCAGTTGCATTTCTAAGCAGAAGAGGAATCCCTAGTGTCACCTGATCACAGTTATTTTAACTTGGTGTTAAGGAAATAGAAGAATATACTTCAATGATGTATACATCTAGCTAGCGAGGAAGACAATCCCTTTTGCTTTTTAATTGCCTTTTCCTATGCCCTAGGATTACGTATACATGTGTTGCATGACTGTGATTTCTAGAATGTACAAAAGCATGGGCTAGTTGCTCATAAAATTGTGCCTGTTAGGATCCTGACACCACTGCTGGTGAAGCTGGCAATAGCCAAGCATGCAAACAAGGTACCTCTTGACAATCTCGTACTTCTGTTAATTTGTAAAGCAACTCTTCTTTCCCTTTCTGGCACAGAAAATCTGATAGCCTGTTCCCTCCTCACCGAGGTCTAGAGACAAAGAGCAAGAGAGAAAGGTTGTTTGGCAAAGAGACTGTGAAGCCTGGGACAGATTTTCCACCAGATTCTCCCCAGAGCAAAGGCAATTTCCAGACAAGTTTGTTTACAACTACAGTTGTGTGTTGTTTACCAGCTCTAACCTCCTAAAAACTGAAAGAGGGAGAGGGAATGATTTTGAAACACAGGAAAAGAATGCATGAACACTCTTACCAGAGGTTGTAGAGGCATTTAAGTAGACTACATGACCCCATCCCTTGGGGAGATCTGAGGAGGTCATATCCACATGGCGCTGAGTCTGTTACTGTCAGGTGCCTCCTGTTACAAACTTCACAGTCAAACTAGGGTAATGTCAACACGTTCTCACTGTAAGTAATTACATTTAGATGCCTTTGCCTTGAATCTAGATCTGTCTAAAATCTAACGCTGTTTTTCTCCTGTTACTTTCCTGGCAAGTTCAGCCAATCTCACCCTTGCTGGCAACTGCACCCTTTCTTTACACTCACATTTCCCTGCAGGTAAAAATCTATGTATCCCAGTCCTCAGGCTCAAGGTGTGAGTGTGGAGGGGAGAGCAGGAAGGCAACACAATTATTCACAGGGAAGGAAACCTCCATCTGTTTCTTCTTTGGAAGAAGGCAGCGAGGTGTTGACATAACAACCAGGTTGACATCACCTGTGTTAAGTGGATTTCAGTTAGGGAAAGGCTCATCCAGAAGGTGCCCCAGTGAACTCTTAGCAACATATTGGCAGGTCCAGTTGTAATAGAAGAGTGACAGAATGGAAAGGAGCAGCAGCCCAGGCCCTGGTGTCGATGCTGGTGGATCCCTGTGCAGTGCAAGGGGGGTGACTGCCGGTGACGGATGATGTGGAAAATCAAGGTAATAAATGGTTGGTCTGACACAGTAGGAAATGTTTGCATAGAAGTGATGGGTAATAAATAAGGTCACGTTGCTGTAGATCCTCCAGGCAATGCTGGAGCAAAAATGCTTTCTGCTTTTCTTTCTCTAAGGGTAAAAGGTAGGGAGGCAGAGACCAGTAATAGCCAGGCATGAGTAAAACCGTGTTTGCTTGCGTACAGCTGGTGTCATCTAAGGCTGATCCAAGGCTGCTGCAGCTGTAGGTTCTCGATTGTCACAGCTAAAGTTACAAAACAACTTTCCTTGAGGCTATGTCACTGTCTGGAGCTGAGGCCCCGCTGCTGTATCCATGGTTAAAACGCTGTCTTTTCTTGCACTGGTTAGCAGGGCTGCCACGAAGATGGGGACAATCAGACAGTTTGCCCCAGGCATTGACTCATTATATGTGATACACATATAATACATAGAAAGCCACAGACTCAACTTCTGCCCTGGAGCTTTCAAGTGTTCTCATTTATAATTTTCTATAGTATTTTACCTATTCTTTTTCACCAGGTTTGGGGTGAATTTTCCACTCTTTTTGTTTGAGTATCAGAAAGCAGATCTTTCTAGCTGCTGCTGCAGTGGTTAATTAGGTAAGCTTTCCATGCTAGTTTTTGCTAGGTAGAGAAGTATTACCTGGACACAGCATTACAAAATGAATAAAGGCTTTGATTAAGAAATCTCTGAACCGATTTATCAATCTGGAAGGTTTGGCTCAAGAAACAGGTCAGCATCTCTTGTTTAAAAGAAAAAATAATGGAGTGGAGAAGGTAGACTGCCTATATGACTATATATAGACTTCCTAGGTGAACCTGCTTCTGCAGGGGGGTCGGACTCGATGATCTCTAAAGGTCCCTTCCAACCCTACTGTTCTATGAAGTCTATGAAGCTCTATATTTTTTACATTTTGAGACGCTTTCCAGAAGCCTTACCCACAACTCTCTGAAATCAGTGAAACAATGGCCCCTCCCCGTTGTTTTCCATTATAAACACCTAAAGGACGCATAAGAAATGTCACAGTGATCTTACACAATCAAGCTCTAATTTCCAAAGTTTACCCTGCTAAAACTGTGGGATTTTGTGGGCTTTTAGTAATTAGAATGGGTGGTGTTACTGAATTAAACAGGGGCCAGAAAAGCATTTAACATCCCCTCCTAGATAGTGTCTACAACGGGATTGCTCAGACTGTCCAAGGGACCTGGTGTTTATCCACTCAACATTGGAGTTAAATGTCATAGAGTGTGTGTCTTCATACATTTATCACTTTAGAAGCTTTATCATTTCAGTGCTGCCTTGTGCACCTGACCCTGTTTTCTCATCCACGATAAGGGTTTCTGAGACTTTGGACTTGGCAGGAAGGGAGGACTATTTTGGAATAGGCATGTAGTGATCTATGATTTGACTTACAATATTAGGCAGTGGCCCAACAGTTGCTGTATAGACCTCCTGAAACATTTGCAAAGTGGCTGGATAGATTCTTGCCGTTTCCTGTGCTTCTGCAGTACACGTAGCCACAGTTAACTGGATGTTAGGATTGCTTGCTGTTTAGCACAGTATTGGCATCACAGGATTAAGATGAAGGACTTTCTGACCACTGGAGTATAAGATATTAAATCCTGCAGTATAGTTGCCACAGTATTGCATTATATTCCTTCCTCATTAATCTGTTGTTCCCTAAAACTTGTATTTCTTGTGGTGAAATAATCGTTCTATTACAAGTAACCCTCATAGGGTTAAATCTAGTCAAGGAGGCTTCATTGAGACATCACAGCTGAGATGGGAATGGTTTTAGGTGGCAGGTTATGGGACAAAATCTTCCAGCCAGAGCTTGCATGAGCAACATTAAACAGAGTAGACATCCTCATGTCTGGCCCCTGGAAAGGGAGATAAATCAGTCTTAAATGAGCAATTTTATTGACAAATAACTCAGTCTGTGATCTGGTGCTTTTCACTGAGTGAAAAAGGTTCTGTGCCATAGTAACCCAACGATTCACCACACAGAGATGAAAAGATGACAAATGGTCAAATGCAGCACAGAACTGATGCCATTGCTGTGCTGGATGTTCTGCTCCAGATGGATAACGAAGGTCAGAGGCACCCTTCCGCTGCTCAGATTTGGAGCCATCAGCTCCACAGTTTATCCCAATTTTTCTCTTTGTTATGCAGAGTGAAGAGGTGGGAGACTACTTGTTGGTCTAGCTTGGGATCCTGAAGAACAGCAGGGACTCTGGGAGAGAAATAGGGCAAATAAATAGGGCCCAAGTACCAAAAACTTCTCTCCTTTCTCCAACTCCTCACCTTCAGGTGGTGGGAGGTTTAAGAGAGGTTTCTTGAACAGTGTGGCATCCCAACCATCCTGTTTGTTAGATACTTCCCTCATGAATTTGTCTAGTCTCCTTTTAGGCTGATTTTTCTACATTTTGGCCTCTGCAGCATCCTGTGGCAGTGAGTCACAACTTAATTACACCTTGTGCGAATAGGTTCAATGCCGCACTGGAACCAGCAATTAGTACTTGCAGTGGTGATGCAAAGAGACAGTTTTCCATGTGAAATGTGCTTTTCATCAGCGGTACCCCATGGGGAGAGCTGCCTGTTGAAGCTTGCAGGAGATACAGGGGAGGTTTGGAGCCAGTGCCAGCCATCACTTCCCTGATGAGCAAGGAGAGATAGTTAGGTAATGTCAGCGTGGTGCTGCACGCCTCGTGCTACCTGGCACTGGAACAATTAAAACTCACGTCGCTGGATGAACCCCAGCTGCTGCTTTGGTTTGCCGTGGCCATGGAAACACCTGACCTATTTACACCTTCAGCAGACTGAGTGGAGGTTGGTGGAAGCGAGATGGGAGAAGAGGGACTGCTTTGAATTTGGGTTTTGGAAGCTGTTAATTGAGATGGTGTATGTGAATGAGCGTGTATGTATGATTGTGAGGCTCAGAGGAAGGTGACCCGAGCAGTCCAGAGCTCCCTGCATCAGCGTAGCTGGTGGCACTGGGTGCTCCTTGAGCAAACATGATTTGTTCCAAAGCCTGTGTTTTTGCATATGTAAAATAACATTTACCAACTCACCATTTCTAAAGGTTTGTCTGTGGCTTTCTTGGGTCTTATGGGACTTCACTCTCCTGTCACATTGACAGGAAACTACTTCACTCTCTTTCTCTGCAGTGTTCATCCCTCAAAAGGTTCCTCTATGTGGGGAATCAACTTGCTCTGCCCAAGAAAGAAATGGAGACGGGTCTCAATCTGCACAGGGGTTGCCCTTGCACCTTAAAACTCTCATCTGCTCCTTGTCCTCCTCCTAGTAAGGCAGGAACAAGCAGCATAAAATCATTTGGCCATTTTAAATGGAGCAGGAGACATCCTGTAGTTGCAGCTGGGGTTTTTACTTGGGCTGCAGATTCCCATGACAGGATAAGGCCATGTAAGTCAGCAGAGGCTGGGCACAGTGGCTGTCAGGCTGAGCTCCCAAATTCCTTTCTTCTGAGGGCACGTGTTAATATAAATGGGCAAATTAGGTTTTAGAATAGCAGTTAGCTGAAATGGAGCTCTAGCTAAAAGGAGATCTGCTGGAAAGGGGGAAGACATTGAACCCTAGGTGTAAAGAAGACCTCTGCAGATAGAAAACAATCACGGTGCATATTAAAATGAAAGGAACTTCAAGACTTTAAAGATCTGTTGGGAAATCTTGAGGAAGAAAGGACATTCACATTTTATATTAGTGAGAGAGAGCCTTTAATATCCCCAAAGCATCTGATTAATAACCATAGCATCAGAGCTCAGGAATGCAAATTTGGTAGCTCTTTAAGATGAAAGCTCTCCCTCTGCTTGCTTTTGTAAAAGGATTTTAGGTGGGTTTGTTATTTTTTTTTTTATTGCATGTTTCAAAACCATTCATGTTCTGTCAGGTTACAGTTTTTTATCTTGAAAGTAAGGGTTGACTGAGGAACAAGCTGTGCAAACTCTGTTCTCAAACACCAAAATTAGAGAGAAAATACCATCTGTCTCCTCTCCAGCCTACTCTCTCTGGTCCTAGTAATGCCTTCTCATGGAAAAAACAGTCATGAAGCTGACACCACGACACACAGCCATAATGCCATGGCTTGTTCTGCAGAGAGACTGCTGCTTCTCTCAGAGGAGGCAAGTGGAAGCCCTGCTCTCAGCTGGATGGGGAAAACATTCCTGCTGCCCTGTGCTGCTTGGCCACTGCTTGGGCTTGGACTCCTCTTCCACGGCAAAGGCTTTCAGGTAGCATTTCTGAGAGCTTTCTCTTTGCCCTGCTACAGCAGTCAAATTGACAGAGCTTTGACAGGAGCTGTGACTCATTTCAGGAAGAAATCCACTTGAGTGCTCATTATCACTTCAGCATCATTTACATTTTTCCCAGTCAAGGTGAATATTTTGTCTTGACAGGGCACAGGCTGTTTCCTTTGCCCTGGGAAGCCAGCACAGACTCTCTACCTGGAAGCTCCTGCCAGAAGCTTTGCAGATGCCTGTCTTTTGTTTCTGACTTGTGTTGTTGTTTTGTTGTGGTTTTTTCCCTCCTTCTTATCCTTAATGGCTGTCTGGGTTTTGGAGACTAGTTACACAACACTGTTTTTTCCCTCCTCCAGCATCTCTGAGCAAATTTCAAGGCCGCGGAGGAGGGGGAGGAGAGACTGATGTGCTGAGCCACTTTTGCCCATCCACTTGTGACTGGGGTATAATAGGTACAGTTGATTTGAGACTGCCAAGAGTTTGCTGCCAAATTGAATTTTTCATAAACTGATTATTGCAAAGTGCTCCTGGCAGAGGAAAGTTTAACACCTTTGTAACAAGCTCAGCTCAGCACAGCTCACAATGATGATACTGTAATAATAATCCTCTTCTGCATCCCTGGCCAGGATTTTGGATTTACCGAGAAACTTGTTTCCACCCTCATTCCCTCACCCATGAGTAAACCCACTGAAGGGTTTTTTTCATAGCTATTATTGGTGCAGGCATAGGAAGCCTTCTGTGCTGGTGTAAAGCAGCCTACCTCCATTGATTTCAGGGCCCTGAGTTACTTTAGTACTGTGGGGGTGATCATATGATTCAGACACAGTTGATAAAGTTGCTGGTAATCTCCTCTCAATAACTTAATCATAGCGTTTTCCTCCAAAGGAGAGATATATAGCCAGGGAAAAGGACTGGCTGAACTACTCAGTTTATCTGACAATCTCTGTCTTGTGTTTTCTGCTTGCAAAATACTCATCCAAAAAGTTTTTGGTTTGTGGGGCGTTTGCTCTTCATTTTGTGTCAGCGGGTTGTAAAACAGGTGGGTAAATTTGATTCCTCAGCATGTGATGTGGTCCTTGGTGCCTGATGATGGTCACCCTGCAAGCAGAAAGAGACCACTTGAGAGGAAGCGGGAGGATGTCCTGCCTGCAGATGAATAGCTTTAGTCCTTTGGAGACATTGTGCTAAGTGCATGGAGTGTCCAGAATACACTTAAATTTCATAAGCGTTCAGGAAAGGAAAACCAGAGAAGAGGCTGCAGTTGAAGCAAAGATGCTATTTGCAATTAGCCCAAATCCCAGTTAGAGCTCAAAAAAACACACAGTGAAAGTGTTATTTTGGACAAACTACATGCCTTTGGTTTAGCTACTGGAGGCTGTGCCCACTCAGAGGATGTGGTTCACGGGAGTGCCTTGATGTGGACTCCAACTGGATGGTCCGGGGGAGTGGGCAGGGATCCCATGGTGAGAACACATCTGCTTGGCAAACCTGGCAGAACAATAACTCATCGTTTTAAACTCCCTACCCCTCACAGCACCTTTCTAGCAGGCTCTTCTAAGTTAAAATCAATAGTACCTTAGCAGTAGCAACAGAGGGAGAGCGTGTCCTTGTTTATTATTCCATTTGCTTTGCCTTTCCTTCGTATTAAAACGTGCTTGGGCTTCACACGTGTCCCTGATATAGATGCAACAGGAGGCTCACACTGCTCCAAAGTGGTGACATTTATGGAAGCTCCAAGGAGAAGAACAAAGGCATAACATAGTCCTGGGTTTGCCACCAGCAAGTGCTTGTGTGCAGTAATCCCTACCCACACACGCACACACGCGGACAGCGCGCTCGCAGCTTAAAATGAGGCCATCTGCTTAGGAAATCTGAACAGGTTTGATCTGCCTCTGAAGCAAACAAACAAAAGAAGTAGGAGCACTGGATGCTCTTTGGTGGTGCAAACAAGCAAGACATCTCCAAATGTCCAAGCAGATCCTCTTCTGCTTGGGGAGAGAAGGTCTGTGTGTCAGGCAGGGGAACTGGTTTCGCATGTACAAGAACTGTGAGTTAATTAAGGCAGTGTTAATATTGGTAGTTCAAATGTTTTCACTCTCCATGTTTCTTTTGCAAGCATACCATAGTTTGAAAAATGTTGTGGACCAAAAAAATCTGCAAGAGCTAAGGGGCAAAAAAAAAACCTATGTGAAGATCAAGTCACNAGCAAGTGCTTGTGTGCAGTAATCCCTACCTTAGACGGCACACACGCGGACAGCGCGCTCGCAGCTTAAATTTGGTAATTCTGCTTAGGAAATCTGAACAGGTTTGATCTGCCTCTGAAGCAAACAAACAAAAGAAGTAGGAGCACTGGATGCTCTTTGGTGGTGCAAACAAGCAAGACATCTCCAAATGTCCAAGCAGATCCTCTTCTGCTTGGGGAGAGAAGGTCTGTGTGTCAGGCAGGGGAACTGGTTTCGCATGTACAAGAACTGTGAGTTAATTAAGGCAGTGTTAATATTGGTAGTTCAAATGTTTTCACTCTCCATGTTTCTTTTGCAAGCATACCATAGTTTGAAAAATGTTGTGGACCAAAAAAATCTGCAAGAGCTAAGGGGCAAAAAAAAAACCTATGTGAAGATCAAGTCACGGATTCCTTCTGTTTTCATTCTCCTCCAGGAAAATTAGCATACATGTTGAAATGAGAAGTCAGTTTGGTTTGAAAAATGAACCTTTGTAATGAACAGTGGATTTCAGAGAGGTGTTTTCAATGATGTGTCACTGAAAATGACCTAAACCCAATGCCAAATCCTCTCAAAGGATGCTTCATCGAGTTCTTTCAGCCAGCTCTTCTCAGCACGTAGACATCATCTTGTAGCAGTAAGGAGTTCTGGTGTTACAAGAGAAAGTGCATATCATGGGGGAAAAAAAAGGAAAGTCGTTTCAGCCTGATAATTCATAAATATTAAGGGCAGTTGTTTGACATGATAAATGACATTGAAAATCATGGTGTTGTTGGACAGGAGGCAATGGCAGCTGTGAATGTTCTGTGATTAAGTGGCCAAAGACTTTGCAAATACAAATTCATCTGTTTGTTGTTTGAGCAAGAAAAACTGTCTTTTATTCTGCTTTTAACATTTCAGACATTGAATAATGTGGCAGAAATGAAGAGTTCTAAACAACCTTGGAGGTCAATAAGTTATCACTTAATGCCTTTCTGTGATTCCAGGGCCTAGAGTATCAGGAAAGATGGGTGAATGGATGTGTCTTCTTCTAGTAGGTGGGAAATAAATGTAAAAAAAAAAAACCATCAAAAGCAAGCAATGTAGAGGTTGGGTTTTTTTACAAAAACAGGAGGAAAAAAAGCTCATTTTATTCTGGAAAATAGTTTAGGAGTGTTTTTTTCCTTGATTTTCTCTTTTAATCATCTCAGGAGTAGAGAGGGAAAGAGAAGCTGCAGTTGCAAACCTCTACAGCTCTATTAAAAAAATAATGATTTAAAAGCTCTTCCATTTCTCCAAAAACTATTAACTGCTCCTAAACAGCAGAGTATACGAAGATGGCCCAGAATAACCAAGCCTTCTGTTGCTTCTTTGTAAAAATACTTGTATCTGCTGTGTAGCTCTGGAGAGAAGCATCTGTGCATCCGCCTCTTTGAATCGAGAGTCTGGCTCTTTTGGTCAGATCTGGGTGAGGAAGATGATGGCATGTTGCACTTCTTGTCATGCTTACCTCCTAACCTTTGTGTGCATGTGTATATGTGTGTATGTATATAACTAAATGCACTTTTAATCAAACTCCAGGAGGAGGGTGGCCTTTAAGACTCAGATGTCAGGTGCTGCTCTGTCTAGTACCTACCCATCCTGCAGTCCTCACACTGAAGGAGAGGGTAATGTCAAAGACTGAGGTGCTCCTTCTCTTCACACAAACTTCCTTACAATTAAATGAGTTCATTGCTGGAGCAGAGGATAAAGCTTTGCGAAAGACAGTGTGACTGCAGTGGTTTCCAGGACCTGTTTTTCATCCTCACTGCTTTCTCCAAGTCTTCTCATTGTCCCCACACCATACCCAGCAGGGCTGTGGACATGGTGCCTGTCTGGAGTCACCTAGACACAGGTCAGGTGAAGCAGGGACCGTAATGTTTTTGATTTTTCCTCCACTAGGTCTGGGAGAGAAGACAGAGGATGATTTGCTTCTCCAGGTTCATTCCAGTCTTTTTGCCTTTGTTAACACAGATACCAGATTTTGGGTGAGAAAAGCTCCACATTTATTTCGGAGAAGAAAAATAGCTGAAGTGTTGTTTTCATTCTGAACTGGGAACAGAAACACTCTTGACTTTCTCAAGGCTTAGAAGTCTAAAAATTCACTTAACATCCTATTTCACCAGCTTTTGAGTTCTGAATGTATTCTCTGTATTCTCCTCTAGTATGTCAATGGCACACTGTGCTGGTTTTCCTCTTTCTTTTGGTCTTTTTTTTTTTTTNAAGCTCCAAGGAGAAGAACAAAGGCATAACATAGTCCTGGGTTTGCCACCAGCAAGTGCTTGTGTGCAGTAATCCCTACCTTAGACGGCACACACGCGGACAGCGCGCTCGCAGCTTAAAATGAGGCCATCTGCTTAGGAAATCTGAACAGGTTTGATCTGCCTCTGAAGCAAACAAACAAAAGAAGTAGGAGCACTGGATGCTCTTTGGTGGTGCAAACAAGCAAGACATCTCCAAATGTCCAAGCAGATCCTCTTCTGCTTGGGGAGAGAAGGTCTGTGTGTCAGGCAGGGGAACTGGTTTCGCATGTACAAGAACTGTGAGTTAATTAAGGCAGTGTTAATATTGGTAGTTCAAATGTTTTCACTCTCCATGTTTCTTTTGCAAGCATACCATAGTTTGAAAAATGTTGTGGACCAAAAAAATCTGCAAGAGCTAAGGGGCAAAAAAAAAACCTATGTGAAGATCAAGTCACGGATTCCTTCTGTTTTCATTCTCCTCCAGGAAAATTAGCATACATGTTGAAATGAGAAGTCAGTTTGGTTTGAAAAATGAACCTTTGTAATGAACAGTGGATTTCAGAGAGGTGTTTTCAATGATGTGTCACTGAAAATGACCTAAACCCAATGCCAAATCCTCTCAAAGGATGCTTCATCGAGTTCTTTCAGCCAGCTCTTCTCAGCACGTAGACATCATCTTGTAGCAGTAAGGAGTTCTGGTGTTACAAGAGAAAGTGCATATCATGGGGGAAAAAAAAGGAAAGTCGTTTCAGCCTGATAATTCATAAATATTAAGGGCAGTTGTTTGACATGATAAATGACATTGAAAATCATGGTGTTGTTGGACAGGAGGCAATGGCAGCTGTGAATGTTCTGTGATTAAGTGGCCAAAGACTTTGCAAATACAAATTCATCTGTTTGTTGTTTGAGCAAGAAAAACTGTCTTTTATTCTGCTTTTAACATTTCAGACATTGAATAATGTGGCAGAAATGAAGAGTTCTAAACAACCTTGGAGGTCAATAAGTTATCACTTAATGCCTTTCTGTGATTCCAGGGCCTAGAGTATCAGGAAAGATGGGTGAATGGATGTGTCTTCTTCTAGTAGGTGGGAAATAAATGTAAAAAAAAAAACTATCAAAAGCAAGCAATGTAGAGATTGGGTTTTTTTACAAAAACAGGAGGAAAAAAAGCTCATTTTATTCTGGAAAATAGTTTAGGAGTGTTTTTTTCCTTGATTTTCTCTTTTAATCATCTCAGGAGTAGAGAGGGAAAGAGAAGCTGCAGTTGCAAACCTCTACAGCTCTATTAAAAAAATAATGATTTAAAAGCTCTTCCATTTCTCCAAAAACTATTAACTGCTCCTAAACAGCAGAGTATACGAAGATGGCCCAGAATAACCAAGCCTTCTGTTGCTTCTTTGTAAAAATACTTGTATCTGCTGTGTAGCTCTGGAGAGAAGCATCTGTGCATCCGCCTCTTTGAATCGAGAGTCTGGCTCTTTTGGTCAGATCTGGGTGAGGAAGATGATGGCATGTTGCACTTCTTGTCATGCTTACCTCCTAACCTTTGTGTGCATGTGTATATGTGTGTATGTATATAACTAAATGCACTTTTAATCAAACTCCAGGAGGAGGGTGGCCTTTAAGACTCAGATGTCAGGTGCTGCTCTGTCTAGTACCTACCCATCCTGCAGTCCTCACACTGAAGGAGAGGGTAATGTCAAAGACTGAGGTGCTCCTTCTCTTCACACAAACTTCCTTACAATTAAATGAGTTCATTGCTGGAGCAGAGGATAAAGCTTTGCGAAAGACAGTGTGACTGCAGTGGTTTCCAGGACCTGTTTTTCATCCTCACTGCTTTCTCCAAGTCTTCTCATTGTCCCCACACCATACCCAGCAGGGCTGTGGACATGGTGCCTGTCTGGAGTCACCTAGACACAGGTCAGGTGAAGCAGGGACCGTAATGTTTTTGATTTTTCCTCCACTAGGTCTGGGAGAGAAGACAGAGGATGATTTGCTTCTCCAGGTTCATTCCAGTCTTTTTGCCTTTGTTAACACAGATACCAGATTTTGGGTGAGAAAAGCTCCACATTTATTTCGGAGAAGAAAAATAGCTGAAGTGTTGTTTTCATTCTGAACTGGGAACAGAAACACTCTTGACTTTCTCAAGGCTTAGAAGTCTAAAAATTCACTTAACATCCTATTTCACCAGCTTTTGAGTTCTGAATGTATTCTCTGTATTCTCCTCTAGTATGTCAATGGCACACTGTGCTGGTTTTCCTCTTTCTTTTGGTCTTTTTTTTTTTTTTGGTAATAGCTGTAATGCTTATTTTAATTCATTCCTTTTTTAATCCTTAAGAGCAGCTGTTACTTGCTGTTGACTAGCACATCCTAACGTTGCATGTAGATCACAGAGTTTCTTTTTTACCATCTAGCTGAAATTGCTTTTCCACTTAGCTTAATCTTTTCTACAGGTATCTATTTAGATACCATTCATTTTGATTTATGAAGGAAACAAACCAACTACCCCCACAAAAAAACAAAACAGGCTCTCTGTTTAATTTATATGGCATTATTCTGTTAGACCATATAATCCAGCATCAAACATTTCTTTAGACACATGCCTTGCCTAGTTTCATTCAAAGCATTCTTCTGCTTGGAGGCATCAGGCAGACCCCTTGGGCAGTTTGTTTCCAGTGGATAGATATTCCTGTTTCTCTGTGATAAAGTGGTGTTGTTTTCTTCAGTTTCATCTTTCTGTGGTGTTAAAGACTGTAAATGCAACAAGTGCTGATGAATGAGGAGCTTGCAGAGCCAAACAGCAAGCGCACATCAGTGGAAGCAGAGTGAAGTGATGGAGAGACAGGAGTTGTCTTGTGATCCATTAATGTTTACTTTGTGTGCGTGTATAGGTTGCTGTACAGTGCAGCCTCATTTACTAGCTGGCCATCTGACAAATCTCTGACCTGTGCCTATGGAAAATGAGCTTTGAAAGCTGTGATCTTGTGTATGTATACTGCCAGAGGTTGGTGCATGTTAGAAGTATGGTATCATCATCTGGTAAACAAACTGGTCTTGCAGTTTGGCCAGCATCATTAGTTAATTAGACCCTGGCTGTTTAGGCACCTGGAACAAGCAGTGGGGAATTTCAGTTCTTCTGATAAAAGGATTTATTTCTAATGAGTCTCGCCCCAGAATGAGTTCCAGCCGGGGGAGACTGACCATTAGTGGATGACTCACACCATTACCATAAAGATCAGAGCCACATATTCAATTGTGTAAGGCTTACACACGCTCGGCATTCGAAAAACAAATGTTTTCTCTCCAGTTTTTCCACTGTGTTAAATTTGATACAGGCCTCCTGTGCCTGAGAGTAAACAGGCAAGACACAGCAGACTATTTATTTTATTTCTTCTTCTATTTTTTTTCCCTCCTCTCATTGCTCTTCCTCTCTATGGTTTCAAGAGGAAAAGAAGCTGAGGTTTTAATATTGTGAGAATGCTCAGCCCTTTTCAACTGGGAGATGTCAGAAGCAGCTGCAGACCTAAATGAAAGGAGCTCATCTCTGAAAATTTGCTATGCTGTAACAAATGCAGGCTTCTGCTGATGGCCCTTTAATGTCTTTATATTTGAGCAGTGCACAGAGGCAACTGTGGTTCCTCCCCCACCACCGCCCCAGCCTCCGCAGCTCCCTTCCCACCCAGGCTCAGGATTTCATTATGCCAAGGCACGAGTTTGTTGTAACATTGAAGGGCTACAGAGAGTTAGAGGGAAAGGGCCATGGCTGGTTTTATTATCCAGCCAGCAGCTTCCCTTCAGCTCACATTGATCTTTCCCCTTCCTGGCATACTTGCTTCAAACGTTTGGCTCCCTGAGTCATGTTCCGCACTGTATCTTGTTGGTATGCGATGTGGGGGTTGTTATCTGTTTATTTTATTTAAGTAGCATATGCTATGCAAGGAAAGAGGGCATTTTCCCAGTGCCCTGGTCACGTGTTTTCCCCATTAGAGGCAAGCAGCACGTTAGGATCAAACCCAAGAACTACCTTTCAGCCTCTAGACCTCTGCTGTTCTCACACTAAGCTGTGAGCATTGGCATCTGCCAGGCTGGAGACTGGCAAATGGTTAAAGAGTGTGACAGATTCACAAAACATGCCTTTACAGCTGGGGAGGCAAGGAGAACATACATGGAGCTGGGTAAAAGGATCTCAGAATCTGAAGGAGGCTCTGGGAAATTGTCTGGATGTAGCATAACCTGCAATTTAGAGTCCTTGAGAAGCCTTTTCTCCCTGGAGTTTGAGAGATGTTGAACCCAGTCATGCTATACTTCATCACGGGGTGCATGAAGCATAGCACTGTGGGCCAATGAGTGAGACTTGAGGAAAGAGGGGAGTGTGAATGATGAGAGAGCCAAATCCAAGAGCATCTTTGGGTAATCTGGCAGAGCTTGGGCTGCCAGACACTTGTGGTGGCCAAGAAAATCACTTTGAGGCAAATAGGCATGTGCAGACAGATGACAAAACCACAGGGAAGATTGGATATTTTAGAGATTATCACAGCTGAAAGGCAAGAGTACTGTTCACTGCAGTGTAACAATGGGACTAAACTCAGTATAAACCCCAAAACCCGACAGAGGAAGAGGAAGGAAGCCCATTGCATGAATCCTCTCAACCTAACAGAACACAGTTTCTAGGCTTTGATGAAAATACAACTAGAAAAAGAACCACATGAGGTTTATGAGACTGTAAGGCATGTGGCATTTGAAGCCTGGTGGGAGGCACTGAGGCTGGCAGGGCTGCAGTCACAAGCCCTCACTGAATTTGCTACAGCTCAATGGTTAAAGGAAACAGTCCCAGTTGCTTCAGGATACTGGTGGTTTGAAAAAGCCACAGTTTCAGGGACAGCAAAGGATATGGTAGCAAGAGATTTGCAGCACTCTCCATTACTTGACCTAACTCACGAGGGCATGGTGAGAAAGAGTCCCACATGAAGGTGTGCAGGTTGTAGTAGAAAAGAAACGTCAGATGACCTTGATGGTGATGAAACCTATTTCCCAAAGGCAAGCAACGATCTGGCAACCTCTGTCCCTTCATGTCAGAGCATGCCTACATGCAAGACCAAGAAACAGCTGCTGAAGACAGAAGTACTCTCTCAAATCTGTAGGAGAGGAGATAAGTGGTGGGTAGACCACGGTCAGCAGGTATAAGGCAGTCTCTTCCTTAAGGAAAAAGATCTCCTGGTAAAAAGCTCATTTTGATTTACAAGCTGAGAGTCTTTACCTGAGCTTACCCAGCACTCAGCTGGCAGGTGTAGCGCAGCAAAGAAAAGAATCAGCAATCATCGTTAGAATGAAACTTCAGCTTTCCCATAGCTTGGCACGTTGCAGTAAAATAGCACCAAAAAGCGAGTTGCTCTGATTGACATGATAAGCATTAACACTGGGAAATCATTTTCTGTCTCAAATTTCCCTCACTTTTTTTTTTTTATTTCAGATACTGTTTTTACATCAGTTTGAATTTTATTTTTTCCCCCTCAGACATAAATAGTGCCTTATATAAGGCTTTAAGCTGTCCATTTTCTTCTGAAGTTGCTCATTTGTTCTTCTGCTATTGTAGGAAACCTGTTTGCAGCTAGGATATGCCAAGAAAATAAAACGATCCTTTTGCTCCTTTTTCTCAGCATGCTACCCAACTGTCCTAAAATCTCATTGCTCTTTCATACTGAAGACTTCAGGGCGGAGAGAGATAAATAGAAAAAGACTAAAATGTACCTTTTTATGGGGCAGTTTGCCATTTGGCACAGGGCTCAGCCTGAGTCAGTGTTTAATTGTGTTTGCTGATCGCAGTTCTGGCCTGGATATTTTAAAATAGATTTTATCTATTTTAAAAAATATATA